>MU223774.1:1044197-1084969 GCA_018584345.1 Thuja plicata | reverse complement strand
AGAGAGAGAGAGAGAGAGAGAGAGAGAGAGAGAGAATGGAAGATGCAAATATAAAAACAAAAATAGAGAATGAGAGAGGGAGAAATTTAAAGATAAAGATATAAGTAGATAGTAATAGAGAGAGGTAGAAAGGGATAGATATATAGGCATAGAGAGTAATAGAGAGATGACAAGATAGAGATACATATAGAGGGAGAGATGACAGAAGAAATATAGAGATGTAAAGATTAAAAGGTATAGGAAGGGGGTGATGGAGAAAGATAGTTGGATAGAGATATAAATGAATATAAAGTGGGAGGATGGGAAAAAATAGATAGAGAGTTAGAGATAGATCAAGAGGTAAAGATAGAAAGAGATCTAGAGAGATACAAAGGGAGACATAGAGAGGGAGAGATAGAGATGAAGAGTTGTAAAGATATATAGATAGTGAGATATATTGATACAAAGATAAGGAGATCTAGAGAGGATGAGAAGGAGTGACAAACAAAGGGACAAATACTTAAATGACCTTTCCATAACTCTAAAGTGGTCCCATTGCACCTTGGTGTGCAATGGGTACGCTGAAGAGGTATGGAAGGTGAATTAAGTCTCTCCCTCTAGCCATCCATCTCCCTATCTCTCTACATATATCAGTTCCTATCTCTATCTCCATCTTTCTACCTCTCTCATTCTCCTCTCTCTTTATCTATCCCTTTTCTTCTCTACATATCCCTTTCCATCATATTCATCTCCATCTCTATCTCTATCTTCCTCTCTATCTTTGTCTCCTTACCTCTTTCTATTGTGTTATCTCCCTTTAGATCTCTCCCTCTCTCCACATTTCAAACATTACACGACTTTGTTGATAAACAATTTAAATAACAAATCAAAAAATTAGATATAATTTTTTGTTTCAAAAATTCTATAAATTAATTATAGATACATTAATCAAATAATTATTTATGTTTCATTTTTAACTATTATTTGGAAGACCATGAGGACAATCTCATTCATCCTTACTATTATTCAAATATAAATTTGACAAGATATTTGCACAACTATTCGTTATTATTGAGCACAAATGAGTGGTTTCCAAAATGAAAAACATTTTGAATTAAGGAGAGGTTGCTATGAGATTATAAATCACATTAGTTTGAAAAAATAAATTTGGAAGAAGGGAATTTTGGTCATATATTATTTTGTCTTTTATTAAAATTTTAAAATTTACAATAAATTTATAGATTCTTAACACACAAGCTTATGGTATAATTGTAATAGGGATATAAATTTATAGAAAGAGAGAGATGTAAAAATTAAATCACAAATTCAAAATTTAAACTAATTTCAATAATGTTTAATTATTATTTGAAGAAAGACACTAAATATTAAAATTAAGTAGAATCAGTTAAATGAAAAGTCAAATTATATCAAGATCTAAATAGTAATTAAATAATAGTTTAGAAAAATTTGTAATAATTAATTAAAAGGGGTATTGTGGTAGAATTAAAAGAACTGAAATAATTAAAAGTAAGTATTATGGTAGAATTGAAAGAGGTGAATATAAGTAATTAATAAAAAAGACTTCTTTAACTATTAAACTTAACTATATATATATATATATATATATATATATATATATATATATATATATATATATTGAGAATAGTTCGTTCTCTTTGGTTGAGAGCCAAGGACTGAGAGGTATCCATTCCGCCAAATTCGTCCGGGGCACGATCCCGGCCTCATCCCTTATCAGATGTATTTACGAGATTTGAACCTTGGTGGGCTCAATGAGAACCATTGAACATCACCAGTCGGCCAATTCACAATTGACAACTTAACAATATTTTAATATAGACTTTATATTATTATATTAATTTTTTTTAATATGATGGATTGGAACATTTATTTGTAAAATTTAATTTAATAGTCTTTGTATATATAAAATAAATTATATTTTCTATATACAATTATTTTTTCTTTGATTAAGTATCCATTTGTATAATTTTATTAAAATATTAATTAGTTTAAATTATTCTCTCTCCCTAATTCCAAAAATATTGCACCTATATATATTGATGAAGATATCTTAAGATATCTTAATTTACCCCCTTGGAGTTTCTCCTTTTCTAGAAAACTCTGTCCTTGCTTTGAGTATTTGAGGAAAAAAGTTAATTCTGAAAAATCAAACAGGTTACGAGTATAAATATTAATCAAATATTTGTCGCTTGCACTCCAACCCTGTCGAAAGAGAATAAATAACCCAACGGATGTTTCACTATGCACAATGACCTATTATAAGAAAATATCAGAGAATAGGTCACTGCTTTTTCCTATAATAGGTTGTTGCACATAGTGAAACACCCATTAGGTTTCTGATGGCTGATCTGCGCATAGCGGAAAGATGGGAAAAGACGACTCCTGCCCACCCAAGCCGGAGCCCTTTATGAGGTATTGGGAGAAGGATTGTTGTGGGTCTGGAGGTCGTAGTGCTTCTACGATGGGTTTGGACGGAAGTTCAGAGTAAGGAGTGCGACTTGATATGTCAGTTTAGCAATGTTGGGGTTGAGCGCCGATGTTGGGTAAACGAATCGAAGTGCCGACTTGCTTACTTGAGCAGGCCGACTTAGTGTTGCATCGGTTAATGAAACGGAGCCAACTGGATTGCATAGCAGAATGTGCCTAAGGTGGATCACGTTGGGACTTGTAAGTTTGAGGCATCAACGCGCTGACTTCCCTGAGCGGTTATGTAACGTATCTTTCCGTGATTTGCGGATCGGTAAACGGAGGCTTAGCGCAAGTCATGGTGATGCGCTCGATGCATTTGCCACAAATCAACAAATGGGGCCGGGAGCAGATTAATCTGGGCCGCTGATGCATATCCCGATGGGGCGCCAACTTGTGCATTCAATGATGCGGGGATGCCTTTATAAGGTGAGGGATGCTGAGGCATTTGTCATCCATCGATCCAGCAGAGAAGTCTGCATTCGGAGAGCAGCGAAAAGCAGGCTGCACTGAAAGAGCAGTAAGGCGAGACATTAGTCATTCGGATCCAAAAGTATAGCAGAGCTGAGGATTGTGAATTTAGTGTCCTGCATTAAGGGATCAGATCGGATCAGATCTGTGGTGGTGAGACATCTGGAGGAACTCATTCTGAGTTGTGCAAAGGGGTTGGACTATGCTTGGCGATTGGGGTCCAGAGTTGTATTACAGCAGATGAGTGAGTCATAAGATCTATGCGGGGTGATCATCGGATCATCGGATCGGCGCGGATCAGAGTCATTCAGAGCAGTGACATTCGCACTTGGGGTCTACGTTTTTGCAGATAGGAGCAGACCAGGAGCAACAGTTGATCAAGATCGAGTTAGGCGATTTGAGGCGACGTGTGCAGACTGGAGGCATCCGAGGAGAAGGAGAGCATTGCAGTGAGGAGCTGTGCATTGCAAGAATTGTCTTGGCGAAAGCAACTCGCATTTTAGTGAGTCTTCTTGTAACTGAGCTAGGAGCTCGTCTGTATTTGTAAAGTGCAGAACAGTGCAGTGTTTTTAGACACTACTGGTTCTGATTTGTACAAAAATATATATTTGGGGTTCAGCCCCACCGAATTCTTGTGTTCTGTGTTCTTTCAGATGGACTTGCAGTGCCTTGTGTTTTGAAGGCCCGCATCACTTTTCACCATGCAGCGTTATTTAATTCATTTGTGCTTGGGAGAACTACTTAGCTTCCACATTGCGTTTAGGCGTAGTTTGGGTTCTCACCGTGAGATCGCCAGTGCCGAGCGACTTGCTCCCAAGGGTCGCTATAGGGATGAACTACCAGTAGCATAAGTCATTCATTCTATTGCTTAAGCCACCGACTACCTCATCCTAATCATCCAGTCGGCAGCCTCTATCTAGCTTTATGATTGCGACCCAATTTCCAGTACCAAATCGGTCAAATTTGTTGTATGGGTGTCTTGGAAGTTGCAGAGTTGGCGAGAATGCAATTATTAAAGAAAAGTTTCATAGAGGATACATGAAATTCCCAAACCAAATAAGCTTCGCCTTCTTTTCCATATCACCGAATTCTACTATTTTTATTTCCAACGGGCCACGACGCAATTTGACTTCTGTACTAGAATTATAGTGTATGTTAGAAGTGCTATGTTGTCTAACAGCTCCTATGATGCCTTGGGTATGTATTTGGGATGAGCATGTCTGCCTTATACCATCCTCACAACTTCCCCGACTACTGCATACAGTAAATCCCACGCACCAGTGTTCTTTGTCAGGGGAGTAGTGGGAGGGGATGAGACCCATGAAGGCCCTTTGGGGCTCACTGTAGACCAACTACCCATTACTGACAAGATTCTCTCGCCAATTCCCACTCCCCTGAATCAAAAAAATTTGTGACCTTCATGTCATTTAGGATTTGATAGATTCTGGAGGCTAACATTTTTCTACATCTGGTCCATGATAGTTAATGAGGCCATCAAAAGAGGGTTTTTGGATAAGTGTTAAGGATATACCTGAAATAGATGCACATGGTGCGATTTCAAAAACATACCCATTATACTCTCATTTCAAAAACATACCCATTATACTCTCATATTCTGAAATACAACCACTGGTATCTGAAGTGGATGCTATGGAATTGAATTTTATTACACGTCATGAAAGAAAGACTGAAATCCAATGAAAGAAGCATGAACACAAGCGTGCTTATGAAGAATGTAAATGATATCAATTAAATAAAATCAATGAAAACACATTGCAAAGATTTTATGTGTAAGGGAAAAGAAAGGGAAAAACAAAGCATGCATAAGAAAACAAAAAGTTGGATGTTTGAATAATGTTAAATATGGGTAGAAGAAATGTTGAATGTTTATACAGGAAAGAATGTGGGAAGATCACAAAATTTTACAAGAAATAATATTTGAATGAAATTATCTATTAGGTCAAGAATATTTGAATTCACCCATGAGACGAAGAAAATCTGAGGTTCAACTTATTCGAGACATCTCCTAATAAAAACAATTGATCTGGAAGAAAGGAACATTATTTTCGTTTCTCTGCAGTGGTCATGGAGTTGCTCCAGGAAAGAGGTCTTGTAAATTTGTAATACAGTGATAATAAGAACATTTGGCTTCTCCATATCTCACCACCTTGTCTTGGCATTTTAAATTATTCCACCAAGTCTGCTATTTCTATTTATGGCAGCTTAGCTATGGCAGATGGGATTGTTGGCAAATGGTCATCGCTCCCCTCGAGATTCGTGACAAGGGACTAACCGCCTCTTGTGGATTATATAAGTATATTAGTTGTATCAGGCATTAATAGGTTGATCTTTTGGTGCAACGACAATCACACTTGTAACAAGTGGTATCAGAGCTTGGTCACAGGTTCAAATCCCCTCATGTAACGCTGAGGGGGAGATTGTTGGCAAATAGGATTCATGACAAGGGACTAACCACCTCATGTGGATTCTATAAGTAGAGTAGTTGTATCAGGCATTGATAGGTCGATCTTTTGGTGTAACGGCAATCACACTTGTAATAGGGATTCACTCTCAATTTTTGTCACTAGTTGAAATTGATTATGGTATAAAAGTATATTCATAGTACTCAAATAATTTTAACAAATACAAATTGATAATGGCATAAAAGTATGAGCATAATAATCTAATTTATCTTAATAAGTTATGAAAATGAATATTCAAATTCTTTTTCATTTCAATAAATTTCATTCATCAACTTTCACCGCTTCATTTTCAAAAAAAAATTCATAGAATTAACAGTTGTTGAAATATTTGTTATCCTTTATCATAAAAAATATTTAAATTAGAAAAACTACTATTTTTTGAACTTTTTTTTACACATCCTTATTGTATTAAAAATCTTTTAAAATAAAATTTGTTTCTAACCTTTCATTTCAAGAACCATAATGCTCTAAAAAGTCTCATTATTCACAACCCAAAAATAATTATTTGAAATAAATTTTCTATTTTAAAACATTCAAAAATTAAATCACGCAATATTTATCTTAAAATTATTATTATTCAAATTTTTATTATTAATTCATTAAGTAGAAAACTTGAAATTGAAAAAAGTCATAGTATTATGTCTCGATTGAAGGGTGAATTCTTTTGACCTAAGCTATGAATCAGTGAGGTTGTAAATGAGGGACCTCATCACTAATATGAACACTCAATATTGACAATTTAATGAGGGTTAAAACATGGTGGAAAGAACAAAACACCTTTAAACTATCACTCCATGTCAATTCTAGCCATTAAAAGAATTGTTATGTATTAAAATGTCTTATTTTCCATCAACCAAAAAATCATGGTTTCAAATAAATATTTTAAATTAAATTCAAATATTTAAAATCATGCAATATTTACATTAGAATCAAAATTATCCATATCTTTATTATTTCTCAAAACTTAGATAAATTAAAAACCACCTTAAAATTCCTTCCATTTTATTTTCAAATCTTAAACATACATTCAACCAACCTTATTATTAAAATCACATTTCAGATAGTTTTTCTATTATCAAATATGCACAAATAGTAATTCATTTAATTTTTTTAAGTAAGAATAAATAAAAAATCAAGATTCTCTAACCCTTTTTAAAAAATATAACTCAAGAAAAACCATATGTATTTACTTATGAATTATTAATAAATTATTCAAATACAATTATTAAAAATAATGACTTAATTTAAAAATCTCTAACAATGATTACCCATTAATAAAATTGGGCTACTTCATATGAAAATTTTAACCAAATTCCTTACACACAATATTTTTGATGGAGTACTATCCTATTACTTTTTTCGTAATAAACTAAGCTTGGACATTTGATACTAAAATAAGAATGAGTGACACTTGAGTTTAAAATATCAAGCATGGAAGTGGATTTTATACACCTAGGTGTTTTGTATTGGTCGATAGATGTCCCTTTATCAAGAGCATATTTCATTAATTTATTAAATGTTCCCTCCTCCACTACTCTTATTTCAAATGGTCCAATGGATTTAATCATTACCCGACACTTTTTGTAGCAAATATTCAAGGATTTTTCTATACTTAGGAAGCAATCTTCAAGAATTGATCCATGATGTTCAACCATCACCTTTGAGCTACATCTAAGCTCCCAAAATAAAACATACTGACCTAGTGTTGTTGAGATGTCAGCATAGCATGTATAATCAATGAGTTTGCTATCCATGAGCTCCAAATTATGTAAACAATTGTCTACCCCACTTTGAATATCTGCTTCACTAGTTTGATCAAAATCAATTGATAATAGAACATTCGTCTTGCACACAAATTTGAATTGAGGAGCTTTGTTATGAAATCCCATGACTAACTTAATATATCTTCCATTCTATAACGATACAATCCTGCACATTAAAAATGATTTTTTTTTATTAAGGAAAACATGTTTTGATTGTTAAAATTATAAATTTAAATATTATTTTTTTATAAATGAATGTAATAAGAAGGGGAAAAAAATATTGAAGAATAAATATAAAACTAAGAAGATTGATTACAAGAATTATTTTCATTGGATTATATAAATATATAATGAGAGTTTGTATAGGTTTATAAGTTTTAATCTAATAGTACTATAAATTTGAAATAGAAATAAATGAAAATATGTCATGTTTATCAAGATGGAAAATAAACATATTCATTTTAAAAAAAAAGGAACATATCAAAAACTGTTCAAACAAGTCCTTTATCATCTCAGGAAGTTGAATTGCCATAAGTAGTGGACAAAGTTAATAGGTTGTGTGTGGCCTATTAAAAATAGAATGAGATTATCAAATTGATGTTGGCTCAATTGCATATGTCTAAAAAGAAAACCAACAAGCTCGAGGCCTTTGCAGAAGCAGATGCTAGAGATGAAGACTAATTTGAAGTGGTGCATGACGACAGGGTTTTGGTTGCAATTGACAACATTTCTAATAGGATAAACAATTGGGAGAATACTGAGACTCGTATTTAGGATCTATGTGAGTTAGTGCCCTCTAAGGAGGATAAAAAGGAAATCATATATGCTATTGCTACCATAAAAAATAACCAGGAGAATCTTAAAATAAATTTGAAGGAGGTTGTTGATTTTAGCAAAAATATGATGACCAAGACCTTTGGCTCTCTCAAAATCCTTCAAGGAGAATTAGAGCACAGTTGTGTGAAAATGAAAAGAAAAGAGATGGTGTCAAGCTTGGGGATGGAGGCTTTTGATGCTCCAACCCTTGGACAAGGTAAATAGACAAAGGCTCCTTTCTAAATTTGTTGAAGAAGCTTGATCATGATTGGAAAGCTATTAAGCCCCCTACCCTTTAGGCGTTTTGGTTTCGGGGATGATTTCTATTGATTGTTGGTTTTTTTCTATTTAGGTTTTTTTTTGTTGGTTGGTCTCACTCCTTTTGAGCCTCCTTCTCATCCACCTTTTGGCTATTTGTAAGGGTTTGGGCACTCTCCCTCTTTATCTAATCAAAACTATATAAAAAAAGGGTTGCAAAGCAGCGTAGTTCCCGCTTAATGTTAGGAGAGCAATGTTGTGTTTTTTTTTATCTATGCAAAATGTTAAATATAAATACTTTAATTGTAAACATGTTATTATTTTTTCAAATAATTGTAGTAGCAAGTCATTAGTTGAAACAGTAGTGTTGGTAGCAAATTAGAGTGATAGTTTCAAAAAAGTTGGGCAAGACTGACAATTATGAAAAGTGCGCTCAAGTCTGTTTCATAAATTAGCATGAGGCAAACTAATTTATGTAAATTCTTTTGTTTGGTGCTCGTGTTGTTATGTAACAACACTTTCCATCCCTATAATCCAACAAACAAATGAATAAATGCAAGATATTAGAACACTTCTTACTTATTCTTTTGTACATTCTTCATCCATCGTGACCAAAATTTCTTAATTAATGCACACAAGTTTAGTTGATGATTTAAAAAGTAAGCTTTGTCTTACTAAAGATACACAAAAAATCTACGAATAAGTAACAGACTATGTTTGGGTATCCATAGAATTACAAATAATAAGTAAAAAATAATACATAAGATTGCTCAATATTACTTAAATATTAAAAATAAGTGAAAAAATATAATTTTCTTGTTTTAAAAAAAATTAAATATTAAAAATAAGTGAAAAAATATAATTTTCTTGTTTAAAAAAAAAAAAAATTGTATTTTAAGAAAGAAAAGCATAAAATTATTAACAGTAAAAAATTCAATATATATTTGAAAAAAAAAGTAGAATCTACCTGTAAATGTTGTGACCACGAGTTCATACATTTGTCCAACTTCAACATCAACGAGATCCACCAATTCTTGTTGCTCTTGCTTTTCTTCGTCTTCTTCTTGTGGGTTTTTCTCATCAGATTCTCCCCCCCTCAAGGGAAGAAACTCAAAATAACCCATGTTGGGGAGAAGGGTGTAGGACACATCCTGGGGATTGCACAACGGCTCCAAATTGATCCCTAAAAGACATTCTGAGGAAGCGTAAATGTCAGACACCAAGGGAAGCCCTCCAGTGTAGTAATTGAGAATGGGAATGTATTGAGCCATTGTACCACTCACAACAACATCGATATACTTGGTGTTGGGCCACAACCTACTCATGATGCCTTCCCACCTTCCACTGGAGCACTCCCTTCTGATTAACTGGCCCAAATTTGGGTCTGCCTGGAGAAACTTAGAAACAGCTGCTCTAACAGATGGGTCTCTTATGTCTTTCCTGACGATTCCACTTTCAATGTCAACACACAGTTGTGCCCAATGCTGTTCAAGGAAGCGTATGGCCGAGAGGAACCCAGAAGCGAAGAGAGCGCCCATTCTGATGACGTGTCACCTCTGGAGGAGGCCACAGAGCAGCTGAGAGTACATACTCTCGTAAAACTCGGTGTAAAGAATGCATTCGATAGGGCTTGTGTAGGGGCTACAACGAAAAGCGTCTCTGAACCTCTCGCTTTTGTAAAAGCTGGTCGTAGCTGAACGGTGCACCAATCCCCCTGCCGTTTTCCTCTCATCTCTCACAAACATGAAATACATTGTTTTCCAATCGCCCACTTCTTCCACATATCTGCACATTAATATTTCAATCATAACAATTGTGTTATTTTACAGGTCCCTTCTTGTGATATTGCTATAATAATTCAATTGTGTAGTTTTTTTTGGGTCAAATTCATTGACCCATGTTTCATGAGTAGTGGTTGACATAAACCCATCTCTCATGACAATGAATGGAACATTCAGCACTCATTGCATCTAGTTGATACCCACAGAGGTGAAGCACCGGGACTTCCAGGGAAGTCACCTATCCCAGTACTACTCCAGCTCGAGTGCGCTTAATTACGGAGGTTCCTCCATGGTTAAATCCACTCTACTTGCAACCCCAATGAAAATGGGGTTGCAAGAAAAGTGGATTTAACCAAATGGGGTTGCAAGCAAAGTGGATTTAACCATGGAGAAAACTTTGCAGTTAAGTGCGCTCAAGCTGGAGTAGTACTATGATGGGTTACCTCCTAGGAAGTCCCTGTGCTTCATCTCTATGAGCATCACCTAGATACAATGAGTGTTGAGTGTTCTATTCATTCTCATGAGAGATGGATTCATGTGAACCACTACTCATGAAACATGGGTCAATGAGTTTGACCCAAAAAACTACACAGGTGAATCTTGATAGCAATATCACAATTTGACTTGCTGTGGAAAATACCTCCTACTTATCAATGTACCTTCTACTTATTGTTCTAATGTTAAAGGCTCTTTATCCGTTATAAGACTTATCTTGTAAATTTTATAAGACTTTTACAATCTATTTTGAATAGACAATGTTTGTACATTTGTTGTGTATATTTTTTTGATCAATGTTTGAGATCATATTCAATGATCCATCGTATTACTAAAAAAAGAGAAGGTAAAAAATGTAGACATGGCTTTCAAAAGAAGGTGACTTAAGGATTGAAGCACAACAGATATGGTGTCAAAAAGGAGCGGAGACTCTGCAGACATGGTCTTGAAAAAGTAGCAGGAACTCAAGGAAGGTTAAAGATGCAAAAATAGTCTTTGTTCATTGAAAGTGATCTAAAATGTTGATCAGAAAACCTTAAAGGCAAGGTTGAAAATATGGATAAACACCGCTACTCCAGGTTGGTTGTTGGGGAGAGACTAGTTAGTAGAAAGAAAACATGGATGAGACAAAATAAGAAATGATTGAGAAAATGGGACATTGACTTGCAAAAATGCCCCAACACTAATGAAGATATAAAAAAGCCTGTGTTAGAAAAATTCAGGGCTGCCATGTGGACAAATCAAATGGGGTGGAAAAAACATATTATGTGAAACAGTTAAATTTCACTCGGGATCATAACGAGAAATACTACTTACGGGTGACAATTAAAGGCAAGGCAAGGTTGTTACTGGCACAACTCAAAATCGGGTCTCATCATCTAAGGTGTGAAACGGGTAGATGGACGGTTCCCAAAGAGACTTGAGAAGAAAGAACATGTGTGTTTTGCAACAAAGGGATGGTTGAATCGGAATGACACTTCATTTTTGAATGTGCTGCTTACCAATATATATGTGAGCAATATGAGAACAACTTGAAAGAGGATTTTCTAAACCTACTTTTTAAAGAGGAAAGAGTACACAAAACTACTGATTTCTTTATAAAAAGTCAGAGATTAAAATTCTTCCATTAAGAAAAGAAGGTTAAAGATGCAAACATGGTCTTTATCCATAATCATGTTGATCAGAAAACCTACACAGTTAATCGAGGAGCAATCTCTTTTGTATATATTTTGTTTCAGATCATCAACAAAAAAAACAAAGACAATAATTATAAATTAATGAATGTACACAATTAAATCTAAAACCAATCTTATAATGGTACTTGATGAAGTGAAGAAAACTACTCTGAAACACAAAACTTACTGATTCCTGACTGCCCCGAGAAGACCGAAGAAGAAACTTCTCCTTTCTGCATCATCCACGTTAGTGCGCAGCAGCTTTTGCTCTCCCTCGGATGTTCCTGAACTGAACACATTTTACACCTTTTTTAAGAGATTTAAATGTGTGGATAAAGAGAAGAGACCATACTATACTATACTATACTAAAGCTATGCCAGATTGTACCTCCTGATAAATTCGGTGACAGGAAGAAGAGAAAGGATGGGAGAAGTGTCTCCATCGGCAATACGTTGAATGTGAGGTTTCAGATCCTTGTACATGATAATGGGCAAGGCTTTCTTAAAACCCTCTCTATCACTGCTGCCATTAAGGCCGTAACTCTGCAAGTATTCTGTGTTTGCATTGGTGGTGAGAATAGCAGAGAGGACTTCTCTCTGCACTTCCTCAGCATTTTTAGTCACATTCTCAATAAATTCCAAGGCTTTCCCATCTCGCTCTCTAACCACTTGACTTGCTTCTAACATTTTTTTTTGGGCAATCTGGTTGGTAATAGTTGTATCCCTAATACCCACAAGCGAATAGATTTAATAATAAATAGTGGCTTACTTGCTCCTACATAGATAATTGGATAAGATACCTGTGAAATCTTTTCAGACAGATGTACTGCACAGCCAGTAAAAGACAGAAATAAATAAGTGAAATCTTGCCAAATGTAATGTGTGGTCAGCAACAAATTTGTAAAATCTTGACAAATGTAATGCGTCGTCAGATATAGACAGGTAACCACTTGAAATATACATTTTATATTTGCATGCAGAAACAGTCTACACAGCTTATCTGTGTTTGCACATTTTGCATATGCCAATCAGAGCATTTGTATTACATCTGTCCAAATTCCTCTACCCTTTATGCTTTGTATGGATGTATATCCTTGCGGGAAAAGTGAAAAACACCTTCGTTACATCCTTGAAACTCAAAAAAACACCCGCTCCACAACCTGTCAATCGTGAGTGGGAAGAAATGAAAAATGCACTTGAAGAACTTCCTGCAAGGACAAAAGTCAAAACCTGTAAGTTCGATGAAGTTTGTCCTATCCCTTTGATCAGTCCATCACAACGGTTCCTTTTCCCAAGCACGCACTTCGAGACACCCAAGTTTGATAAATACAAGGGAAATGGTGACCTGGTTAGCCATGTCAAGGAATTTTATATGGCCTCTCAAGAGGTTACATAAATTGACAATTTTCTTATGCACCTTTTTCCCAAGAGCCTAAGAGGATCTACTCTAGAATGGTTCTACAAAATCCCATATCGCACAATCAGCACATTTGTAGAGTTGTTTGAGTAATGTGTGTTGTAGTATGCATATAACATACAATATGAACTATCCTTCCTCGATCTTTATAATGCCAAACAAAATGGTGGTGAAAGTTTAGCTGACTACCTCCAGAGGTGGCAAAACCTATCCACTCAACTGTTGTACAAACCCCCTGAGGAACATTTGGTCAAGATATTTATTAACAATCTACATCCTAAGATGGCCAACTATATGCGCATGAACTGCATCCATACATGTAAGGATATATGGGAAAAGGCAGAGGACATAGAAAAAGGCCTATTGGATGAGAGCATCATCAAGCATTACAAAGAACTGCATAATGATAGATTCAATAATGACTGCTCTCGTTACTGGAATAAAAACAAAAATGTTGTTGGAGATAGGGCTACTAACACGAAACATGTCCAAGTTGTCATTGTTGAGCCTAAGCCACCACTCCCTATTTGTCATCTATGGCCAATCAAACAATTGTCATCTCTATCCCCCAAGGAAAACCAAAGCCCCTCATCCAGAACAATCAGAAGCATGTATTCATACCCTTAGGTGAGTCACTAGATGTCATTTTCCGTAGAATGGTCAAGGCCAATCTAATTGTCTACCCACAGACACAACTGTTCGATGCCTCTACTCCCAAACTAGCATGGTACAAGGAGAATGAATATTTTGATTATCACTATGTCAAAGGTCACGCCACCATCAAGTCTATGAAGCTAAAGCATTACATACATGATCTCATAGATCGTAGGGACATCTTTGTTGAGCCCTCCTCACAAGCTTCAGTACCCAATGCGAATCTACAGATCTACCAAAATGTGTTTCCTAAACACGATACCAGAAAAGGCCCAGTTAACACCAATCAGACACCTCAGAACCAAGGAGGTAGAAAAAAAGGTGACAATGGTGATGACAAGGACTATACGACTACCTATATCAATTACAACAACATAGTTGGTTGCATCACTCAGGTTGAACCCTCTATTAATATGATTTGTGTCAAGGGAGCAGATACCCAATGCGCATGTACCATGCGCCGAGGAAGAATATCTATTGCCGGTGCCACCACCACCTCTTACTCCACCACACAATACAACCTTTTGGAATACCTTGATAATACACACACCTAAATCTTCATTCTCGATCTCCTTCGCAAATCACCCGCCCATTAGAAGATCCCCAACAAAGCCTTGCAAGATAGACGTGTCCCTAATGATATTGATCCCACACAGTCCCAAGCTCTCGTGAGCCACCTATTGTCATCTTGCAGCATATCCTTCAAGCCATCTGACATGCCATCCATCTCACCAAATCATAATCTCCCTCTCCACATCGTCGTCATTGTAAATTCCTTCACTGTCAAGAGGGTTATGATAGATAATGGCTCAGTCCTAAATTTGTGTACTTTGAAATTCATAACACAAGTGGGGTACTCCAAAGATGATATCACCAAGAAAATGATAATAATCAAAGCATATGAAAACTTAGAGCGTACCTCAGAATGAACAATTTCACTACCCATCTAGGTGTGTCAAGCAGTAGAGAATATAGTATGTCATGTTGTTGGTCTTGACCTACCCTTCAACATCATCCTTGGTCACCCATGGATCCATCCCATGCAGGTTGTTCCCTCCATATTCCATCAATGCATCAAGTTTCCCCACAAAGATAATGAAGTCACCATCCAAGTTGACCCTCGGTCATTCACATATTTTCGTGCATTAGAGGCTTCATTTCCACATTCTACTCATTGCTCTGGGATCAACATTGGTACATTTTTTGCTAGTTCCTCCTGCTCTCATATTGATCTTGAGACCATGCTTCCATCAACACTATCTATTGTCAAGATCAACAAAAAATATTGGGGAATACAATCTATTAGATGCATTTGCAGTAGGAGCGTTACCCCTCGATCCTCATACCCAGGGAGGCCCATCCCATCAAGACAAGATGAAACAAAAAGGACCCCAACCAACGCAAATTGGGGATTAAACATTCCTGTCTGTTGGGAACTTAAATGAGAAGTAAATGGAGGCACACATTAAAAATGACTATAAAAAGAGGCTCAACCCCCTAACAATGGACTCCTTGATTACTTTAAAGAGAAATATCCTAAATTTCATAGGTTATCTAGTGAACAATGGAACTATGAAGGCGGCAGATTAGGATGTGAAGAAAGTGGTATGAGGGCTTCCATAGAGCCTCCCTAGTGACCAAGACATCAATGACTTGGGTCTGATCAAGCCTCGAATGGGGCCACTAATGCTACCGACTATACCTTTCTAAATGTTCAAGGAAAAATCATAGAAGTTGAAACCATCCCTGAAGAGAAAGTCAAGAGAGCCTATGATGATATCCTTAGTGAAGAAGCCTTCTTAGGTGACTCAATCATCCACCAATTATCCATCAATTTTATTGACCTCCCACTCATCCACCCCGCACTCATAGTCTGGGACCAACCAAGCATCACTCATATTGATGTATTTCAGAGTGAGGGTGCACTCCTATAATTCATAGGAGCAATAGAATGACAAGTTAACTAGGGACATAGTTCCACACACGTCTACAAATTGGACCCAAAGACATATTTTGGGGAAGACGAGGTCTTCAACCACAAAAATAAAGATAAAAATAAGAATAAAAAAGAAGAATATGAGTCTTTTAGTGAAAACCTCTCTGGGGCACGCTCTGACTCTAAAAAGTAAAAACAAAGGGTGTATCCCCTGGTGAAAACCTCCCTAGGGTGCCAGAGGATGAAGACTCTCCTCTTCCTCTCGTCCATGATTACAGGCCAGAGAAGTCATCTATTTTAATTGAAGAAACAAAGCTTATCAATCATACATAACATCGTAGTTGTCAGAAGCTAAAGAAATAACTTTTACAACACTACTTAGCGATCCCACTATTAACTTTGCACTATCACATGCCTAGGTTGGACTCCAACCTAGTAGTTCATCATCTTGCAGTGGACCTAAACATCAAACCAATTAAGAAAGAGCTTTGAAAGATGCATCCCAAAGTGGCCTTATTAGTCAAAGAAAAACTAGAAAAACTCCTACAAGCCAAGATCATCTGTGTCATTGACTACTCAAAGTGAATTTCTAACATGGTGCTAGTTTCTAAACCAACCAGATAAATCAGAATATGTACAGACTTCTGAGATCTCAACAAGGAATTTCCTAAGGATGACTTCCCCTTGCCTAACATCGATATGTTAGTAGATCTCATAGCTGGACGTGAGATTTTGTCACTCATGGACGGTTTCTCCGGCTACAATCAGATATGCATCGCAGAAGAAGATAAGCATAAGATATCATTCACAACCCCGTGGGGTACCATCTGCTACAACATGATGCCTTTTGGCCTAAAGAATATGGGAGCCACATATCAGAGAGCCATGACTATCATATTCCATGACATGATTCATAAGATTCTTGAGGACTATGTAGATGATATCCTAGCTAAGTAAAAAACATGACATCACCTTAATATTCTCGAAAGTGTATTTGATCACCTCCATCACTATGGGTTAAAGATCAACCCAAAGAAATGCATTTTTGGAGTCACATCTGGTAAGGATTCATCACATCAAGAAGAGGCATAGAGATCGACCCCAAAAAGGTCAAGGCCATAATAGAAATGCCTCCCCCATAGACTCTCAAGAAATTGTGTAGCTTACAAAGGCAAGCTACAATCCGTATGCAGGTTCATCTCTTAGCTCATTGATAAGTGTCAACCATTTACTCATCTGTTGCGCAAAGACACAAGCTTCAAGTGGGATCCTCATTGTCAAAGAAGCTTTGAAAAGATCAAGGAATACCTAGAAAATCCACCCATTCTCGTACCACCTACTCCAGGAAGACCTCTTATCTTCTACATATCAATCACTAACACAGCACTGGGGGCACTCCTTGCTCAACTAGATGAAAATGGAAAAGAAAGATCCATCTACTACATCAGTTGCACACTTGTGGCTATGAGCTTAATTACTCTCCTATGGAAAAATCATGCCTTGCAATGGTCTTTTCCACCCAAAAATTTTGGCACTATATGCTCAGTCACACTGTAAAGCTCATATCAAAGGTAGACCCATCTAAGTACCTAGTCTCTCACACTACCTTCACCAGCCACATGGCTAAATGGTTTATTCTCCTGAGCGGGTTTGATATTTATTATGTGGACCACAAAGAAATAAAAGGCCAAGTTATTGTTGATCAGTTAGCTGAGGTGCCATTGGTGGATGCCTAAACTTTACTCACAGAGTTCCCAGATGAACACTTATGCATTGTAGAGGAGAAACCACTATGGAAGTTATACAATGATGGCTCCTACATAGCTCATGGATCGGGGGCAGAGATTTTGTTTGTTACTCCTTAAAGACATTTTATCCCCAAATCATTCAAATTATGCTTTCCATGAACTAACAATATTGCAGAGTACGAAGCCCTCATTTATGGTCTCAAAATAGCAATCAAATGGAACATCATAGAATTACAAGTCTTTGGAGACTCACAGTTGATAATCAAATGGGTACTTGATGAATTTTAGACAAAAGATGACAAGTTGCTACCATCCAAGGAAATGGTTGACAACATGAAACCACACTTCCAAATCCTACAATTTAACCAAGTCCCCAGATTCCATAGCAAGGTCGCAGATGCCATGGCTACAATTGGATCCCTCTTAGAAGTTCTACAAGATTCAGCTAAATATGAGTTCTTAGTTGAGGAGCTCCACACACCAACTTACAAAATCGTCGATACATAAATGGTGTGTCTTGGTTTTTCTCGAGTCTCCATGGTACCATGACATATATGCCTATTTAAAATATGATATCATATCCCCACATCTCACCTGAACCCAACACCAAAAGCTCATCCATCACTCATCATGTTATACCATCATTGTCAATACCTTATATCATCAAGGTTATCACAACATACTCTCTCACTATCTAGACTATAATGAGGTCGTAGTGGTATTATGGGAAATTTACACCATAACATGTGGTACCCACATGAGTTGCATGGTCCTAGCCAAACAACTTCTCAGAGCAAGGTATTACTAGCTTACTATGGAGAATGGCACCTCTGAGTTTGTTAAGAGATGATTACCATGTTAGCAACATGCAAATTTGTTCCACACGCCAACACAAGATCTACACCCCATTGTACCTCCATGGCCCTTCTCATGTTGGGGCCTCGACCTTGTTGGAAAAATAACTCCCCTCTCATCTAATGGACACAAGTACATTATGACTGCTACTAAATACTTCACAAAGTGGGTCAAATAAATTTTGCTAACCCTCACTATAGGTGTCCAAATCTCCAAATTCATCCTCTAGCACATCATCTGTCACTTCAGCGTCCCCTCCACCATTTTTATAGATCACAACACATCATTTGAAAACCAACACATAGATGATCTGTGTGAGCGATTCCACATACACCACCACTACTCTAGCCTATAATTTCCCCAGGGTAACAACCAAGCCAAAGAAACCAACAAAACCTTTCTAAAAATCCTTAAAAAGGTTGTCAATGATTCTAGTCATGACTAGCACCTCCAAATCAATCCCACTCTCTGGACATATCGCACTTCCTTCTGCACTCCTACAGGAACCACCCCATACTCTCATGTATATGATGCTGAAGTCGTCTTACCAATTGAGGTCCAGTTACCATCCCTATGGATTTCATTAAAGAACTTGGTCACTGATGAAGACTACCACATAGTACGGCTCACATAGTTGGATTTTCTACATGAAAAGAGACAACAAGCATATGATCACCTTGTTGTATACTAGAACAGGCTTAAGAGAAGCTACAAAAAAAGATCTACTTGCGACACTTTCAATTGGAAGACATGGGTATTAAGGAAAATCAAAGGTGCTACCAAACAAAGAGAAGCAAGTCAAGTTCAATCCCACCTGGCTGGGACCTTATGTCGTCACAACATATTTCAGCTTAGTGGATTATCATCTATCCACACCTGAAGAAGAGCCCATGAATGATCTCATCAATATCATTCATCTGAAGAAATTCTATGCATAAGTTATGCAATGTACCCCACTTATCTAAAAAAGTTCATAAAAAAATGTAAAAAGTCCTGAATTTTTTTTATATAAAATAAAATAAAAAGATAAATAATCGTCCAAAGGTGAAAAATTGGCAAACAAGCGCCTTGGGCACGTATATATGGAAGAAACCTAGAAACATACATCATGTATAGTAGATCGTACCATTATCTATCAGATTCTTGATCCACCACCATCCCCCTCACTCACATCCCATCCACCCAAATCCCCACCAAAAGTCTCCCATCCTAAACCCATACTCCTTGGGTGTTCCGTCATCACACATGGACATTGAGACTCATACTACTATCTGAATTCCTGATCTTTCCACATACTAAGTTGTATATATTAGCTTCTCGGTTGTATCATAATTGTCTATTGTATCATAGGGTCATTTTAGTCATATTTTAGGGTCTCATTGTACATCTCCCCACATTTGGTCAATCCTCGTGTCGAGTGTGTTTCAAATCCTTTGTTCTGCTAGCCCAACTCTTTAGCAAGTTCCTTAGGAAAGACTCTTCATCATCATGATTGTCCTCGATACCTCTTTTTCCATAACTAACAATTTTTTTGGCATACCTCATCAATAGGTCCTTGTAGGATGCATCCTTCCTCATGTTATGCCTCATCAAGTCAGCTTTTAGTCAATCAATCTCTTTGGCAAAGGACGTCTTTTGGATACTCATTTTTGGTCCTAGATCTCTCTTTTGGTTCTTTGTTATCTTTTTTGGTCCACGTGGTTGTTTTCTCCTCAAATTCATAATGATCCTTTATATCATGGTGTGCTACAAATGGAAGAACCCGGTGCAAGGTTTTGATCCTTTTCTATTTATGAGTCAGTCATATATGACCCTTGTATAATGCAATCCTTTTTTGGTCATATTTTTCAAATGGGAAAAATCATTTTTTTGTGGGTTCTCGAGCAACATATCCACCATAGTTCTCAGTGCCTCAGGCGTGATGCTGGGATAATCCTTGCATGTTTGTTGAGTCTATCCAGGAAACATCCACGACAAGGCACTGAGTTCTTAGTAACCTTGGAAGGTCTTGGATATTGCTAAATCAAAATAGGTGCTCACTACATGGTGGTATTTTGTCACGGAATGCCCCTTTCTCGATCTTCAAAAAATCATCCCTTCCCTAAATATCTTCCCCTATTACACATCTTTCAGTCCCTAAACCTTGGATTACGATTGTGCAAATGTTTTCCCCCTCCCCTACTCCTAGCCAGCTTCTCGTATGTGTGATCTTGTTGAGCATTCCTAAAATTCCATCACATTGTCATTTGCATACCGTATCTCATTGCGTCCTTGATCGTCTTCCATATTATTTGAATTTCACTTCATCATCAAAGGATATATCACTATCATTTCAGTGTTCATTTAGATTGCGTTCCATTAAAGTCACATAGGTTGTATTCCATTTTTAGAATTAGTTAGTTATTTTCATTACCACCATTAAGTGCATCACCATTTAATTTAGTCATTAGCTCATTTAGTTCATTTTGTTCATTAAATACATTCATTAATAGATTTAACATTAGTTCATTTAAGTTTTATCCATTAATCACATTCATTTCATTGTCCATTGGTGCACTCATTTTATTAGTTCATTTCTTACATCATCCTTTTGATTCATTCTAGGTGTATGTATTACATATTTATTTAAGTTCATTCTCATTTTAGTTTGCTTATTTATCTCATTAAATTCATTTAGGTTGTTTTATGTTTAGTTGCATATCATTATCAAATACATCCATCACATAAATCACATAGCACATGATAAATGTCCTCTACATAAAAATCACATCATCATAATAATCAGCCACATGCATGATTACAACATAAAATAGGCATCCATAGGCACTAAGTAAAATGCATCCACATCACATGGCCTACATATCAAAACATCATACATAATGTACATACATCGTAACTATAATAATTGCATCTCCATCCTACAATCACACGTCAAAACCAAATCATAAACCATGCATACATCATCACCTAGACATCACATCCTGCATCATAAATATTCATGCATAACACAATCCCAATCCAACTACCCATTTTCCCAATCCAACTCTTCAAATTCTTTTTTTTTCCTCTCAAATCAAACATTATGGAAAAATACAACATCCATTACACAAGGTTTTGTCTTTCATGATTTTATTTTGGATTTTTGTGTTAATTCAAAGCTATTGCATCAACATACTTGATCACATTCAAACAAGCATTTGCATTGCCAAGGTACAGTATACTTCATTTTTTAGATCTAGCTTCTTCTATATGATAGAACAATTTCATTTCTCATTTTATTTTCAAGGTTGATTCAAAAAAGGGTTTGACTAAGGAAAACCCCTCTACGCAACCCTCTTCCCTATATTTTGTGGGTAAGAATAGGAAGAAAATCTATTGGAACTTATTTCAGAACGTGCAAGATCAAATGGACTGTCTGTGAAAGTTTCAAACAAAATTGTTGGGTAGATAGCGCCCTAAGTGTTCTATACATGGGTAAAAAACACCCAAGGCATTCTATACCCTCCAAATAGGTCTTGGATTCAAACCATGGGTCAGTACTAGTGTTTAATTGTTTTTTTACTTCATTGCAAGTTATTGTTTGATTTTTGTCTGTATGATTTTGTTGAAATTTGTCACTTAATCTTATTTATCCTTCCATCTTGCATTACCCGACATCATATTTCCCTAAATGAAATTATTATAACCATCCACTTGTGAAGGATAATTGCACCTAACACTTCAGTCCTACTTGAGCCTAATGAGTTATCTTCCTTCCAATTATGTAATAAGGAAAGAGAAACAATCAACGGTGCTTCTATTTTCCTATTGTACATTTTGGTGAACCTGTCTCATAACATCTCCACTTATGATTTGATGTTTAAATCTGATGTGTATGCACTACATTATTGGACTTTATGCATATAGTTCTCATTTTTGCATTCATTAATAAAAAATACATAAAAATTATACATTATTTCTTATATCTAGTTCATTCTTGTATTACATTTGCATGTTACAAAAATAAAAGTACTGTGTGTGTGTGTGTTTTCTTGCATTGTTATGTGTATTTAGATTAGTCCCTTTATGTTTTATTTCATCACATTAGCTTATTTCAATAAAATGTTTTTGATTAATGGTAACAACAGGTTTTGAAGGGGCCCCGAAACCCTGTACATATAGTAACTAGAGATAGAACAATAAGAGTTCCCAAACAAGACAAATCAATCGAAGCCTAAGAGAATCACACACACCATAAGCACATAAAAAACCTTCCAAAAAAGCTACAAAAGATGAAGCATTAGGGAGAAATAGTAGGAAGAAGGAAACCAATCATCTCTTCCCCTTCTTATGGGACCGAAGGGTCATATCAAACGAAGAGGAAGACCTCTTAAAAATTTTACCTTTCACAGTGACCCACCCATCTTTAGCTCTAACAACATTATTTTTCTAGCACACAGAGTATAAAGCTAAAGATCCATCCACCAACAATGGAAAAGGATCTATCAGCAACATATCCAACACCGGGCTATCTTTACCCCCAACCAAAGATGTTTTAGTAAGAGGAGTAGCCGAATCAGATCTAGCAGGAGCCAAAACTCTAGCAAGACCAGTCGAGCCAACACTCCCAGTCCTTTCAGCAACAAATTCCAGTGGAGAATGAACTGGTTTTGCCCCAGCAGACACACACCCACTAGCAGTCCCACCAGCAGTAGCAGCCGACGGGAGAAGAGTAGAGGAGTCTCCAGCAGACACCTCTTCGAAACTAGCATCCACTATTAACCCCGCAGGGACAGATGGTGGTTGAACATAATCATCCTTCTTCCCAGACTAAGAACAACATTTTCTAACTGTATAATGTTTTGTGGAAGCCCCCTTCCAGCAAGAGGAAGAAGATTTATTTTTCTTGTGTTCCAAGTCACATTGGGAGGAGATGTGGCCAGCCTTAAAGCATTTTTGACATCTAAAGGGGATACCCTCGTATTCAAGTGGTTGGATCCAAGATCCTGATGTTGATTCAATTTTGATTTCAGCTGGGAGGGTATGTCCAAGAAGATGAGGGACCAAAAGTGGCGATGTGAAAAAAATCCACTTTTCACTCATCCAAGAGCACATGAAAATATTTGTTGACTTTTTAGTAGGCATGGGTGTCAGTACACCTGGGAAAACCTGACATCAAAGCACAAGCCTAATCGGGTACCTGATTTTTTTGGGTACTTGATTTTTTCGGGTACCCAAAACCTGTGGCACAAATCAAAACCCGCGAGTCATTTTTCTTATTTCTTTTGTTGCCTGCGGATTGAAAATGGCTAGGTTTATCTCATACACAATTTTTTTGAGTACCATATTTATCCAACATCAAATTCATCTTTGGGGTATATACGGTAAGTGAATTCTTTATATATTTTGACATATTTCTTTCATTTTGATGTTAAATGCTATTTTTTTGGTTGAAATAGGGTTTTGTATTGATTTCTTTAATAATATATGAAATCAATTTGAAATTTATATTTATTTTTTATTTAATCAGGCTTGGCTGAAAACAATGAAGAAAATAACCCTCCCCCACCAAATAATGATCCCCAAAACAATCCAGAATAGTTTCAAAACCCTCGATCATTAGAGGATTTGATACAAGACAATTTGAACACTATACGGGGCTTCCAAAACACATATAAGAATATACCTACAGTAGGTCCCATACTTTCCACCCTAAATATTATTGTTGAAAATATTGACACACTTACACAGCAACATAATGCTTCTCTTCATTGGTGTGATGATATGCTTGCCCAATTTGATGACGAGCTTGACTATGATGGGATTGCGGCCCTTAATATAACTAAAGTTGAGAGATCCTCCCTTTTTGTTAATCCTAAAACCAGATTAAAAGTTGACCCCCAAAAGCCCAAAATATTAATTAAATGGTACACAAATGATGCAATGCGTACACACTTTTGGGATCACTGGTGGATGGTTTTTGATAAACCACCCCATAGCAATTTGGAGATCCCTTTCTATTTTATAAAAACATTGTATGCTTATTTTGTGCTTGGTCACAATGTAAATTATTGGAGCATGAGGCCCAACATGGGCGTAGGCGGAGGAGCTCCTCAGACTAGGCCATTTGCCCAGGGCAAAAAGGCCACTACCTTTGTCCCCCCCACTGATGTCTCACCCCCTCCTCCTGTGCAACATCCTGATATCATTGCAGAGGCTACCTCATAGATTATTAGGGCCATTCACATGCTAAGTGGTCAGTTGATCGCCCAAACCAGGTCATTGTTTCCTCTTGGTGTGGATGATGATGGTGCATCAACATCTGGCAGCAGTTCACATGTTTGTGTCCCCCATACTTGCATTATGTGCAAGAATTTGTGCCTCAGACTGCTTACTGATAATGATAAATATCAATACTTTAATGATGAGGAGGATACATGAGATGAAACTATAGAGGCTACAACACCTCATGGAGCATTTGCGTCTCATGAGAGTGATGAGGAGGGGTATGCAGAGCCATGGACTCCTATTGATACGGTAAGAGAAAAGATTATTTAAATAAATTTTTCACATGACCTATTTAATTTAAAAATAATTTATTCATTTAGATTAGTTTTAATGATTGCATGCACTTATGTATATATATTTGGTTCATTTATGTTCAGGCGATGACAGAGGAGGAGTTGAGATAGGTGGATGATTCCACAATTTCGGCCATTTCATTTGGCCTTGACACCTATATGGTATATTTTAAATTATGTACCCATTAGTTTTTTTATATCATTTGGTGTACATACTTAATCTCTATCAATTAGAGAAATAAAAATCATACATTTACCAATACATTTTCATCTTATTGTATTCTTGCAGGTATCAGTTGATGTCAGTGGGGGGCACGAGGGGGTTCGTTCTTCATATGTCGACAAGGGAAAGGTAATTAAGTGTTTAAGATTAATTATGCATGAATATGTATGCCACTTGTGTGTAGTAATAAATATTTTACATGCACTTTATTGTATAGGGTGTGGCTCTTGGCAATGTCCCGACACAAGTTTGGGAACCTAGGCTAACAGGCATCTGAATTCAGAATGATTGCCCGATTGTATGTAGATTTATATATTGTTATTTATATTTTGTAATCAGGGTTGTTATGATGAAGTAAATTTATATATAATTGACTATCTTTTTGACTCACATAGGTTACTCCCAGTGTGAGGGAGGCCCCACGATAATCTTTAATATCTTTGTTGACCTAGCCCACTATTCCAGAGGAGAGATCAACAAATGTAAGTTTTAATTTTAGTTCAATCAATTTGTAATTTTATTACGCTATCATCCTATTTTGTAAATTTATTACTATATGTTGCACCTTGGGCCCCTGCACTACTCTACTAATCTCATTATTAAAAATATATATTTATAGGTCAGAGTTGGTATTGGGGTATGTGCAAGATCATGAGGGGCCAAAAAGTGGTGATGTGAAAAAAATCCACTTTTCATTCATCCAAAAGCGCATGAAAATATTTGTTGACTTTTTAGTAGGCCTGGGTGTCAGTACACCTGGGCAAACCTGACACCAAAGCACAAGCCTAATCGGGTACCCAAAAATATCGAGTACACAAAAATATTGGGTATCCAAAACCTGTGGCATAAATTGAAACCCACGAGTCATTTTCCTCATTTCTCTCATTGTTAAGGATTGGGAAACGGATCTATATATCCTATACTCGATTATTTCAGGTACCTGATTTCCCCAACATCAAATTCGACTCCACAGTCTATACGGTAAGTAAGTTCTTTACATATTTTGATTATTTTATTTCATTTTGATGTTAAATGTAGTTTTTTTGGGTTAAATAGGGTTTTGTATTCATTTTTTTAATAATATATGAAATCAAATTGAAATTTATATTTATTTTTTATTTAATCAGACATGGCTGACAACAATGAAGAAAATAACCCTCCCGCACCAAATAATGATCCCCAAAAAAATCCCCCACTTCAAAACCCTCGATCTTTAGAGGATTTGATACAAGATAATTTGAACACTATACAAGGGTTCCAAAACACATATTATAATATACCTACATTAGGTCCCATGCTTGCCACCCTAAATACTATTGTTGAAAACATTGACACACTTACGCGGCAACATAATGCTACTCTTCATTGGCATGATGATATGCATGCCCAACTTGATGATGGGATTGACCATGATGGGGTTGCGACCCTTAATATAAATAAAGAAGATATATCCTCCCTTTTTTTGAATCCTAAAACCGGATTAAAATTTGACCCCAAAAAGCCTAATTTATCAATTAAATGGTGCACAAATGATGCAATGCGTACACAATTTTTGGGATCGCTGGTGGATGGTTTTTGATAAACCACCCCATAGCAATTTGGAGCTCCCTTTCTATTTCATAAAAAAATTATATGTTGAGTTTGTGCTTGGTCACAATGTCAATTATTGGAGCATGAGGCCCAATATGGGCGTAGGCGGAGGACTCCTAAGACTAGGCCATTTGCCCAGTGCAAAAAAGCTACTACCCTTGTCCCCCAACTGATGTCGCACCCCCTCCTAGAGTGCAGCATCCCGATATCATTGCAGATGCTACCTCACAGAGTATTAGGGCCATTCACATGCTGAGTGATCAGTTGATCACATAGACCAGGTCATTATGCCTCTTGGTGTGGATGATGTTGGCGCATTGACATTTTTGTCCTCAATTTTGAGATCACAAAATTGTGGCAACCCTATGGAAATTTTATCGTGATTCTAATTAAAAATGACATGGCTTTAAGCTCTAAGTATTTTAAGCTAGTTATTTAAATAAATATATTGCATAGTATAATATATGTAAATAATCGTACAATGATGTTTTAATTTTGAAACACTTATCATTGTAAAATTGTTTATATGTAATATATATTACGTAAAATATTATTTAAAAATTTTCATTTTTAATAAGGTGGAGTTTTGGTCTTATATTGTATGTTATATGTAATATACAATATATGTTAAAAACTTCATATAAACCCATGGCATGTTCTAAACTTACAAGGCATCAAATTTTACATTGTTTGCATATCATTTTTAAATGATTAAACATATGCTTTCATTTTATAAAAACCCGTGGTTGTTTTAGGTGGTTGGGCATAGGTTTTTAATTGAAAGGCATGTCTTATTCCAAATACAAATATGTCTTTCTCTTTCCTCTAGCCCGCGACTTATTCTTCTAAAGGCGTTGATTTATATTAAACATAGCATATGTTATTAAAATAGGACCCATGGTTTCATTAAAATAAGGTGTCGATTTATATTGAAGAAACATATCGTTTTATAATATCACTCATATGCCTTTATCAAAACCGTAGATAACTATTAGTTATCGGGCGTTGTTTTTCTTTAACAACATGCATATGCGATGGCCTTTGTTAATGTCGTTAAAACACAGCACAGCCTGGGCATTTTTTTTAGGAGGGAGTGCATATGAGGTGAAGGCATTTTAATATGCTAAGAGAGCAATGAAATTTGTTTTCTCTCCACAAGATGGAGCGATTCCTCTTGCAAAAGCTCATGGCGGGACTTCCTCTCCACTTTGCATAAAAATGTGAGAGATAACTCCACACAAAGCTACGTCAAGGGCATACAAGGAAAATGATTTTCATTCCCAAGAATCTTTCCATAAATCTCTACATTCTTTCCTACTATTCTTGGGTAGATTTGGTAAGATATTGACTTTTTATTTAAAAATGTTTTTCTTGCTTACCTTTCAATTTCGAAATGCATTTGAATCATTGAATGTAAATAAGAGTTTGAAATTAGTAGGGCATGTATGGTTGAAATTTTCCTTTGCATGCTGATTTTATGCAAGTTTTCAATGAAAAATAGACATTTGGCATCTCTTTTGTGACTCATGAACTTGCATGGAGAATTTGTCAAAATTATTGGTCTATTTATCCCTTCTCTTCTCCTCTCAAGATAAGTTTTGAAATCATCATTTCCAAATTTTTGGTTTGTTTTGATAAAGAAGAAGAAAGTTCTTCCCCTTTGCATTTGAAGAATAGGTATAATTTCTTTTTTTTTTTTTCTTTTGCATTTTGATTTTGTTTGCATGCATGATATCTCATTCTTCTCACATTTTCTCCAAGATGCATATGAGGATGTCATTTATCCTCATATGCAGTATAGATTAAAAACCCCATTCTTGATGATGACTTTCAAAAATGCATGAAAAAATGCAAGGTGCTGCCCATATGCAAGATGTAATAAAAAGACCATCTACATGCTTATATATCAAAGAAGAAAGACTTGTGATGAGACATAAACATCACATTTATGAGTAAAACAAAAGGAGATTCTCAACGTGCAAGATCTTTCCCAAAAGGCAACATGAGTCCCTCCCATAAAGAGAAAATGCCAAGGCATGTGCTTTTCCTCTAGTATGCAAAATGTGATGACAAACCTACCTTTTCCACATTTACATGTTAAAAGACAAAATTAAACCACCAATGTGCAAAGTAGCCGAAAAAGCCCACTTTTTGACTTTATCTCAATATGCATTTATTTCCAAAAGTCCACCACACATATGGCATATCCATCCATGAAAAAAATACCTTTCCCATCTCATTGTTTCATGTTTAGACTTGCTGTCCAAGATGTGTAAAGGGTTCCAAAAAGATCACCTTCATGCTTTTTCATGGCTTTTCATGAGCTACGAGTGATTCTAAAAACCCCACCTTGCATATTGAAAACTTACCCATGTATATGTACACTTTCCATATTCCTTCCATAAACTCAAAGCATGTTATTCATTCATATGCACTACTCTAGAGAAACCTCATTTTTCATCTTTCTTCCATTCACTTGTGAGATGCATCAAGTTTGTTCTTCCCCTCAAGGATGCAAGTTCTTGTTGCAAGTTGAAGAAAGATTTTCTCATGTTTTTCCCATGATGCGAAGATACAAAGCAAGAGCAACCACAAGATGGAGCCAGACAGGGAGGTGGAAAGTGTGAAATGATTCTAGGCATAGAATGCTTTCAAAACTGAAATAGAGAGACACAATATGCTTCCCAGCAATCACCAATATGATGCAGAACAATCAAGGCTGCAGGTTCATACTCTGGTTCGAGATGCTTTCACCAAACCAGAACACATCACTCATCGGGCATCTTGTAGCAACATGAAGACCAAAAAAAGGGATGATGCAAATAGTGTTAGTAATAACTGAGAGGGGGGGTGAATCAGTGGCCTCAAAAATTTATCCTTTAATCACTAATCAAATAAATCTCAAATTATTAAGTCCCTACAAGATGCATGCCTTGAAATACTTATAATAATTAACTGTCTGTCGGGTTACCTTGTCTGTCCTTATTCTCTTTGATAACCAATAAGCAGTAAAACTATTTACCGATACTCAATAAATATGCAGACTATACCAATCAATCCAGAAATGCATATGTGAAATGTAAAATAATCAAGTAATAAGCCATACACACATAACACATGGATTTTTAATGTGGAAACCCTATTAAGGGAAAAACCACTGGGACCAGTACTCCAAATGTTTACTCTTCTGAAGTGATCCCTGTTAGGAGCCAACCTTGTTAAAGGTTACAAACACACTATTAAGTGCGACCTTGTTAGAGGATTTTAATAATAGAATTTCACTTGATATCTGGCATGTATATGCACTACCAATATTGATCAACCTCTCTGTGCACAATAGGTATCTGGCATATCTGGTGCTACCTAACTGCATCAACCTCCTTCTTAGACTGTGTGTCAGTATCAAGCACTCAATGCTATCTTCATGACAATCTTTTTTGCAATCTGTTAGGATATACCTCAATTATAGAAGACTGTTAAGTACTGCTATATTAAAAGACTTAATGCTTCAATGGTTAAACTGAAACTAAATGACCTATTTCTAATGCAACTTGAATTGGAGATTTTCAGATCTATTTAGGTACAATACCTCTCTGATCAATGTATCAATTCAATTCTTTGTGCTCCACACTTTCTTCTTTGTGATGTTGTGTTTCACTGTTCTTCAGTGTCTGCAGAATTCTTTAGCTCTTATTCAGCATGATTGATCAGGACTATATGAAGTTATCCTTCATCAGTTTCTCTTCAACATCCTCTTTCTATTCACTCCCCTTCCCATGTATGTGAATGCTTGTTATTATGGAAATGAATTATGCTTGTCTCTTATATAGACATGATGTTCCTTAATTCTTGATTCTTGATTCTGTTATGCCCTGCATCCCCGTCCCTACATTTTGTGTGCAAAATGTTGGGTCCCCCTTTTTTTTCTTTTGCCTTACCTTTTTGCTGCGGCTTTTCCTTGTCTTTCTTTTCCTTCTTGTCTTCTTTCTCCGGGGTTTTCTTCCCCGGAGTGTGTCATTTCCTTGGTTTGTTTTTTCCCCTCCGGGATCCTGGATCCCGGAGGTTGCCTTTTGGTTGGAAGTTTGATCCCGGACTCTGGGATTCTTTGTGATGATGTTCCTAAGTCTTAGGAATATCATCGTAAGGAATCCCCGGGCCCGAAGTCCGGATGTTTTTCCTAACCTGAAATCTCCGGAGTGAGGAGGATTACTTTTTACCACAGGTATAAATAGACTCACCTGTCATTTTCACAATTACCGTGATTAAAATCTTCAAGCACTTAGAGCGAAAAGAGCGATTTTTCAAAGCGATTAGCAGAGCAGTTACAGAGAGATTTGTGATAATCAAAGCTTAACACCTTCTACTGTTCTCAGACGTACGCTAGTGCTCCGTGGTGGTGATCTTGACAGCTTGACGATTCGAAGCTGTTGCAGAGTTCTCCTGGTAATCTTTCCCTTCCTCCGCCTTCTGTGTTTTTAGGTTGGTTTCTCTGCTTCCCTCCTCTTCGCTTTGCTTTCGTTTTCTAGTTTTTCTTTCGGTTTGCCTATTTTTATTTTCGTTTGCTTTGTTTTTTTGTTGTTCCTTTGGTCTTCTGTTGTGCCACTTGCTGGTGGCTCAGCTTTGCCAGAAGGTTTTCTGCCTTCTGTGCAGATGTAGATAGTCTGTAAATAATTTGTAAAGCGGCCTATAAATAGCATGTACATAATGTAAATAGCTGTATATTCTTGTTTCAGCTTTGTCTAGTTTTTTCCGCGGGAGTCGCCCGTGTGTATATTCATGTATATATGTATATTTTTGTAGGTAACCCTTGTATATCTCCCTCCTTTTCATGTATATACCCTTCATCTCTCTGTATATCCTTTCAGGTGGCTCGACGAGCTGGTCGAGTCACCCTTGCTGTTGGTTTTCCGCTTCAAGTTTGCTTCGAGGCAGAAAACCACCTGTTTGAAACTCGGCTCTTGGCTGGTTTCAAACAGGTGGTTTTCTCTCTCCTCCATCAAGGCTATAAAAGCCTCATTTATTTCCCATGCGTGCAATTACTTCTAGCCAAGTGGCTTTCCCTTTTCGCGCGTTCGAACAGTCGGCTCCGCCGCTAGTGCCATCCCATCCATTCAATGCTAGCACACGTGGCGTCCACGTGGACCTACTTCCACATTCTTCTTTACTAATGGTCATTTCTCCAGGCTTCGGGCCCCCTTTCCGCCATTCATCCCATGTCTTCATCAAGTGTGACAAAATTTCCCAGACCCGGAGATATAATGAAAATGCTAAGTTTATGTTTTGCTTTTCGGATACTTATGCGAAAAACTAACTTTTCAGGAAAAGTAAATGACACAGTGGTAAGATCTCCGGACCCTGGAGTTACTATTTTATTTTGATGAATATGTTCTGACGGTCGCTTTGTCTCGCAGGTCCGGACTTAATACTACAACCATGTCTGAAGCATACGCATCATCTCCTCCCGGAAGTCCAGAGTTGTCATCCACAACCGAGACCAGGGAAGCGGCAAAGTCTAAAATAGAGAAGGCCCTGGCAAAGCTGCCCCTCACCATGAAGTATATGCAGGGTGAGGAGATTGTGGGCTCAAACATTGAGTCCCAGGTAAAATTGATGACCGACCCCAGTGTCGAAACTTGGGCAGAAATGCAGGCCCTAGTAAAGATAATGCATATCCAGCGACAGGCTGGAGATACAATTGCAACCAACGTCAGAGGTTTCAGAATTCTCCAGGCAGCTTGCTTCCCATGCTCCGTGCAGTCTCCCGAGCTTGTTCTTACTTTGGCGGCCCACTATAACTCTTCTGTCTGGGCCGTCATGCTAGCACCTGCAGAGCCTACAGGATTCCCCACTCCACTAGTGTCCCTTGACCTAGTTACTTTCCAAGCGGGCCTGTGTATCCCACAATTTGAGAGGTCCTCGGTGGTCACAAGGACGGAGGCCTTGAAATAATTCAACCAACTGGAGGATGCCACCCGGGTGTACATGAACATCAACTAGCTGAAGGTCCCGAAGAGGGATCCAAAAAGAATGAAGATAGATATCCCCCGCTCCAAATTCAAGGAAAGCATCCAAATGGGGATGATAGCATTGGCCCAGGTATTTGGGCAGCCCTCCGCCCAGGAATTTGCAAAGTGGATGTACTATTTCCTCCTGGGCATCTCCACTAAGGGAGAGTTCTTCGACTGGGCGACCATTATCTCCAATCATGTTGACTCTCAGTTCCTGCAGCTGAACGAGAAGAAGAAGTTTTATATGACTTCTTATGTTTTCTGGGCTTTGGCCCAACAGAGGCCCCACTCCAATGGCCTACTTACAGATGGTGTTCTCAGACTTGGCCGCGGATAGAAAGCACCGTGGGACCATTTCCCATAGATTCAATGGGAAGCCAGCTTCCCCAGTTACTGCTGGGTAAACGACTCCTTCGTTTACTACCATTTGCTCACGCCCACCCGGGATGTCAGATACCGCCTGTCTACTGAGGCGATGAAATTGGTTAGTAGTTATGGGCACTACTACATCCAGTTCCAGTAGCACACATACATTAGGGTCGCCAGCTTCTCCGGAAAACCCTACTTGTTGCCCAAGCATTGCGGGGACAAGATCGTGCTGCTGGAATATTGCCGGCAGATGATGGAGTTGCATGCCCTCTTGGCCCACAAGAAGGTCCCAAATTTTTCATTCCCAATCTCCTATGGGAACTACACCTACAATCTGGCCGCCGCAAAGGAGGCAGATAATGAGCTTCAATGTTATAATTTGCAGGAATTTTATCTGGCACAAAATTTTTTTGATCCGCATGGCAGAATTGCAACGGCACTGCCCCGGGCTGTGGACCCCCACCACGCACACATAGAAGACTTCTGGGCAGATCTCCAGGATGATATAGATGTGCATAGCTGGCATTATGATAGAATGACGGCCGGAATGATGCAGGAGCTAAAGCTCCGGAGGTTCCCGACGGGCTTTTCAGACGACGCCCCTACTATAGATCCCCAGTACAAAGAAAAAGGGATAGACAAAATGCCACTGGCGCCAATGAATTGGGCTATCCAGGAGGACCACACAATTGAGGACTTCACTCGGGAGGTGGTCGAGAGAAGTCATGCCTATTTTAAGAAGGCATGCCCCTGGAGTACGCGTCTAGCCTCCAAGCCGGCAACAAAAGCAACACCACTACCAGCACCAAAGTTGACCCCGGGGGCCAGGACTTCCGCGCAAGGTGCAGATAAAGGAAAGGGGACAGAGACAACCCCCCTTGCGCAGCAAGTCCCCATCCAAGAACAGATTAGGCAATCTGTAGCGGCCTCCCAACAAATGAGGGAGCAATTGATCACAAGGCTCGCCACTCCCCCACTAATGGCCAGACCAATTCATCCTCCTTCCTCCCCATCGCTGGCAGCCTTAATGGCGAAGGCAACGGGGGTGGATCCTCTGGAGGTAGCAGCAATAGCAGATGCGAGGCCACCTCTAATCACCTGGAGGAAAAGAAAGCACATCAAACAGTCCAAGGCAGAACCGGTGCCTAGGGCTTCCCTCCCAAAAGAAGTGGAAATCCTTTCTTCTAGTTCCCCGGAACCAGAGAAGGAAACAGAACAGGCAGACATCCCAGCCAGCCCCCCTCTAGAAGAGGAGTTTGACATGTTTGCAGCCGATGAGTTCAGAAATCTGCAAGGGGACGATACACAAGCGGGGACAGAAGTCCCGGAGCAAGAACAAGAGGCTGTGGACCTGGAAGATCGGGAAGAAGAAGCTGCGGGACAAGAAGAGCAGCGAACAGAAGAAAAGAGGCCAGAACCAGAGATTATCTCCGGGGCCCCAGGAACAGAAGGTCCGGGAGTGGGCCAACAACCACCAAGTGAACCAAAGGCATCCGCTGGGGAACCCAGACCTAGAACTTCGGGACCAACTGTAACCCCAGCCGCCTCGTTCCCAAGGCCACTCTCGGGGGCAACCTTTGGGCGGGTGATCACAGTGGCCCAAACTCTGAATCTTGGCCTGATCCCGCCCCTACTACCCACAGATGAAGCAGAAGAAGAAGAGCAGCATGAAGAAGAGATCCCCGAAGAAGCTGACCAGGGTCTAGACACATCAATTGACATTCGAGACCAGGCTGAGGAGATAGAAATTGAAGATGTTGCTATAGAAGAGGTTCTGACAGGGAGGGAAACAGAGGAAATACCTGTTGAAAAGGAGCAGCCACCACCGGACACCGAGAGAGGATCCGAAGAACAAACTCTGGCAGAAAGACCACCTCTCCCACCTCCATGGTTGGCGGAGAGAAGAAAAAGGAAAGCCCAGTCCGCTCCAACAGTCCCTATCTCCCTGGCCGAAATGATGGCCTTAGCTCAGGCCCCTCCAAAAGCGAAGAAGGCCCGGACAGTTGATACCCTTGGAATTGGGCCGGGTGGAGAAACAGTTGCGGTGGTAGCAACACCTCCCCCAGACGCTGATGAAGCGACCACAGATCTCGTAGATTACAATATCCCAGAGGTATCCTTGGGCAAAAGAGGAAAGCACGGCGAAGTAGACCTGCTAAAAGAGGCAGCTCAAGCAGTGGAGGCCCGATATGAAAAGGAGGCCCAGAGGCTCAAGGCAGAAAAGGAAAAGAGTGCAAAACTTATGGGGTTACTTACAGAGCTGGCCCGACCCCTCAACGCCGCCCCTCCATAGACCTCCACATCAGAGGAATTACCGCAGAGCGACATAGACTCCCTGCAAGTAATGAAGAAGAAGGCCCAGGCAGTAGACGATTGGGTCACTCTACAGATAGGAAACACCCGGCGTTTCCTAGCGGCCACTCTCCCAGATCTATATACGGCCTGACAAATTATTTTACAGGCGGAAGCACTGATTGAGCAGTGGGAGAGTGACACCAAGAATTACCAGACGTGGAAGGTAGAGTTCAAAGAGCTCCTCACCCTGGGAGAGGACATAATTTCTGAATCCAGAATTCTGGGTGAGGAATCATTTGATTTCGTAAAGGCTCAGCACTCCAGACTAGACCTCACATTGGAGGTAACCAAGCAACTGGTAGAGTCTTTACAAGAAAAGATAAACACAATGAAGTATTCTTTTAATTTATACAAGTCATTTGTAATAAAATCTTCCGGGGTTGATCCCCTTGGTACAAATACTTATACCCCTGAGGAGTCAGTTTTGGGGAATTTTGATGAAAGGATGGCATCCCGGTATCAATCCCTGAAGGGAATGGATAGGGCCCGAATGGTAAAGCTAACCAAAATGGTGCTTAAGGGCCATGATGCCGCCAGGATGGCAGATGAGTTCCGAAATAATGTTCCAGACTTGGTGGAACAAGTTGAAGTGGCCAGACACAGAAGGGCCAGCCTAAGGAAGATTGATGAAGATGGCATTTTCTGCATCCCTCAGGCCTTCAATGATAATAAACAGCCTTGAGCGTTCTCTGGGAACCAGGGAAATTTGAGCATTAAACATTCTTTATTCTTGTGGGGGCGTAAGTTCCCGGATCCCAGAATTCCGGATCCACAATTTTGTATTCTTTAAAACAAACCGTGTCCCGGTCCCTGAGGCCGACCGGTCACTTTCAGAGGTGGTTAATAAAGACTGTCAGAGGGTAGTTGGACACATCAAGAGGCATTGGCTCGGCAGTTGGCTTCTGACAGGGTGATCTTCCCGAGGCGCCATTCAAAGGTACACCTGGCACATTGGAGACAGGGCGCCGCATTTCCCATTTATGAGGCATGTAGCCTCGGTCCCTGGGGGACCTACTCTCTTCTTTCTTCTCTCTGGCTCTCTTCTCGAGGCCGATTCTTCTTATGTATATTCTTCTCTTCTTCTTCTGGCATGGCAGACCTATTCTGTCTCTAGGTCTTTTGTAGGGTGGCGCAGGTAGTACCGGCCCCCAGATATTGTATTTTATTAAAGCATAGTAGAATAGGGTTAGGGTTAAAAAGAGTTGTATAAATAGGCAAATCGGCCCATTTCCAAGGGTCAGAAAAATTGATCATTTTGTTGTCCATAAGAAATAGAAAAGTGATTCCTGGTTTTAGTTGCAGAGCTCAATGCTCCATTTTTCTTGTTCTTGGTAGTTAGATGCTCCCCTGGAGCCACCATTGTATCACACACCAGTGCTTGCTGGACCAAACATTAATGAAGAAGGAAGGATTCTTGGCAATGAAGTTGTTAACATCTCTGCTTCTGAGTTAATGGTATTTCATGTTTTAATGTTTTGTATGTCCTTCACTCTGATATGTTAAAGTAGATTAACAACCTCTTTATTTCTGCTACTGATAAAATGCTCGTTGATGGTTGTGTATTTCTTCGGTATTTAGTGTAGTCTTTCAGAGTGTCGTTGATGTTCCAAACTTTTCAGCATGACTATAGTTAGATAAATGTTTCTAAACCTGCAGGACCCCTTTTTCATTTTATTCGCTAAGTGTGGAATACTCCGGGAAACCCTTACTATTCTGAATCTCTGGAGGAATGAGTTGAAGTAACCAGCTATCCCCCTCGAAAACAGTCACCTCTCCCAACTGAGCCCCGCACTGTCATGACCCAACACCCAGGTGCTTGAAGGCCCGGAGGACTTATTTCCCCCGGACAACCTTTGTAGGCGAAGTTGGCCAATTTCTTCAGACTCCGGAACCCGGTGACAACTTACGACTGTTGGCGGACCCAGTCAGCAAAACCCTGTCAACAGATTCTTGGCATGAAAAACAATCCACCCAATTTGATTTACAACTTTAAATCCTGATTTATCTTGTAGTTATCTTCTTGCCAACTGTACAAATCTTCTTTAAATCAATTACTTAACTTTGGTCAAATAAAACAAATAAAACAACCAGTTAAGTCTATCCTTAAGCTCTACTAGCTAGATATTGTCATTTTCTAAACTTTCTGTTCTGTCGGTCAACTCTGTAGTTAGTCGTCTGTGTTAACTGCCAGTTTCATCGATGTGACTCCAGTTAACTTTAGGATCTTTGTCCATCGGGTATCATTGGATTTTTCTCATCGGGTAACTCTATGATTTTGCTTCATTGGGAAACACTGTCTTCTGCTCATCGAGTATCACTATGAATTTTGTTCTTTTCTTTTACTGATGGTGTGCACTCCGTCGGTGTTGTCTGTCACTTAGTGAATACTTGACTTTTATGCATTGTTAAAAGCATAACCTTTGTTCCATTGATTCTCTGAAGTCTTTGGCATTATGTATATGATTGTATAGATTATATCAAATTGACATCAATGACAATACAAATCATTAACTGATTTAATGCCTTGCATTATCTTCAACTCAATATGATCAAACATTCAATCAATTACATGTCATCAATCTCTCTGTTTGGCATTGATAGAAACATACTATATTATCACACTATACTATTTCTAATACAATATGAAATACAATTGTTGAGATTCATCATATTACCAAATGGTTTGATTTGATAACTAATAAAAATGTCTAACCACCGGTAATCTCTGTGTTAGCTTAGATTTGATTCCTATAGCTTTCTGTGTTTCTTGTACTGATGTGTTGTGTTCTCTTTTTGTGTCAATTTATCTCTTTTTACTATTCTTCTTGATGTCTCTGTCTTTTGTCAGTAACTCTCCCTATGGATATGATCTCTCCCTGTTGGAGTAATCTAAAAATGGATAATCTTTCTTCTTTTTTAGAAAACTGTGATAATATGGAAACTTTCTCTCCCTTTGACAACAATGCCAAACAAATATCTCACAGATATCTGACATTAATATCAAGTGATCTTTTCTCTTGATCCATAATATATTCCTTAAATTTCCCTTATCCATCAGCAATACATCAATATGCTTTGGTGCTTAGTTCTGATATATACCTTTCTGTATATAGATGTAGCTTTGAAATTCATCTTGTTGTTTGCTTGCATCAACATGAATGATATTCTGATAATACATAGGTTGATGCAGCCTTCAGTCTTTTACTGACTCATAGACAAGGGTTTGACCCTTAGTCTCTTTCTCAGGTACTCAAATGTATCCTTGGACAGTGGCTTGGTGAAGATATTGGCCAATTATTCTTTAGATTGCACATACTCAAGTATCACCTCTTTTTCTTGAACTTGTTCTCTTAAATAATGATACTTGATTGCAATGTGTTTAGTCTTGGAATGCATGACTAGATTCTTGAAAATGTTTATTGCACTGGTGTTATCACAATAGATAATCTTTGGTTCTGAGATCTTCATATGCATACCTTCCAGCAACTGTTTGATCCATGCAATATTTGAGCAGTTTGTAGCAGCAACAACATATTCTGCTTCTGCAGTAGACTAAGAGATGCATCCTTGCTTCTTGCTAATCCATGTGACAAGTTTGTCACCCATAAAGAATGCTCCTCCAGTTGTTCTCTTCTAGTCATCTAGATTTCCAGCCCAATCAGTATTGGTAAACACCTTAGGTTCAAATTTGCCTTCTCTTCTATACCATAAGCCATATTCTTGAGTATTCTTCAGATATCTTAGAATTATTTTCACAACAGTCATATGTGATTCCCTAGGGTTAGCAGAAAATCTAGCAACAATTCCTACTACATGTGCAATATCTAGTCTAGTGTGTACAACATACATGATTTTTCCAATCATTCATCTGTACAAAGTCTGATTTACCTCTGTTGTCTTGTCTTCCTTTGTTAATTTTCTTCCAGTGGCCATCGATGTTCCAACTGGTTTGGAATCTTCCATCTTGAATATTTTCAAGACCTCTTTGTTGTATTTGGACTGTGTAATGAAAATACCTTCACTTTGTTGAATAATCTGTAGACCAAGAAAGAACTTGATCTCTCCAAACATAGACATCTGAAACTCTTTTCTCATCTCATCAGCAAATGAATTGCATAGCATATCATTGCCTCCAAATATAATGTCATCAACAAATATTTCAGCAATCAAAGTGTTAGCATCAATATCTTCTTTCAAATAAAGATTACTATTTTCACTAGTCCTTATGAATCCTATACTTATTAGATAGGAATTAATTCATTCATACTAGGCTCTGGGAGCTTGTTTTGATCCATACAAGGCTTTGTGAAGTCTACATACCATATTCCTCTTGTCTAGATCTACAAATCCTTCTGGTTTCTCAATGTATACTTCTTCTTCAAGTATTCCATTTAGGAATGTTGACTGGACATCCATTTGATATACTTTGAATCCTTTGTATATAGCATAAGCAAGTAGTAGTCTTACTCCTTCTAGCCTAGCAACGGGTGCAAAGGTTTCTCCATAGTCTATACCTTCCTCTTGTGCATACCCCTTGCATACTAGTCTTGCTTTGTTTCCTGTGACTTCTCCATTCTCGTTCAACTTATTCATGAATGTCCATTTTGTATCGATGACATTCCTGTCATCTGGTCTTGGCACAAGTGACCATGTTTTATTCTTCTCAATCTGTTCAATCTCATCATTCATAACACTTATCCATTCTTCATTATCTAGTGTAGCATTGACAGATTTTAGCTCAAACTCACAAATTAAGAAATTTGAGTTTAAAGACTTACTTCTTGTTCTTGTACCAACTTTCTTATCTCCTATGATCTAGTCCTCTAGATGGTTCCTTCTTACATATCTTGCAAGTACAGGTACAACTCTTTGTGTATCAGCTTGATCTTCATTACCTTGCACATTATCTTGATCATTATCCTGACTGTCGGTAATAGCATTCTAACTGTTGATTGCAACATTCTATTGTTATGGAATTAAGCACTATTTCTCGGGTAGAGTTATGGGTTCTTCACAATATACAAACTTGTTGTAGTCCTCTGGTTCTTTTGTGCTTTCCAGCTCATTCTTTTCTGCAAATTCATCAATCTTCACATTTGCACTTTCAACTATTTGTTAGAAGCCTTTATTAGACATTTCAAAGCTTTGCTTTTGGTAGAATACCCAAGTAAAATACCTTCATCACTTTTGGCATCAAGATTTTTATTTCTATCATCCTTTAAGACATAACATTGACTACCAAATATTTTGAAGTAACTTACATTGGGTGTTTTTCCATACCATAGCTCATAAGGTGTCTTCTTTGTGTCCTTCTTCAATTGTACTCTATTA
>MU223774.1:1023493-1034936 GCA_018584345.1 Thuja plicata | reverse complement strand
TCATGGCTTTTCATGAGCTACGAGTGATTCTAAAAACCCCACCTTGCATATTGAAAACTTACCCATGTATATGTACACTTTCCATATTCCTTCCATAAACTCAAAGCATGTTATTCATTCATATGCAATACTCTAGAGAAACCTCATTTTTCATCTTTCTTCCATTCACTTGTAAGATGCATCAAGTTTGTTCTTCCCCTCAAGGATGCAAGTTCTTGTTGCAAGTTGAAGAAATATTTTCTCATGTTTTTCCCATGATGTGAAGATACGAAGCGAGAGCAACCACAAGATGGAGCCAGACAGGGAGGTGGAAAGTGTGAAATGATTCCAGGCATAGAATGCTTTCAAAACTGAAATAGAGAGACACGAGATGCTTCCCAGCAATCACCACTATGATGCAGAACAATCAAGGGTGCAGGTTCATACTCCGGTTCGAGATGCTTTCACCAAACCAGAACACATCACTCATTGGGCATCTTGTAGCAACATGAAGACCAAAAAAAAAGATTCAATGCAAATAGATGTTGTGTCTTGTAAGACACTTAGATGCTTTCATGCACTTTGTAAAAGTGTAGAATCTTTGATAGATTACATGGTAATATTTAAAGTAGTCTCATGTAATCATGTTGTAAGGACATTAGGTCCTGCAACATTAAATAAGTCAAAGTTAGTTAGTTGTTGATAAGCTTTGAATAGTTCAAAGTTAGTTAGTTAGATATAAGGATAGAATAAGTCAAAGTGGTTGAGGGTTTCCCCTTTCTTCTCCACTTTTCCCTATTTTCTTTTCCTATATAAGAAAGGGGGGTTCATTGTAAAGCATATTTTGTTTGTGCAAATAAACTATAGGCAAAACTCTCAAGTTCTAAAAACTTTGTGTTTCATTGTAAGAGAGTTAAGCATTTGAATAAAGGAATAGAGATTGACAGACTTTGTGTTGTTGTCTTGAAAATCAATGAATGTATTCTTATGTTGCATTTGTTGATCCTTGTTCAAATTGAATAGTTTCTTTGTTTATATCATTAGAGCATCTTTAATCCAAGTTTTCTGAAGACTTTGTGCTTCAAGAGATCAGGGTTACTATAGAGAGTAGTGGCTGATACACTCCAAGGACTAAAGACTTTGGGCTTCAGTATTGGAAAATAGATTAATAGAATACTTATTTGAGGTGAGGACAAGAGACTTTAAGCTCATTGTATCACTTCATCTTTAGATAAATCAATTGCTTCCTTGTTTGATTGTTCTTAAGTCAATCATCAAGTCACCGGTATTACTGTTGCAAGGTGAACTATATGTGTTACAGTTCAGTTCTACTTGAAGGCACCTGCGGTAAGAAGGGACCCTCCCCTATTGTTGAGAGGAGAGAGTAATCTCACATACTGCTGCCTAAAATACACATTTTTCAAGTTGTAGTCTTAGTGACTTACAAAATATTTAGCCAATAGACATCTGGTAGCAGTTCACATGTATGTGTGCCCCATACTTGCATTATGTGTAAGAATTTGTGCCTCAAACCGCTTACTGATGTTGATATATATTAGTATGTTATTGATGAGGAGGATACAAGAGACGCAACTACAGAGGCTGCAACACCTCATGGAGCATCTATGTCTCATGAGAGTGCTGAGGAGGAGTACATAGAGCCATGGAGTCTTGTTGATATGGTAAGAGTAAACATTATAAATAAATTTCTCACATGACTTATTTAATTTAAAAATAATTTATTTATTTAGATTAGTTTTAATGACTGCATGCACTTATGTATATATATTTGGTCCATTTATGTTCAGTCAATGACAGAAGAGGAGTTGAGATAGGTGGATGACTCCACACTTTCGGCCATTTCATTTGGCCTTGACACCTATATGGTATATTATAAATTATGTACCCATTTGTTTTTATTAAATCATTTCGTGTACATGCTTAAATCTCTATCAATTAGAGCAATAAAATTCATACATTTGCTAATATATTGTCATCTTATTATACTCTTGCAGGTATCAACTAATGTCAGTGGGGGGCACGAGGGGGTTCCTTCCTCATGTGTCGACAAAGGAAAGGTAATTAATTATTTAAGATTAATTATGCATGCATATGAATTTTACTTGTGTGTAATAATAAATATTTTAAACGCACTTTATTGTATAGGGTGTGGCTCTCAATGATGTCCAGACACAGGTTCGAGAGCCTAGGCTGACAGGCATCTTGATTCAGAGTGATAGACCAATTGTACATAGATTTGTACATATTGTTATTTGTATTTTGTAACCAGGGTTGTTATGATGAAGTACATTTATATATAATTGACTATCTTTTTTACTCTCATAGGTTACTCCTAGTACGAGGGAGGCCCAACGAGAATCATTCCTATCTTTGTTGACCCAGCCCACTATTCTAGAGGAGGGATCAGTGGACATAATTTTTAATTTTAGTTCAATCAATTTGTAATTTTATTATGCTATCATCCTATTTTATAAATTTATTACTCTATGTTGTACCTTGGGCCCCTGCACCACTATACTAATCTCATTATTGTAAATATATATTTATAGGTCAGAGTTGGTATTGGTGGCATTGTTCGTTCGCTAGCAGAGACTTATGTTAGGACACCTGATTGTGGTAGGCGATCGAGAGGCCAGGTATAGATGTTTGTATTAAGTTATAATTTATAATTAAATTCGTGTTTGAATTATGAATTAAATATATGTACAAATCATGTAAACTAAGCAATCTAACTTGGGATTGAACTCATTTTTGATGCAGGATCAATCAGAGCCAAATATTTCTTCAAAGAGGCTATATTTTGATGATCCCCCTACGACATAGGATGTAGTTTTAGTTGTGTTCATTTAGAAATGCCACTTGGTACATTTTTAAATGACATATATGCCACATTGAACACCTTGAAATATTGATTTTGTAGACATTTTGAAATGGCATGTGTCATATTTGTATATGAAGATACTTTTGATACTTTCTATATATAGAACATTTTCATTTTTATGTTATATTTTTGTCATCTTTTATATACACATTTACTATTCATGTATATGGAATTGAATTCTGAAGTTATATCTTGACTATGATTATGATTGTTATATATTGAAGTTATATTTTAAAGTTATATTTGATTATCATTATGATTCAAATTATATCTTGTTGAAGTTATATGTCAATTTGTTTGAATGTGTTATAATAGATGCAATAAATTACCTAGATCACTCAAATTCTTCTTTGTTTTGTAATAATACCCAAATCCTTCCTTCAATAGTACATCAACTTCTAGACTATTTTTGGTTGTTTTCTCCAAAAAGTTCAGCAATGAATATTTTTGGTTGTTTTCTCCAAAAAATTCTAAAAGACTTCGTAAACTAATAAGTGTTTTAGATACCCTTTATCAATTTATAAAACATATGTCAAACTCAACCAACATTGTTTTGTAACATCATGCTCAAAACTTGTTGTCCTTATTCACAAACCTTGTGGACACTTGGGTCAAGCGTGGTCATGAGCATTCCAGTGACTCCGTGGGTGGAATGGGTTTGTCACTGACATTGACCCGGCCAACCAGAGTCAATGGAATAGATGATTTGATGCCAGGATAAAAAGTTTGAAAGATACACTACGAAGCTACTTTCAACTGACCCTCACTACAAGTTTTGGCATCGACTAAGATTGCCTTGCCAAACAGAAACAAAGTTGAATTGTCCAAAACTAAGAGAGGTTGTTGTAGACCTCAATAACACAATCCCGTAGCCCTTGACAGTTTGTTGATACCTCTCACAAGGTCCAAGATAGGAGTCTTGGAAGATCACTTCCCAATCGTGCTTAGTGCACCTTGGGGACACTTGGCTCAAGCGTGATCGCGAGCGTTCTAGTGACTTCGTGGGTGGATTGTATTTTTTACTAGCGTTTACCTGGCCAACCAGAGTCAATGGAATAGATGGTTTGATGCTAGGATGGACCATTTGAAAGATACACTATGAAGCTACTTTCAACTTACCCTCATTGCAAGTTATGGCATCAACTGGGATTGCCTTGCCAAATGGAAATGAAAATCGGTAGAGTTTTTTGTAGACCTTAGAAAAATGATCTTGCAGCCCCTAACTTTTTGTGGATACCTCTCATGAGGTCTGAGATACAAGCTTTGTAAAATAAATGCCCAATCATGCTTAGTGCACCTTGGGGACACTTGGGTCGAGCGTGGTCGCGAGTGTTCCAATGATTCTGTGGGTGGAATGGGGTTTTCACTAGAATTTACCCAGCCAATCGAAGCTGATGGAATAGATGGTTTGATGCCAGGATGGAAATTTTGAAAGATACACTATGGAGCTACTTTCAACTGACCCTCACTGCAAGTTTTGGCATCGGCTGAGATTGCCTTGCCAAACGGAAATGAAGTCGAATTGACCAGAACCAAGAGAGTTTGTTGTAGATGTCGACAACATGATCTCATATCCCTTAATGGTTTGTTGATACCTCTCACAAGGTCCGAGATACGAGCCTTGGAAGATCGCTGCCCAATCGTGCTTAGTGCACCTTGGGGACACTTGGCTCGAGCATGGTCGCGAGCATTCTAGTGACTCCGTGGGTGGAATAGGGTTGTCACTAGAATTTACCCAGCCAACCAGAGCCAATGGAATAGATGGTTTGATGCTAGGATAGGTTTTTTGAAAGATACACTATGAATCTACTTTCAACTAACCCTCATTGCAAGTTATGGCATCGATTGAGCTTGCCTTGCCAAACAGAAATGAAGTGGAATCGCCCAAAACTAACAGAGATTATTGTAGACCTTGGCAACACAATATCATAGCCCCTGGTGGTTTTTGGATACCTTTCACAAGGTCTAAGATACGAGCCTTGAAAAATTATTGCCTAATCATGCTTAGTGCACCTTGGGGACACTTGGGTCAAGCATGGTCGCGAGCGTTCCGGTGACTCCGTTGGTGGAATGGGGTTGTCACTAGTGTTTACCTAGCCAAATAGACCTAATGGAGCACATGGTTTGATGCCAGGACAGACAGTTTGAAAGATACACTACGAAGCTACTTTCAACTGACCCTTATTGCAAGTTTTGGCATCGACTGAGATTACCTTTCCAAACGCAAATGAAGTCAAATTGCCCAAAATTGGGAGAGGTTTTTGTAGACCTTGGCAATAGAATCTTGTATCCCCTGACGGTTTTTAGATACCTCTCACGAGGTCTGAGATATGAGCCTTGGAATATTGCTGCCCAATCGTGCTCAGTGCACCTTAGGGACACTTGGGTCGAGCGTGGTTGCGAGCGTTCCAGTGAATCCATGGGTGGAATGGGGTTGTCACTAGCATTTACCCAACCAAGTGGAGTTGATGGAGAAAACATTTCGATGCCAAGATGAACCGTTTGAGAGATACACTATGAAGCTACTTTCAACTGACCCTCATAGCAAGTTGTGGTAGCGACTGCATTTTCCTTGCCAAACGCAAACAAAGTCAAATTTCCCAAAATTGAGAGAGGTTTTTATAGAACTTGACAACATAATCCCATAGCCCTTGATGATTTATTGATACCTCTCATGAGGTCTGAGATATGAGCCTTAGAAAATCACTGCCCAATTGTGCTTAGTGCACTTTGGTGACACTTGGGTCGAGCGTGGTTGCAATCGTTCTAGTGACTCCGTGGGTGGAATAGGGTTGTCAGTAGCATTTACCTGGCCAACCGGTCTTGATGGAGAAGACAGTTTGAAGCCAAGATAGACCATTTGAAAGATACACTACGAAGCTACTTTCAACTAACCCTCATTGCAAGTTTTGGCATCGACAAAGATTGCCTTTCCAAATGCAAACGAAGTCAAATCACCCAAAATCGGAAGAGGTTGTTGTAAACCTTGGAAACATGATCTCATATCCCCTAACACTTTTTCGATACCTCTCACAAGGTCTGAGATACAAGCCTTGGAAAATCATTGCCCAATCGTGCTTAGTGCACCTTGGGGACACTTGGGTCAAGCGTGGTCTCGATCATTTTAGTGACTCCATGGGTGGAATAGGGTTGTCACTAGCGTTTACCCAGCCAACCAGAGCTAATGGAGTAGACACTTGGATTCCAGGACGGATGGTTTGAAATATACACTACGGAGCTACTTTCAACTAACCTTCACTGTAAGTTTTGGCATCGACCGATATAGCCTTGCCAAACAAAAACAAAGTCGAATCGCCCAAAATTGAGAGAGGTTTTTGTATACCTCGACAACATGATCTTGTAGCCAATGATGGTTTGTCAATACCTCTCATGAGGTTTAAGATATGATACTTGGAATATCACTGCCTAATCATGCTTAGTGCACCTTGGGGACACTTGAGTTTAGCATGGTCTCAAGCGTTCTAGTGACTCCGTGGGTGGAATTGGTTTATCACTAACATTTACCTAGCCAACTAGAGCTAATGGAATAGGTGGTTTGATGCCAAGACAAACCATTTGAAAGATACACTATGAAGCTACTTTCAACTGACCCTCACTGCAAGTTATGACATTGATTGAGATTGCCTTGCCAAACGCAAACAAAGTCAAATCACCCAATATGAGAGAGTTTATTATAGGCCTTGGCAACATAATCTTGTAGCCCCTGACAGTTTTTTGATACCTCTCACAAGGTCTGAGATACGAGCCTTAGAAAATTATTTCCTAATCGTGCTTAGTGCACCTTGGGGACACTTGGGTTGAGCATGGTTGCGAGCATTCTAGTGACTCCATGGGTGAAATGGGGTTGTCACTAGATTTTACACAACCAACCAGAGCTAATGGAGTAGACCCTTCGATGCCAGGATAGATGGTTTGAAATATACACTACGGAGCTACTTTCAACTCACCCTCACTGCAAGTTATGATACAGAGGCTTGGAGAACTCCACACATTGGACAGAAAGACTCCACACCTTTGTAAAACAATCCTAAGGTCTCACTGTGTACCCAAGGGATTCCTCTTTCTCAAAGAGGTCAAATGACTTTGAAATGACACAAGGCTAACCACAACACTTCCTAGGGTCCTAACAAACTCCAAACAACTTGTCTTGACAGGTTACAAGTGCATGACATATGAATTTTAAAGACCAGTCAGCACCTATTGATGAAAATAATATCCTTAAATCATTAGAAATAATCATCAAACTTGTAAGAATTCAAACCATGCAATCTGAAATAAAATCAACAACATCATATTCTTTTGCAACTAACTCACATCTAGAGCCTTAACCTCCACTCTTCAATGTATATTTCATTGTTTCATATACCTTTTTTCAGAAAAGTGTCTTTCCAAAATCGTGTTCCAAACCCTCATAAAAACATGTCCTAAACTTGGACAAGCCACCACATTCTGAGCACTTGGCATTTAAGAAATCTTTTTTATAAAATAAACAACCATCATCTCTACAACATAAAAATTGATCTAGCAAGTCTCTTGATGATTTGGGAAGACCACTTGCACCACAATCCTCTAGCATTTCATTAGTATGCAAAGTAGAATGAATGGACCGTAATATTTCATGATGCATTGAAAACTCAACATGATATTTGTAATAACATGTATTCTAAATCTTAAGGGGTACACAATAAAATGGCTTCACGAATTCAAAAGACCTTTGTGATATTTTCAATGTTGGATGTGTCTCACAAATTTTTTTATACAACATTTTTTGACTTACCTCCACACAATGTTTAGGATGTGGAGTGCGGTCTCAATTTCCAACTCTCAATTTCAAGACATCCTTCACATTTGGTGACACTCTTGAGTTAACATGCCAAAATTGTTGAATTTCATCCTTGACAACATCTATTAGCTTCTTATCAAAATGTGGAATTATCCCACCATAATCTCATGTATCAATTTGAAGTAGATCATCAAGTCTTTCTCTTCTTGCAAGTGCTATATCCAAAGTTTTAAGGTTTATATTGAAGTCAACACAAGTTTGTCTCATCAAATGAGCCTTTCTCAAATGATGACTTACTAAGGAGGTTGTAATAACCCTCCGAGCAACTCTCTTTTCTTTTTCTCTGATAGTCTTCCCAATGCTATTGAGAGCATTGAAAAGATTCTTCATAACAATGGCATTTCTCTCCATTTTATTGTTCACACGAATTTTCAATTTCACAAGCACAGGTCTCATCTTTTGCATCTTTAACAACTGTATAAAAATTTGACATTTCTCAACCAATGTCTTATTTCCAAAAAATTGATCATAAAGTCTTGAAGCCCACAACCTAACGGTTCTATGTGATATCTTTCCTTCCCAACTATTCATAATATTCATGGGGTCATAATGGGCTTATCATACATTATGACCCCTAGGAAGATAAGGTGTACTAGGACCCCTAGGAAGTCCCTATGACCCATTTTGATACATTAGAACACTTAAGTGTGTCCTAACAGGTCCTACGACCTCTTACAAAACACTTGAGTGTTTTAATGTGTTGAAAGGGGTCATGGGATCTTTCTAGGGGTCCTAGTACATGATAAGGCATACTAGGACCGCTAGGAAGACCCCATGACCTCTTTCGATGCATTTTAATGCTCAAGTGTGTCCTAAGGTGTCATAGGACCCCTTACGACACACTTGAATGTTGAAATGTGTCGAAATAGGTCATGGGCACTTCCTAGGGGTCCTAACGCATGATAATGTGTACAAGGACCCCTAGGAAGTCCCCATGACCCCTTTCAACACATTAGAACACTCAAGTGTGTCTTAAGGGGTCATAGGACCCCTTAGGACACACTTGACGATTCAAATATGTCGAAAGGGGTCATGGAGTCTTCCTAGGGGTCATAGTACAACTTATCACACATTAGGACCCCTAGGAAGACCTCATGACCCCTTTTGACATATTAAAACACCCAAGTGTGTTGTAGGAGGTCCTACAACCCCTTAGGACACACTTGAGCATTCAAAAGTTTTGAAAGGGGTCATGGGGACTTTCTAGGGGTCCTCATACACATTATCATGTGTTAGGACCCCTAGGAAGTCCCCATGACCCCTTTCAACATATTAGAACACTCAAGTGTGTTCTAAGGGGTTGTAGGACCACTTTCAACACACTTGAGCATTTTAATGTGTGGAAAGGGGTCACAGGGACACACTTGAGCATTCCAATATTTCCCACAACCCCTTGGGACACACTTGACCCTTAGGAATGTTAAAACTAGGGAAAAATGAAAATAGCACTCATGAGAATGACAGACTGCACTTGAAATGTTGAACCATCAGAAGCACAGAGCATGACATCTTGATTAGCCAATGCTTTGCCTGAGATTTTCTGAAGAAACCCAATCTCCTTTTCTTCACTCTCACTTTGTTTCGCTTCCTCTGCACACAAGATTGTAATATCTTTTTGCATTGTTTGAATTGTTCCCAATTATTGCCTCAGGGCTTGGATAATTTGACCCAGTTGATTTTCCCCCACTTCTTGCAATAATCTCATCTTTTCTCATAGATTTTTAGTAATTCCAAATTATTTCTCACCCTCTGCCCTAAGTATTTCATTTTCTTCCTTCACCCCATGAAGTTCATATAAAAGACATGTACATAGTAATCTTCACAGTATTTAGGAGGCACAAATTGGTAACAATTGGAGCAGTAGGAGTAGGACCCCTTGGGACATACTTGGTTGTTCTAATGTGTTGAAAGGGGTCATGGGGACTTCCTAGGGGTCCTAACACGTGATAAAGCATACTAGGACCCCTAGGAAGTCCCCATGACCTCTTACGACACACTTGAGTGTTGAAATGTGTCAAACTGAGTCATGGGGACTTTCTAGGGGTCCTAATGCATGATAAGGCATACGATGACCCCTAAGAAGTCCCCATGACCCCTCTTGACACATTAAAACACTGAAGTGTGTCATAGTATAGATCTTCCTACAGACATGTCCACAAAATTCAAACTTCTTCATACATCGAGCCTTGCAAATACAATTCTCACATGTCCTCCGTGATGACATTTCCTGGGACAAAGATGACCACAAATTAATTTTTCTTTGCACATTTCCTAGTACAAAAGCTCATACTTCCATCACCATACCTCTTTAAATCATGAGATTTGGTACCAACATGTCCAACATCATCTGGGTGTTTAGGATAGTGTAGTGGTATTCCATTACCAACATACCCATTATCTGTAAAATGTGTTATGATATCACTCCACACTAGAGAATTCTCTGAGACTAGCTTGGCATTTCCAAAGACATACAGACGAATTCTAGCCCTAAAAAGGGAAACACAAGTTATGTTTGGAATGTTAAGAAATCCTATATTTGCTGATGTTTTTACATTCAAATTAGGAATTCAATGTTTCTTGTACCAAAGAAAACAATATGATATCAACTCTCTTATTCCTAGTCAAGAGTACATTTGCTAAGAATTGAGCTCTGAGTTCTAGATCCTAACCTTGCTAGAATTTTCTCGTATTCATATATTCCCTCCAAAAATTGATCCAAAGCTTTGTTAGTAAAGCACACTATGAGAATCAGACCAGAGGAATTTGAAATCTTATGAAGCAAAGCCTTTATAATTTGCAACCTGGTAAATGTTTTTTCAGTGCTAGGAGGGCCCTGAATAATGTCCAATTTTTTGGTGAGCTCATGATTCATGACCGCCTCCTGACTATCATCAATAGAATCACATTTGCAGACTTGTTTCCAATCAAAATTACATTCTGTGTGCCAAAATGTTGACACACTTCTATGAATCATTCCATCCAAGGTTGCTCAAGAATGAGGCCTCAAATATCGATCTATAGCTCTTTAGTCATGGAGTGCAAAGTTTTGTAATGGAGGCCCTCAGATTGACCTAGTTAGTGTTCATGCAAGTATGTCATGAAATGAGAGATTAAATGCATGAAAATGAGATCTACTCTATATGATTGCAATGCATGAAAGGAAATTAATCTAAATGATAACAATGCATGATTAATCTATGAAAGGAAATACAAATGCAAGTTTAATCTATGAAAATAAACATGAATAATCTACATGAGTAGCTATGAATGCAAGAAGAAGACAAGAAAAGAGAAGTTGCAATATCCAAGCTCAAGTGCTCAAATGCTCCTCCAAAATTGCTCTCCAAACCTGCAGCATAACAATAATTAAAAATCTTATCTATGAATGAGAAGGCGGGGGCTCCTTATAAAGAAAAGTGAACGGTTGAGATTAAGAGGCAAAAATCAAAGGCTATGATTAAGAAGCAAAAAGCCCACCACTTAGGAAGATGTGAAAAAAAAGGATTTTATTTATTTTTATTTAATTTATTTCTTTTTTAATCAAATAAAGTGCTTTAAGTGGGGTTTTTTGTTTATTTAATTAAAAGAGGGGTTTTCTTTTAATTAAATAAATTAGAAGAATTTTATTTAATTAAATGGGAGGAATTTAATTTAATTAAATAAGATGAATTTTATTTAATTAAAAGGGAGATTAAATA
>MU223774.1:1001125-1022999 GCA_018584345.1 Thuja plicata | reverse complement strand
TCGAAATTGAAATGAGATAGAGGAGAAACAACAAATTGATAAATTTGATCAAATCAAACTAAAGATAAGGTTCTTGATGTAAGATGAAAGATATAAAGATCACAAAACCAAGGTAGATCATCAAGCACGAAAGATTATGCCCCAAAGTTGAATTAGAAGAAAAGAAGTGGGGTGAAAGCAAATGGAAGATATAAGTTTGAAAAAGGTGGAAAGAAATGGAGAGAAGAAAGAGAATTTTCCCTAAGAAAGAGAATGCCCCAAAATTAATCGACTGTTTAAGATAGAGAATTTTGATTGAGATCACAAAATAAGATAGGAAAATGAAGATTAGAGCGTGATCACAATTGATTAAAATTTCATAATAAAGATGAAGGAAAACCCTCGCAAAATCATAATGCAGCCTAAAAATGCAAACTAACATGAAGTCTAACAATGCAAGCTACATGAAAATGCAAAGGTGTACTTGCAATAGAGAAACAAACATAGGATCTTGTGTTCATTATTCATTAGAAAATGTTAAGGAACTTATTTTAATCATTGGGCCATTATTAACGGACATCAAAAAATCACACAATCATCACTAGTCACAAGCGCAACCATGAAGATATGAATGCGATTTATATCGGATTGGAATGTGAAAAGTGTAGAAATTAAAAAATATCTTAATCCCCTTATTAGTTAAATTATTAATTTAATTAATTCACTTAGCCTTTTAAAATTAAATAAATTTTATTTATTTAATTTTAAGCCTTTTTCCTCTATTATTTAAATAAATATTATTATTTATTTAGATAATTCATTTACCCTTTTTCTCTTTTAAATTAAATAAATTTTATTTATTTAATTTTGAGCCTTTTCCTCTATTTATTAAATAAGAATATTTTGTTTATTTTCCTTCTCTAGCCAGTCATGTGCATTCACATGGATCAACTCTAAAATTATGAGCTTGTGACACTTGTCACTTGTCTCTTCATTTGGCTTTTAGTTCAAAAGTCAGCTTCTCTTTTTAACCACTTAATCCTAGCCACTCACTCCTTTTGCCTCTTAATCTCCTTCACTCCAACCAAAACCCTACCTAACCCTCAATCTTAGCCACTCATTTTCCACCTCTTAATCTCAGCCCTCTATTTTTCATAGCAAATCCATAAAAGGAGGCCTCACTCCTCATTTTTGGAACTAGTTAGTGAATAGAGAATTCTTGCACACTTGAGCACTTAAGCATTTTTGACATCCTTAGTGATTTCATCTTTATATTTGTTGCATTTCATCTTAGTTTAGATTTCATCTCTTGCATGATAGTCTAGATTCACTTTCATAGTTTAGTTTGGAATCTTGCATTTTCATCTTTAGTTTAATTTTCATCTCAATCTAATTGTTAATCTCTTGCATTTGCATTCTTAGCATAGATTTTGCATTTGCATCCATCATTTGAGAGATTTGGGGCAAGTTTTACATACTTGTGCTCAAATCTTCATCCTTTTGCATTGTGTTGGGAGAGCACACCCACAAAATCTCCAAGAGAAAATCAAACGAGTCTTGGGTGCACTTGTTTTAGCTCATCGGAGGTTGTAGTGAGAATTTAGTTGTATTTCAAGTTCTTTGAATGTTTTTAGTATTTGGTATATTTTGTATGTGCATGTTTTAAATTGTTGTGCAGCTGTAGGAATTTTCATTACATACAAAAAGATTCTAACATAAGCATCAAAGATATAAAGGTCAAGACGACTATGATGTTAGCTTACCCAATTTAATATAGCAAAACCATGCTCGCATCAAGGCATAGAGGCTAGGATGACCAGCAGAACGGTTGTGCTAAAATAGTTAAGCATAAAGCAAGAAGAAAATAAAAACATGCCCCATGCCCCAAGTCCTCTAGCTATGCATCACAGAGAGACCTATTAGACAAGGACATTCAACAAAAATCAATAACAGTCAGCACAAAAATAAAAGATCATAACATAGCTCAATCATTAAGTGTTATGTTTAAAAATTTAAGTGTGTTAACTGATACTGAGTTCCAAGGATAAGGATTGAATGCTTGCAAGAAGGTAAGACCACATGACAAAATGGGGTAATACCAAACCGATAAGTGTTGAAAAACACTCAATGTCAAGGGTTGTATTGAAAAATACAGTTGGGGTGGTGTGAAAAAACACCAATTGTGAGGTGTCCTAAAGACTAACACATCCAAGTGACCAAAGCTAACATAGGTATGCCCCCTAGACAAAGACAAAGACCAATTCCAAACCAAGGCAACAAGGACAAGGCATGATAGAGAAAGGCTAAGTGTCAAGGACGTGGGCTAAGAAATAGGGATGCAAAGGCCTCAAGTAGCACCCGTTTCAAGGTTTTCACCACTTGGATTTTATTACCATTTTTTGGCTTTTCATTTTTTTCATTTTTTTTTTCTTCTTTTTTTTTCAGTACTTTTTATAATTTTTTAAATTTTTGCTACCAAGGCGCCTATTTCAAGGTTTTCACCAAGGCAATTTTTTTATTTTTTTAAATTTTTTAAATTTTTTGGAATATATAATTTTTTTTGAGATTCATCAAAGCGCCTAAAGCTAGGGTTTCACTAAGATGATCATTTTTTCAAGATATTTTTTGATTTTTAAGAACTTTTGATAATATATCATTTTTTTTTTGAATTTTTTCAGGATCAATAATTATGTACAAACGGATGCCCCTAGACAGAATGGGCATCATGGATAGAACTTCTTTAGGTGCAAGACACTTCTTTAGATGCAAGACATTGATAGGATCAGGGAGATGTTCTCCCTTTTCTGTAGATAGTAAATAAGCACCTGTCCCAAAAGCTATTGTGAAAATGTAAGGTCCAAGCCAATTAGATTCAAATTTTTTCTTTTGATCTCTATGTTGTTAATTCTTACAATTTTCACGTAGGACAAGATCTCTCACTTGGAATTCTCTAGGGCGAACATTTTGGTTGAAGGCTTTGGCCATGCGCTTTTGATAGACCCTCATATGGTCAAATGATGCTTGACATTTTTCATCTAGAAGTTCTAACTCTTGAAGTCTCGTGGCGCAATAGTCTTCATCTGTAACTAGACCATGGAGAGAAACTCAAAGTGAAGGAATCTCAACCTCTAAAGGTAACACTACTTCAACACCATATGCAAGGGAAAAAGGAGTAGCCCTAGTACGAGTATGAATACTCATTCTATAAGCTCACAAGGCTGGATTTATCTGTAAATGCCAATCTCTACCATTCTTACAGACTATTCTATGCAATATTTTAAGAATGGTCTAGTTTGATGCCTCTGCTTGACCATTTCCTTGCGGGAAGTAAATGGAGGACCAATGTTGTTTAATCTTAAATTTTTTGCAAAGTTGTTTAAGATTCTTATTTTTAAACTCGCCTCTGTTGTCAGTGATAATCTTGGAAGGCACTCCATATCGACAGATGATATGGTTCAAAATGAATAGAGAAACTGTCTTGCCCAAGGCAACAGAAAGTGGGACAGCTTCTACCCATTTAGTGAAATAATCAGTAGCAGTAATGATAAACTTGTGTCCACCTGATGAGTTGGGATGAATCTTCCCAATAAGGTCAAAGGCCCAGCGCTGAAATGGCCAATGAGATATAGAAGAAATGAGCTCCCTACTTGGAGCATGTATTAGGTTACCATGTTTTTGATACTTTTCACATGACTTTGCAAAATCTACTGCATCAATCTGCATCGTGGGCCAATAGTACCCCGCCCTAAGCAACCTTCGGGCCATGGAAAGACCATTGGAGTGTCCCCCACAGATGTCGTCATGAATTTCAACTAACGCTTGATCAGATTCTTCCTTTTCTAAGCATTTAAGAAGTGTCCCATCTGGACCCCTCCTATACAAATCACCAGTAATAAGGGAATGGTGAGAGGCATTTTGGGTAAGGTTTCTGCGTTCAGATCGGTTAAAGGTTTCAGATATAATGCCATCACGAAGATATGAGTAAATGGCACCGTAACGAGATTATTCATGACCAACAAGGGTAGAAATGATATGGCTTTCTTGGGAGTTAAAGATAGGGTGATGTAGATTTTCCACCAGGAATTCAAATCTTGATTCATGTTTCTCTAACTGAATAAGTGAAGCAAGTGTAGCCATAGCATCAGTTGCCTTGTTTTCTTGTTTTTTGCTCTAGGGATTTCCTGAAATGTGACAAATGTGAAGTATATTGTTTGTTTGATATTCATCATTAACTTGGTTGATTATCAGCTATGAATCCCCATCGATGTGTAACTCTATGATTCTCCATTCTATGGCTATCTTAATTCTATTTGTTAAAGCTTCATATTCACCAATATTGTTTGTACATGGGAACAATAATTTGTAAGACTTAGGGATTGTGTACCCATGAGGAGAAACAAAAAAAAACACCAACTCCTAAACCATTTTGCATAAAAGATCCATCAAAGAACATCTTCCAAGTTCTTTCAGTCATATACATAAGATACTCATCTAGGAAGTCAACTTGAATAGGTACATCATCTTGTAATAGGAAATCAGTCAATTGATCGGCTATAGCTTGTCCTTTGATTGCCTTACACTTAAGGTACTCTATGTCAAACTCTAAAAGTATCATCATCCATTTAGCAAGTCTACTTGTGAGGGTAGCCTTACTTAGCAAATATTTGAGTGGATCTATTTTTGCTATGAGGTGTATAGTATGCGCAAGCATATAATGTTGCAACTTTTGGGAAGCAAACACAATAGCAAGGAAAGATTTCTCAATGCTAGTGTAGTTAACCTCATATGAGACAAGAGTATGACTAATGTAGTATATCGCTCTTTCTTTCCCATTTTCATCAAGTTGAGCTAGTAATGCCCCCAAAGAAGATTATGTTGCTGAAATGTATAAAATGAGTGGTTTTCCTGGGATAAGAGGCATTAAAATAGGGGGATTTGTCAAGTACTTCTTGATTTGGTCAATGCTCTTTTGACAATCCTCATTTCAAATACACTTGACTCCCTTATGTAAGTTCTTATTGAAAGGTTGAGCTCTATCTGCCAATTGTGAAATAAATCTCCTTATAGATTGAAGACGTCCTTGAAGACTCCTCATTTGACTAATATTTTTAAGAGGTGGCATATCAATGATTGCTTGGACTTTTTCAGGGTCAACCTCTATTCTTTTTTCTGAAATGATGAATCCAAGTAACTTTCCAGAGGTGACTCCAAATGCACACTTTTTAGGATTTAACCTTAGTTGAAATTGTTCCATGCAATCTAGAATTACTTCCAAATCATCTAAGTGTGTATCTCTTTGTTTAGATTTGGCCAAGGTGTCATCCACATAATCTTCCATATTTTTGTGCATCATGTCATGCAAAATAGTTGTCATATCTCTTTGATAGGTAGCTCTTGCATTGTTTAATTCAAAAGGCATAACGTTCCAACAATAGGTTCCCCATGCACAAGTGAATGCAGTCTTTTCTTGATCTTCAAAAGCTATCTTAATTTGATTGTACCCAGAAAAACCATCTATCAAAGAATAAATCTCATAACCCACAGTCATATCCACTATCATATCTATATTGGAGAGTGGAAAGTCATCCTTTGGGCATGCTCTATTTTTATCTCTAAAATTTGTGCAAACTCGAATGGATTTGTCATGTTTGGAAACTGGTACAATGTTTGATATCCATTCAGCATAGGCAATAGCTCTTATAAATTTTACACCAAGGAGTTTCTCTAATTCAGCTTTGACTAAAAGAGCTATGTGAGGATGCATCTTTCTCAATTTTTGTTTAACCAGTTTGATGTTTGGAGCTATAGGTAAGTGATGCATAATAAGATTAATGTCCAATCTTGGCATATCAGAATAAGTCCATGCAAAATTGATCTTCTTTTGTTGTAAGAACTTAGCATAATCTTCTTTTTCTGTTGGTGACAAGGACTCAGCCAAGTGTACTATTTGTGGAGCCTCATTTATACCCAAATTCACTGCTTGTGTTGGTTCAATAAGCACCAAAGATCGATCTTGAAAATAGCTAGGAAGACGATCAAGTACCTCATTCTTAGGCGCCTCAGAGACGTTTTCACCCTTGGATACATCATTTCTTTTTACTTTTTTTGGTTTTGACACCGCCACACAGTGGTTTTTGCCATCAAAACACCTATTCAAAAGAAGCCTCGGAATTCTTTTTTTTTCTAAATTGACCCTCATATTTCTAAAAAATTGTAAAAATCATAAAATGTCTAAAAATCCTAAAAATTAGAAAATGATCCTGAAAAAATCTTTTAAAAAATTGAAAAATGTCATAATCTAAAAATCTATAAAATCCTACAAATAAAAATAAATAAAAAACTTATTTTTGGCTCTACAGCTTGCCGGTGGATGGGAGGCTGCGCCCGCCCTTGCGCGAAACTACAGCCGCCCATCTATGGGTGGGCGACTATACCCGCGCCTGTGCGGTGGTGGAGCCACCCATCTACTGATGGGAGGCTGTGCCACCCCTACGTGGGGGCGGAGCCGACCGTCTACCAACGGGCGGATGCGCCCGCCCTTCCGCTGGGGCGGAGCACCCATCTACCAACGGGCAGCTGCGCCGCCCCTATGCGGGGGTGGAGCCGCCCATTTACCAATGGGCAGCTGCACTCGCCCGTCTGTGGGGGTGCCCCCCTTTTTCTATTTTATCAAAAATTCAAAAAAATCTTAAAAAATCCTCTAAAAATCATTAAAAATTTTAAAAATTTTAAAAAATTCTAAAAAGTTGAAAATTTCTAAAAAAATTTAAAAAATAAAAAAGTCTTAAAATTGCAATAAAAATCAATCATGATCAATACTAGTAGATATAATCCAACACTGCAATCTAGCATATCAATCTTTAATCATATTATCATATTAATCTGAATCAGCTGGTAATCGATTGATCATATTATTTTTTAATCCAACCATCATCATGAGATGTATCGTTCCCAATCTTTTGGATGTACATTGTTCTTATCGTTAACATTTTCATCCTCAATCGATCATCATCAATCGATCCATCCATCAATTGGTTTTCAGCTGCCTAGGGGAAACATGTTGGTTTGCTTTCGGCTTGATTGTGCATGCTTGCTTGTTTTTTATTACGGTAAAAATAGGTTTTGAAGGCACCCCAAAACCCTTTAACAAAAGAGAAAAGAGATAGGCATTAAAAACCAGAGAACAACAAGCTGCCCCAAAGATGGAAGCAGGCTACAAAGGGACAAATCCCAGAATTAACAATAAGCACCTACAAAGCAAAAAGCAAAAAAAGACAATGGAAGAAAAATAGAGAAAAAATCCACCAGCACCAAGATCAAGAAAAATTCTTCAGGAAGCTCTCAGATTCCTCTAGCTGAGTCTGCATAGTCTTCACATTGTCTTTCAGCTTCTGAATATCCGGATCCTCAACCTTCTGCTTCTTTAACCTAGTGCGAGTGCCAGGTCCCATCTGCTGGGTAGGATCAGTAAGGTCAATGGTATCTTTGTTTCCTTCCAGCCAATTACTCAGAGACATAAAATTCTCCATATTAGACCTCATACCTATGTTCACCAGACTAAGCAGATGTTTTAGCATTTCCTCATTCCTGCTTATTTTCTTCTGGATAGGTATCATGGCTTTCTCGACAGCTTTTTAATTTTTTCTTCAATATCAGAACTGTGATCATGCACAAGGACATTGGCATTATGAGGAAACTCCTTTCTAAGAATAGTCATAGTTTCCTCAAACATAGAGCTCTTATTTTCCAGTTTGATACATCTGTTCTTAAGTTCTACCAAATCACTCTACACCCATTTTTCCAGATTATAGTTGTAGACAGATTTATTTTTAGCAATCTCAAGGGGGGTCATGATAATAGTCCTTCTGACCTGTGAGTCCATCCTTCTGATTTCTCTTTGAAGAGACTGAGGTTTTCTACCATGAAGGATTCTCTCACTATCTTCTTCCTTGTTCTCCTTCTCAGAGCTAGGTGAGTCGTGTGACTCCAAATTTTCCTCTCCCAAAACCCTAAAACTATTGTCCCCCGAGTTATCGGCATTACTGTCCATAAGATTAGTATCAGTTTCTTTGTCTTTGTTGACAACCTTCTCAACCTCAACCTCATTTTTCTCATTTCCTTCTGTGTTAACAATCTCTAGAACAGAGTTAAACTTTTCCCCATATTCCAAATTATCTTGAATTTCCTCAGGGTTTTCCTTAGCATTATTGATATCAGGGTCCTCCAAATCCTTCACCTCAGGGGTCTGGGTAGTGGGATTATTCTCAACATTAGGATCCATCTGAAAATTCTTGTCAACCACAGTATCATTTTCCTGAGGATAAGCTTCTCACCAACGGGTTCCTAGAGGATAGGACTAACAGGGGAGTCCAAGACATTCTTTTCAGGACCAGAGGCATCACTAAGGTGCTCATCATTCTTCAGCACATCCAGAGGCTTAGAGGAAGATGGCTCAGAGGGAAAAGAAACTTTCTTTGTTTTAGGATTCTTTGGCAGAGACCCGACAGTCTTCCTTTTTTTAATCTGGGCAGGGATAGGGTCGGGAATGTGGTCTCTAGCATAATCAGCTATTAGGTGAATAAGCCCGACATGGAGGATAGGAAATTTCTTCACTCTGTAGTCAGTAATGCTCTGGTTAAGTGAATAGAGGAGAAAGTAGGGGAAAGAAATGCGGATCTCATGTCTAAAGTGATTAACTAGGGAAAAATGATAATTGCAGACCCTAGAGAATCTACCCTCGAGAGTGAAGTATTCGATTATAACTTTAATAACAGAACCCCAAATTTTATCAATATTATCCATGTCGACATAGTCTTTCTTACCTTTCACCAGAAGAGCCCTCTCCTCATCAGTAACAGGAAATTTCTTGTAAGCTCTGGTGCCAACCTTCACCTCTTTTGAATACTTCAGGCCATCCAGTGAGAGACCAGTGATTTCAGATAGGACCTCGAGGCTGAGGCTAAAAGATTTGCCTGCTATATTTACCATGCCCTTATCCCAGCCATCAGCGAAGGCTTTAGAAACCTCTATGTCAAAACCATGGAGTCTCTGAAGATATCGATGAACATGACCTTTCTTCAAGATTCTCCACACTTCCTTATCCTTCTTCCACTTGCATTTTGTAGGCTCTTCCCTTCTGAGATCCCCACCCATGGCCAATTCTTCACCTGCTCTTTTTTCACAGGCTAGGAAACGTTTTGATTTTGATTGTTCTTTGTAAGGTGAAAGCTATTAATCTAAATCGCAATCCTCTTCACATGCTCGAACTGGCCACAAATAATAATAATAATATCGACATGCATTAAAGTTTGTGCTTTCATAATTAGATTAAAAAACCACATCTTGGATATGTACTTCACATTATTTTGGCCGTCATTCCAACTCCCCCCAATCTGAGATGAATTAATTGATATCATTAAAAACCCTTTTAATGACTCCTTCTTTTTGCCTAATTTTATGATAATTAATAATTGATAAGACCGCATCATTTCTCATAGGTATGCCTTTCCATTTTTGAATCCCCTCGCTTTTGGCTCCAATATTGGAAAGACAATCAGCAACCTGATTGGCCTCCCGATAATTATGAGATATATGGAACACTTCAAAGGATTTGACTATAGATTTAATTTTGAGAAAAATATGCTCTATAGTCTAGGAAGGGGGGTTGATATCTTTAATGTTATTTATAATATTTAAAGAATCACCTTCGAGCCAGACTCTTTTGAATCCCATTTCTTCCACCAGCAGGATAGTGCTGAGGGCAGCCAAGACCTCTGCTCTATGATTAGACTGAAAACCCAAGGGGATAGATATGGCACCTAAATAGTTACCAAAACTATCTCTGATGATGCCCCCACCCCTAGAGATACCTGGGTTTCCTTTAGAGGCACCATCAAAATTAGCTTTAACCCAGCCAATAGGAGGAGCAGTCCAGACAAATAATTCTCTTTGGGAGCAATCTTGAGTCTTGAGAAGAGGAAAGTTCCAAGTAGACCAATTTACATCATGGATGAGAGATCGGTACTTTCTATTGCTATTAGTTATAGCAAAACTAAAAATTTTCCTTTATAGATCTAGACATTATGTTGAAGATGATTTCAGGTTTAGAACATTTCTCTCTGAAGATTCTGTTATTTCTTTCCTTCTAGATACTCCAGCAAAGATGAGGCAGAATAAGGTTCCAAAAATTTCTAACCAGATCATTATCAAAAGGACATCTCCATTGAGTTACAAAGTCCTGTCAAGAGTTAGGAAAGAACCAAACCAAATTCCATTTTTGAAAAACCAAAGACCAAACTTTCCAAGTAAAACTACAATGGTTCATGAGATGATCATAGGATTCGGCTTGTTCAAAGCAAAGACTGCATCTATTAACATGAGAGAAGCCTCTTTTAACTAAATTATCAATAGTTAGGGGCTTATTCTGGATAAGAATCCAAAAGAAAAAATTAATCTTTGGAGTAAGGAATTTATACCAGATAGTTGCACACTGAGGCTTATCTTCCTTGGAGAAGAAGGAGCAGGCAGAGGCCACCGTGAATTCACCATTAGGAGAGAGGTTCCACACAATCTTGTCAGGATGATTATCTTCACTGAACCAAGACTGCAACTCTATCATAAGGGGGGACAAACTTCTATCAAGGCTAGAGAGATCCTTCCAAGAATTGTTATTCCTGTAGTCAGAAACTTTATAACCAATAGTATTTTTAGCTTGGATAATAAAATCCTTCCATTCTTGCCTTTTTTAGAGGGGGCATTCATGGATCCAAGGATCATCCCAGAAATCAATGGTGGTCCCATCTCCCAATTTCCATCTTATACCTTTTCTCAAAAGATCAATGGAAGAGAAAAAATTATTCCAGATGTAAGAACCATTAACCCTAGCTTCATTGTTTAGGAGATCCTTCAAGCTGTTGGAGTTAAGGAGATATTTATTTTTAATTATACTATTCCATTGTTTAGAATCACCAAATATTCTACACACCTACTTTTCTAGAAGATCCTTATTGATAAGCTTAATAGGTCTTATCCCCAATCCCCCTTTACTTTTAGGCTTGCAAACATTTTCCCAGGCTTGCTTGTTGCTTATATGTGTTAACATTTTTTTGTACTTGATCATTTAATCATTATCTCTTTTATCACGTACATGACACTTTGCCATCTTGGTTCCTTATACCTTGATGCATACCGTCAAGTACCATATCAAAATCCAGGTTGTGCTCCCCAACATTTACATAATTCATTTACATTGTATTTAAATAGATTGCATTTTTGCATAGTGAGGTCTTTTTTTTTTATTCCCTCCATCCTCTCCCTTGATCCATTTTGAAAGCACATTCGTGTTCTCAAAACCTTTATGTCCTCTCGAGGGGGCATCATCCTTCCATATATCCCTCCTCATCATCCTTTCTCATCCTTCCATGATTGGGGCGTCTTCTTTTTTCTTTTTTTTGACGTGATGTCGATCTCGACATCGCATCAAAGAGGGGCAAAATGTAGACATCAAAAAATGTCTTAATCCCTTTATTAGTTAAATTAATTATTTAATTAATTCACTTATCCTTTTAAAATTAAATAAATTTTATTTATTTAATTTTAAGCCTTTTTCCTCTATTATTTAAATAAATATTATTATTTATTTAGATAATTTATTTACCCTTTTTCTCTTTTAAATTAAATAAATTTTATTTATTTAATTTTGAGTCTTTTCCTCTATTTATTAAATAAACATATTTTATTTATTTTCCTTCTCTAGCCAATCATGTGCATTCACATGGATCAACTCTAAAATTATGAGCTTGTGACACTTGTCACTTGTCTCTTCATTTAGCTTTTAGTTCAAAAGTCAACTTCTCTTTTTAACCACTTAATCCTAGCCACTCACCCCTTTTGCCTCTTAATCTCCTTCACTCCCACCAAAACCCTACCTAACCCTCAATCTTAGCCACTCATTTTTCACCTCTTAATCTCAGCCCTCCATTTTCCATAGCAAATCCATAAAAGGAGGCCTCACTCCTGATTTTTGAAACTAGTTAGTGAATTGAGCATTCTTGCACACTTGAGCACTTAAGCATTTTTGACATCCTTAGTGATTTCATCTTCATAGTTGTTGCATTTCACCTTAGTTTAGATTTCATCTCTTGCATGATAGTCTAGATTCACTTTCATAGTTTAGTTTGGAATCTTTCATTTTCATCTTTAGTTTAATTTTTATCTCAATCTAGTTGTTAATCTCTTGCATTTGCATTCTTAGCATAGATTTTGCATTTCCATCCATCATTTGAGAGATTTGGGGCAAGTTCCACATACTTGTGCTCAAATCTCCATCCTTTTACATCTATCATAGTGGGATTTCATTGCATTGTGTTGGGAGAGCACACCTACAAAATCTCTCAGAGAAAATCAAACAAGTCTTGGGTGCACTTGTTTTAGCTCATCAGAGGTTGTAGTGAGAATTTAGTTGTATTTCAAGTTCTTTGCATGCTTTTAGTATTTGGTATATCTTGTATATGCATGTTTTAACGTGTTGTGCAGCTGCAGAAATTTCCATTCCATACAAAAAGATTCTAACATAAGCATCAAAGACATAAAGGTCAAGATGACTGTGATGTTAGCTTACCCAATTTGATATAGCAAAACTATGATCGCATCAAGGCATAGAGGCCAGGATGACCAACAGAACGATTGCGCAAAACCAGTTAAGCATAAAGCAAGAAGCAAATAAAAACATGCCCCACACCTCAAGTCCTCTAGCTATGCATCACAAAGAGACTTATTAAACAAGGACATTCAACAAAAATCAATAACAGTCAACACACAAAGAAAATATCATAACATAGCTCAATCATTAAGTGTTGTGTTTAAAAATTTAAGTGTGTTAATTGATACTGAGTTCCAAGGATAAGGATTGAATGCTTTCAAGCAGGTAAGACCATATGACAAAATGGGGTAAGACCAAACCGATAAGTGTTGAAAAACACTCGATGTCAAGGGTTGTATTGAAAAATACAGTTGGGGTGGTGTGGAAAAATACCATTTGTGAGGTGTCCTAAGGACTAACGCATCCAAGAGACCAAAGCTAACACAGGTATGCCCCCTAGACAAAGACAAAGACCAATTCCAAACCAAGGCAACAAGGACAAGGCATGACATAAAAAGGCTAAGTGTCGAGGACACACGCTAAGAAACAGGGATTCAAAGGCCTCAAGTAGCGTCCGTTTCCAGGTTATCACCACTTGGACTTTATTACAATTTTTTGGCTTTTCATTTTTTTCATTTTTTTTTCTTCTTTTTTTTTTAGGACTTTTTATAATTTTTTAAATTTTTCCTACCAAAGCACCTGTTTCCAGGTTTTCACCAAGCCACTCTTTTTATTTTTTTGAATTTTTTGGAATATATAATTTTTTTTGAGATACATCAAAGCGCCTATTGCTAGGTTTTCACTAAGATGCTTATTTTTTTAGGATATTTTTTTATTTTTTAGAACTTTTGACAATATATCATTTTTTTTTTTGAATTTTTTCAAGATTAATAATTATGTACAAAAGGATGCCCCTAGACAGAATGGGCATCATGGATAGAACTTCTTTAGGTGCAAGACATTGATAGGATCAGGGAGCTATTCCCCCTTTTCTGTAGACAATAAATAATCACCTGTCCAAAAAATTTCTATGATAATGTAAGGTACAAGTCAATTAGGTTCAAATTTTCCCTTTTGATCTCTATGTTGTTGATTCTTAAGATTTTCACGTAGGAAAAAATCTCCCACTTGGAATTCTCCAGGGCAAACCTTTTGGTTGAAGGCTTTGGCCATGCACTTTTGATAGACCCTCATATGGTCAAATGATGCTTGTCATTTTTCATCTAAAAGTTCTAACTCTTTAAGTCTCATGGCGCGGTAGTCTTCATCTGTAACTAGACCATGGAGAGAAACTCAAAGTGAAGGAATCTCAACCTCCAAAGGTAACACTACTTCAGCACCATATGCAAGGGGAAAAGGAGTAGCCCTAGTAGGAGTATGAATACTCATTCTATATGCCCACAAGGCTAGATATATCTATAAATTCCAATCTCTACCATTCTTACAAACTGTTCTATGCAATATTTTAAGAATGGTCTGGTTTGATGCCTCTGCTTGACCATTTCCTTGCGGGAAGTAAATGGAGGACCAATGTTATTTAATCTTGAATTTTTGGCAGAGTTGTTTAAGGTCCTTATTTTAAAACTGGCCTTCATTGTCAGTGATAATATTGGAAGGCACTCCATATCAACAGATGATATGGTTCAAAATGAATAGAGAAACTGTCTTTCCCAAGGCAACAGAAAGTGGGACAACTTCTATCCATTTAGTGAAATAATCAGTAGCAGTAATGATAAACTTGTGTGCACCTGATGAGTTGGGATGAATCTTTCCAACAAGGTCAAAGGCCCAGCGCTGAAATGGCCAATGAGATATAGAAGGAATGAGCTCTGTATCTGGAGCATGTATCAGGTTACCATGTTTTTAACACTTTTCACATGACTTTGCAAAATCTACTGCATCAATCTGCATCGTGGGCCAATAGTACCCTACCCTAAGCAACCTTCGGGCCATGGCAAGACCATTGGAGTGTCCCGCACAGATGCCCTCGTGAATTTCAACTAACGCTTGGTCAGATTCTTTCTTTTTTAATCATTTAAGAAGTGTCCCATCTAGACCCCTCCTATACAAATCACCAGTGATAAGGGAATGGTGAGAGGCATTTTGGGTAAGGTTTCTGCGTTCAGATTAGTTAAAGGTTTCAGGTATAATTCCATCACAAAGATATGAGTAAATGGCACTGTAACGAGATGATTCATGACCAAAAAAGAACAAAAGATAGGGTGATGTAGCTTTTCTACCAGGAATTCAAATCTTAATTCATGTTGCTCTAACTGAATAAGTGAAGCAAGTGTAGCCATAGCATCAGTTGCCTTGGTTTTTGCTCTAGGGATTTGCTAAAATGTGACAAATGTGAAGTATCTCTTCAAGGAATCAACCATTTTCTTGTAAGGTTCCTTTTTCTCATGTTTCATTTGATATTCATCATTAACTTGGTTGATTATCAGCTGTGAATCCCCATAGATGTGTAACTCTATGATTCTCCATTCTATGGCTATCTTAAGTCCATTTGTTAAAGCTTCATATTCACCAATATTGTTTGTACATGGGAACAATAATTTGTAAGACTTAGGGATTGTGTACCCATGAGGAGAAACAAACAAAACACCAGCTCCTAAACCATTTTTCATAAAAGATCCATCAAAAAACATCTTCCAAGTTCTTTCAGTCATATACATAAGATGCTCATCTAGGAAGTCAACTTGAATAGGTACATCATCTTGTAATGGGAAATCAGCCAATTGATCGGCTATAGCTTGTCCTTTGATTGCCTTACACTCAAGGTACTCTATGTCAAACTCTGAAAGTATCATCATCCATTTAGCAAGTCTACCTATGAGAGTAGCCTTACTTAGCAAATATTTGAGTGGATCTATTTTTGCTATGAGGTGTATAGTATGCGCAAGCATATAATGTTGCAATTTTTGGGAAGCAAACACAATAGCAAGGAAAGATTTCTCAATGCTAGTGTTGTTAACCTCATACGAGACAAAAGTACGACTAATGTAGTATATCGCTCTTTCTTTCCCATTTTCATCAAGTTGAGCTAGTAATGCCCCCAAAGAAGATTTTGTTGCTGAAATATATAAAATGAGTGGTTTCCCTAGGATAGGAGGCATTAAAATAGGGGGATTTGTCAAGTACTTCTTGATTTGATCGATGCTCTTTTGACCATCCTCATTTCAAATACATTTGACTCCCTTATGTAAGTTCTTATTGAAAGGTTGAGCTCTATCTGCCAATTGTGAAATAAATCTCCTTATAGATTGAAGACGTCATTGGAGACTCCTCATTTGACTAATGTTTTTAAGAGGTGGCATATCAATGATTTCTTGGACTTTTTCAGGGTCAACCTCTACTCCTTTTGCTGAAATGATGAATCCAAGTGGCTTTCCAGAGGTGACTCCAAATGCACACTTTTTAGGATTTAACCTTAGTTGAAATTGTTCCATGCAATCTAGAATTACTTCCAAATCATCTAAGTGTGTATCTCTTTGTTTAGATTTGGCCAAGGTGTCATCCACATAATCTTTCATATTTTTGTGCATCATGTCATGGAAAATAGTTGTCATAGCTCTTTGATAGGTAGCTCCTGCATTGTTTAATCCAAAAGGCATAACGTTCCAACAATAGGTTCCGCATGCACAAGTGAATGCAGTCTTTTCTTGATCTTCAGAAGCTATCTTAATTTGATTGTACCCAGAAAAACCATCCATCAAAGAATAAATCTCATAACCCGCAGTCATATCCACTATCATATCTATATTGGAGAGTGGAAAGTCATCCTTTGGGAATGCTCTATTGAGATCTCTAAAATCTGTGCAAACTCGAATGGATTTGTCATGTTTGGAAACTGGTACAATGTTTGATATCCATTCAGCATAGGTAATAGCTCTTATAAATTTTGCACCAAGGATTTTCTCTAATTCAGCTTTGACTAAAAGAGCTATGTGAGGATGCATCTTTCTCAATTTTTGTTTAACCGGTTTGATGTTTGGAGCTATAGATAAGTGATGCATAATAAGATTAATGTCCAATCTTGGCATATAGGAATAAGTCCATGCAAAATTGATCTTCTTTTGTTGTAAGAACTTAGCATAAGCTTATTTTTTCTTTTGGTGACAAGGACTCAGCCAAGTGTACTATTTGTGGAGGCTCATTTATACCCAAATTCACTGCTTGTGTTGGTTCAATAAGCACCGAAGATCGATCTTGAAAATAGCTAGGAAGACGATCAAGTACCTCATCATTAGGCGCCTTAGAGAGGTTTTCACCCTTGGATACATTATTTTTTTTGGTTTTGACACCGCCACACAGTGGTTTTTGCCATCAGAGCACCTATTCAAAAGAAGCCTCAAAATTTATTTTTTTTCTCAATTGACCCTCATATTTTTAAAAAATCATAAAAATTATGAAATATCTAAAAATCCTAAAAATCAGAAAATGATCCTGAAAAAATCATTAAAAAAATTGAAAAATGTCATAATCTAAAAAACTATAAAATCCTAAAAACAAAAAAATAAAAAATAAAAAATAAAAAATAAAAAATATGTTTTAGGCTCTACTGCTTGTCGGTGGATGGGCGGCTGCTCCCGCCCTTGCGTGGGAGTGGAGCTGCCCATCTAAGAGCGGGTGACTACGCCCGTGCCTATGCGGGGGCGGAGCCGCCCGTCTACCAACGGGTGGCTGCGCCGCCCCTATGCGGCGGCAGAGCTGCCCTTTTACCAACGGGTGGCTATACTCGCCCTTCCGCGAGGGGCGCCCCCCTTTTTCAATTTTGTCAAAAATTGAAAAAAATCTTTAAAAATCCTTAAAAAATCATTTAAAATTTAAAAAATCTTAAAAAATTCAAAAAAGTTGAAAAATTCTAAAAAATAAAAAATACTCTTAAATTGGAATAAAAATCAATCATGATCAATACTAGTAGATGTAATCCAACACTGCAATCTAGCATATCAATCTTTAATCATATTATCATATTAATCTGAATCAGCTGGTAATCGATTGATCATATTATTTTTTAATCCAACCATCATCATGAGATGTATCCTTCCCAATCTTTTGGATGTACATTGTTCTTATCGTTAACATTGTCATCCTTAATCAATCATCATCAATCGATCCATCCATCAATTAGTTTTCAGCTGCCTAGGGGAAACATGTTGGTTTGCTTTCGGCTTGATTGTGCATGCTTGCTTGTTGCTTATATGTGTTAACATTTTTTTGTTCTTGATCATTTTATCATTATCTCTTTTATCACGTACTTGACACTTTGCCATCTTGGTTCCTTATACCTTGGTGCATACCGTCAAGTACCATATCAAAATCTAGGTTGTGCTCCCTAACATTTACATAATTCATTTACATTGCATTTAGATAGATTGCATTTTTCCATAGTGAGGTCTTTTTTTTATTCCCTCCATCCTCTCCCTTGATCCATTTCGAGAGCACATTCGTGTTCTCCAAACCCGTATGTCCTCTCAAGGGGACATCATCCTTCCATATATCCCTCCTCGTCATCCTTTCTCATCCTTCCATAATTGGGGCATCTTTTTTTTCTTTTCTTTGACGTGATGTCGATCTCGACATCGCATCAAAGAGGGGCAAAATGTAGACATCAAAAAATGTCTTAATCCCTTTATTAGTTAAAATATTAATTTAATTAATTCACCTAGCTTTTTAAAATCAAATAAATTTTATTTATTTAATTTCAAGCCTTTTTCCTCTATTATTTAAATAAATATTATTATTTATTTAGATAATTCATTTACCCTTTTTCTCTTTTAAATTAAATAAATTTTATTTATTTAATTTTGAGTCTTTTTCTCTATTTATTAAATAAACATATTTTGTTTATTTTTCTTCTCTAGCCAATCATGTGCATTCACATGGGTCAACTCTAAAATTATGAGCTTGTGACACTTGTCACTTGTCTCTTCATTTGGCTTTTAGTTCAAAAGTCAACTTCTCTTTTTAACCACTTAATCCTAGCCACTCACCCCTTTTGCCTCTTAATCTCCTTCACTCCCACCAAAACCCTACCTAACCCTCAATCTTAGCCACTCATTTTCCACCTCTTAATCTCATCCCTCCATATTTCATAGCAAATCCATAAAATGAGGCCTCACTCCTCATTTTTGAAACTAGTTAGTGAATTGAGCATTCTCACAGACTTGAGCACTTAAGCATTTTTGACATCCTTAGTGATTTCATCTTCATAGTTGTTGCATTTCATCTTAGTTTAGATTTTATCTCTTGCATGATAATCTAGATTCACTTTCATAGTTTAGTTTGGAATCTTGCATTTTCATCTTTAGTTTAATTTTCATCTCAATCTAGTTGTTAATCTCTTGCATTTGTATTTTTAGCATAGATTTTGTATTTGCATCCATCATTTAAGAGATTTGGGGCAAGTTCCACATACTTGTACTCAAATCTTCATCCTTTTGCATCTATCATAGTGGGATTTCATTGCATTGTGTTGGGAGAGGACAGCCACAAAATATCTAAGAGCAAATCAAATGAGTCTTGGGTACACTTGTTTTAGCTCATCGGAGGTTGTAATGAGAATTTAGTTATATTTCAAGTTCTTTGCATGCTTTTAGTATTTGGTATATCTTTTATATGCATGTTTTAACTTGTTGTGCAGCTGCAGAAATTTTCATTGCATACAAAAACATTCTAACATAAGCATCAAAGACATAAAGGTCAAGATGACTATGATGTTAGCTTACCCAATTTAATATAGCAAAACCATGCTTGCATCAAGGCATAGAGGCCATAATGATCAGCAGAATGATTATACAAAAATAGTTAAGCATAAAGCAAGAAGAAAATAAAAACATGTCTCATGCCCCAAGTTCTCTAGCTATGCATCACAAAGAGACTTGTTAGACAAGGACATTCAACAAAAATCAATAACAGTCAGCACACAAATAAAAGATCATAACATAGCTCAATCATTAAGTGGTTTGTTTAAAAATTTAAGTGTGTTAACTGATACTGAGTTCCAAGGATAAGGATTGAATGCTTGCAAGAAGGTAAGACCACATGATAAAATGGGGTAAGACCAAACCGATAAGTGTTGAAAAATACTTGATGTCAAGGGTTGTATTGAAAAATACAGTTGGGGTGGTGTGGAAAAACACCATTTGTGAGGTGTCCTAAAGACTAACACATCCAAAAGACCAAAGCTAACATAGGTATGCCCCCTAGCCAAAGACAAAGACCAATTCCAAACCAAGGCATCAAAGACAAGGCATGATGGAGAAAGGCTAAGTGTTGAGGACACGCGCTAAGAAAAAGGGATGCAAAGGCATCAAGTAGCACTCGTTTCTAGGTTTTCACCAATTGAATTTTATTACAATTTTTTGACTTTTCATTTTTTTTTTTTTTTAGGACTTTTTATAATTTTTTGAGTTTTTGCTACCAAGGCACCTGTTTCCAAGTTTTCACCAAGGCACTTTTCTATTTTTTTGAATTGTTTGAATTTTTTAGAATATATAATTTTTTTTGAGATACATCAAAGCGCCTATTGCTAGGTTTTCACTAAGATGATCATTTTTTCAGGATATTTTCTAATTTTTTAGAACTTTTGACAATATATCATTTTTTTTTTAAATTTTTTCAAGATCAATAATTATGTACAAAAGGATGCCCCTAGATAGAATGGGCATCATGGATACAACTTCTTTAGGTGCAAGACATTGATAGGATCAGGGAGTTGTTCTCCCTTTTCTGTAGATAGTAAATAAGCACCTGTCCCAAAAGTTGTTGTGATAATGTAACGTCCAAGCCAATTAGGTTCAAATTTTCCCTTTTGATCTCTATATTGTTGATTCTTAAAATTTTCATGTAGGACAAGATCTCCCACTTGGAATTCTCTAAGGCGAACCTTTTGGTTGAAGGCTTTGGCCATGTACTTTTTATAGACCCTCATATGGTCAAATGATGCTTGTCATTTTTCATCTACAAGTTCTAACTCTTGAAGTCTCATGACGTGGTAGTCTTCATCTGTAACTAGACCATGGAGAGAAACTCAAAGTGAAAGAATCTCAACCTTCAAAGGTAACACTACTTCAGCACCATATGCAAAGGAAAAAGGAGTAGCCCAAGTTGGAGTATGAAAACTCATTCTATAGGCCCACAAGGTCAGATTTATCGGTAAATGCTAATCTCTACCATTCTTACAGACTATTTTATGCAATATTTTAAGAATGGTCTGGTTTGATGCCTCTGCTTGACCATTTCCTTGTGGGAAGTAATTGGAAGGACCAATATTGTTTAATCTTAAATTTTTTGCAGAGTTGTTTAAGGTCCTTATTTTTAAACTGGCCTCCGTTGTCAGTGATAATCTTGGAAGGCACTTCATATCAATAGATAATATGGTTCAAAATGAATAGAGAAACTTTCTTGCCCAAGGCAACAAAAACTGGGACAACTTCTACCCATTTAGTGAAATAATCAGTAGCAGTAATGATAAACTTGTGTCCACCTAATGAGTTGGGATGAATCTTCCCAACAAGGTCAAAGGCCCAATACTAAAATGGCCAATGAGATATAGAAGGAATCAGAGTAATCTTTAAGAAACGCCCCTCTTAAAAAAGATATAAAATCTTGGCGAATCTTTCATTTTCTTAAAAAAAAAAAAATTCCAATGGCGAATCTCTCAATTTTTTTGAAAATAAAAGTATTCTTATTGGCGATTATTTTTTAATAACAAATTTTTTGTAGAAAATATTGGTGAATCTCAAACAATAAAAATAAATGTATTAATCACCATGGTGAATACTTCTATTTTTAAAGAAAATATAATTCTTATAGAAAATTACTACGCTTATTGTGGAAATCTTTGATGGGTTTAAGGAATGGACTCTGTAATAATTACTTGCTGCCATTTATTTAAAATATAATATAATAACCTCATTGTATTGTGTGAGACAAATGTATTGATATTTTTAAAAACTAATGGGCCCCAACATTTCTTCAAGACCATTGATTTATATTGAGATCAACAATCTGAAAGAAATTTAAGCTCCCATAAGCATTACAAACCAAATAGTAACATTTTTACCTCATAGAATATAATGAGGGTAACTAGATTATACTTTAAGTGAGTAATGGCAACTAAAAGTTGGTGATAGATCCCTACACTAACTAATAGTCATGATATATTATTGGAGAATTAATTTAAATTTCTACAATAACTTATAAATTCTGGTGAATCAAATCTAATCATGTATCGAATATTGTGGC
>MU223774.1:937215-949815 GCA_018584345.1 Thuja plicata | reverse complement strand
AGGGTGTAAGATACTCAGAAGCAAAGTAGGCTCCGGACAGCAAATTGACAATTAGCAAAGTGCAGAATTAGGTGACCACCTCAAAATGACTACTCCCTAAACATGTCAGAACTGAAATTCAGGAGCTAGGACCCAATTCATATGTCAAATGGAAGGCATTAAAGCCTCTCCCCAATTTGTTCCTCATGAAAATCATACGGGCACCTTTTTCAATCACTCGAACTGAGCCTTCTCACACAAAAATTTCAAGGGTACTTACTTTACTCAACTGAAAAATTTAGCATGGTCACCCCAAATTTGTTCCAAATTTAGGAGTACCAACAAGTAATTTACAAACAAACATAATAGGCTAACATACATATTGTTAACATATTTTGTTAACTAAGGTGCAAATATTGTGCTGCATAGACATAGCCCTCAAAGCTTGCGGGTCATCAAGCATTCCAAATACAAATATGTAAACAATGCTAGTATTAACATTCATATTATGCCATTAAATCAGCAAATGCCATCAAAATGAAATTGAGTTAATGAGAAGACAAAGCTCGAATGCCTACCTCAAGTCATGGATTCCATATAAAGATCAAATGCTAAGGAACTATGTTATAAAATTCCAAGGCATGAAATTTTATAACTGTACATATATAAAATTTGAAGGCATGAAATTTGACCTCTGATTTGACCTTGATAATGTCCCCTCCATTGTTTATTCTTGATCATGACTTTTAGAAGTGTATGGCTTGACTATGCACACACATAATTGTAGATGAGGATCAGTAATAGGGTTCCAGGCATTGCTTAGATCCTTTAGATCTAACCCCATCTTTTCCTTCCTTGCTGGTTATGGATCATACAGGAGCATACTAGATCAGAACACCGAATCAACACTTCATTACTTTAGGAAATGTCTGGTACCTTCATTATTTATGTTCATCCACTTAGGTATATTTTCATTCATTCATATTCTTCTAAAAATTGGCTATACTCGTATTCTTCTTGTGTCTGAGTCTTCCAACTATGATGAATTTAATGTTGTAAATCTTGACATAGAATTTGATATCAACCTATCAATATGATTAAAATGTGGGGGAGTCGAAGAAAATATATGTACAGTTATAAAACCTAAAGTTAAATTTACAAATTAACATATCATTTATAAAACCTACCGTAACATGTAATTTTTTGTTTGACATTTTTTTTCACAGCTAAAGATGTTCTCACCATGAGAAAATAGAGTGACCATTTTCTATAAAACCATATGTGCAGATATAAACAATAAATACAACATGTCCAATTTTTTTGTAGATATACACATTAGGGATCATGTCAGATAATACAACGGAATTCAATCTAAATAGGGAGACAATCGCTAGATTGTTGTCTAAATTTCAAAGAGAAGGCGATGACAAATGTTATTGTCCATGCAAGAGTTGTAACGGCTTAAAGATAAGAAGAATCAAAATCAAAACAACAAAGAGTCATTGTATGGAGAATGGTCACATTGAAGGGGGGTTTGATTATCATCCATTGGTAATTGTTGTTTGTTATATTGTTTTCACAATTGATATACATATGAACCATGGAAGGAGGTTTGATTATCACATTGAAGGGGGGTTTGATTATCATCATTTTTATATAGGTCGATCTCCCTAGTGTAGTACGTGATATGGACCACCACATCCTAGAGGAATATGGGGGTGTGAATATAGAGGAACATGGAGGTGTGAGTATTGAAGCTGAAGATCATGATCCCATGGAAGATGATGATCATGCGCTAGAAAACACATTTGAAGATGATGGTATGAATGCATTGGTCATTGACACATTTGGTACTGGTGCTACTAGTGTTGATGATGATGATGATGATGATGATGATTATGATGAGGATGACATTGACGTTGTCCATGATATACCTCTACTTGAGAAGGCAAAAATGACCCTTTACAAAGACTCCCAATCTACTCTTCTCTCTGCTTTATTGTTGTTGGTGAATTTGAAGGTTACGAATGGTTTATCCAACATAGAAATGTCACGTATGCTAAGGTTTGTCATATATGTCATTATAGTCTATAAAAGGTGAAACATGTACCATTAAGATTGTTTATAGTAACGACTTATATTTTTTGATGTAGATTGATAGGTGAGTTTCTATTACCACCATCAAATTTTCTCCCTCGCTCGTACCGAGAATTATGTGCCACTATGAAACATATTGGAATGGAGTATCAAGTAATAGATGCTTGTCTCAAAGATCATATTATTTATCATAAAGAACACAAAAATGCAACTGAATTCCCTGAATGTCATACGGGCAGATATTGAGATGATCAAACAACAAAAAAGGTGTCTCGCAAGGTTCTTTGTTACATCCCCATTATTCCACGTCTGAAATGATTATTTAGGTGCAATAGCTTGGCACAATTTCTGGATTACCATGCAAGCAGAAGGAGTCGAGATGACATTATTTGAATTCCTACAGATGGTTCATCACTTATGGACATAGAGGAAAAGTGGCCACACTTTAAAGAAGAACCTTGAAATCTCAAGCTTTCTCGAATAGGAGACGGTGTCAATCTGTATGGAGAGATGAGATTTGTTTACTCGGTGTGGCCTATTTTTGTTATCAACAATAACCTTCCACCATGGATGTCAATAAAGAGGGAGAACATTATGTTGTAAATGATTTTTCTAGGTATTTTATTATTTTATAATTATCTACATGTAATTATAAGTCTTGGAGTGAAATGGCCACAATAATTATCTGATGTTGTTGTTAATTCAACTAGGTAAGTACCAAGTGAAAGATATGAATGTATATATTGCGCCTCTTATCGACGAGTTATTGGTCATGTTATAGAATTGTTTCACTATGTATGGCATCTCTAGACCAATTGGACAAAAACAATTTCAATTCCATGCAATGCTTGTGTGGACAATTCATGATGCTCTAGGGTTGACACATTTATATGGTATGTTATGGTGAATTCTAGTTGTATGTGATAATTCTAATTCTAAAAATTAACATATTTAATCCAATTGTATCGTTATCTTGTAGGTCTTCAAATAAAGGAAAAAATTTCATGTCCAATGTGTGGTCCAAAGATGAAATCTCTTCATTCCAAAAGTTTAAGAAAGTAGGTGTTTGATGAGTATAGGCACTTCCTCCCTAGAAATCATAAGTATCGAAGTGTGGAAAAACATATTTTCAATGGGAAAGAAGAGACTACATCAAATCCCCAAAGAATGACACCTCACCTATGGCAGTTGGAATATAATAGAATTCAACGTAATATCATTCCACCTAATAGTTGATGTTTGAAAATTATATATTTCGATTGTGTTCTATTGGCTAATTATGTAGTTGATGATCTTGAAGGTCATGAAGGCATCACTGACCAGCTTCCAAAGGGACTAAAATGTTATCCCAGAGAATTTATTAGGCTTCCCTACTATGAACAACTACAAATTATGCATTTTTTTGATACTATGCATATTGGAAAGAATGTAACAGAGATAATGTGGAAAATATTGGATGGAAGGCATGACAAAGAAAAACTTGGAAAAATTTGTAGTGACATTCACGATTCCAATCATGTAATGGAAAATATCATTGAATCAAATAGCAATGGAGACTGAATTAATGCAAGTGCTCTTCCTTGGTTATTAGTAGAGAAAAAAAGTAATGCCATAAAAGAAGTCATACAAAAAATTTGATTTCCTACAGGATTTGCTACGAATATAAGCAATCTCATATCAAAGAAGAGTGATTTTGGGTCAAGGATGAAAACACATGATTGGCATACCTTCATCAAGGTAAGTCATAGTATTTTGTATTTACAATATATTTGTGTAACTGCATTCAATTTTTATTGTATGAAATGATCAGTTGGCAATTGTTGCAGTATTTGCTACCCCTATCACTCCCAAAGAACTTCGAAAATAATATCAAACAAGTGATATATGATCTTAGAAAATACATGAGGTAAGTAGTGATATTTGTTCAATATATCAAACAAGTAATATATTGTAAAATCTTGTATTTATATATTTTTGTGTCTTGAATCCCTTGTAGGTGGTTTTCATCTACAGAAATCCATAAAGAAGATATAAAATATTGGAAGAAAAGAATTCCTCATCTAATGTGTGAAATGCAAAAGTGTTTACCTTCAACCTTTTTCAATACACAAGAACACTACCTCATACACCAAGTTGAGGAGATTGAATTGTGTGGACTTGTACAGGCTAGGTCAATGTGGATGGTTGAGAAACACTTGAAATTTTTGAAGGGTTTGGTACAACAAAGAGCACATTTTGAGGGTTCTATGGTTGAGGGATATATGGTATACTAGATGATGGTGTACGCTATTCAATATCTTCCTAATCTTGCAGCAAAGACCATATAGATTGCATTTGGGATCTTGAATCCATTAAAAAATTTGAAGGGGAGTACTTGGTGGGCAAAGATAGATTTACGAAATTAAAAGGTAATAAATTATGAGATTGTATTGTAGTTAATTAATTCTTAATCTTCAAAATAAATCTATTGTAAGTGATCATCTATTTACTTTTGTACAATTGCTAAAGAGTGGAATGCAATACATTTATTTATTGTCAACAATCAAGATTGGATGACGGTATGGATTGAATGATGTCAATATTATGGTCATAGATTAAAATGGGAATCTGTGTCTTCATTGGTTATACAAGCTCATTGTAATAGAGAACCCAATGTTACACAAAAGAAAATAGATTTAGCATATGGTTTAAGAGATCACCAGGTACTTATAAATTTGTTAATCAACCGTATGTTTTTCAACTCGTGATGCAAGAATTTATATATGTTTGACATTATTGTAGGTGAAACACCACAAGGCTATGTTATGCAATGGTTATAAATTTTGCATCAAAAAGTTGGATGACACAAAGAGAACTTGTGATTCTGGGATAAATGTAGTCTTCCAGGTGACCAATATTTCATCTAGAAATGACTTACATCCTCGAGAGTCACAAAATCGATACTATGGTATTTTGGTTGATATACTTGACTGTGACTTTAATTCCTTCAAATTAGTTCTCTTCGTTGTGAAATGGTACAGACTACGTCTCAATAAAAATGATCCTAATAGAACTGTTATTGAACATGACATTAGATTTCCAATGATTAATACAAGGTTGTTTGAGCCAGTTAGGGAAGAACCCTATGTTCTTCCAAGCCAATGTGAGCAGGTATTTTACTCAGAGGTTTCACATAAACCGGGTTGGTCATTTGTTGTTAGACATGATCTAAGAGGAAGGTTGATAAAGTATAATGTGATGGAAGAAGAAGATACTAAGGAAGAAGAAGAAGTGGATGATGATGTAGATGATGATCACGATCGAGAGTTAGTCGAAGAATAATATGAAGAAGAAGACGGTGATGATGCTGCTACTGATCATGATGATGAGGAGGAGGAGGATGATGACAATGATGATGATGATGTTGATAATGACGATGATGATGATAGTGGTGGTGATGATGTCATCAACAAAGGTGATCTTTATGATGAGATGGATGAAGAAGAATATCAATGACATGAATGAAATGTACAATTATGCCAAATGTTTGGCATGTTTTAATGATTGTTTTGGGTTAAAATCTGCACTTTTTCCACTAAAATGCTTAAGGTTTCATATTAATGACATTTTTTATATGTCCTACTTATATCTTTGATCTTTTGCTAAGATAAATTTGATTCTAAAAGAGTGTATTTAATCTTTAAATACTATCTTATGGGATTTTCTTCTGATAATTTTCTATTTCCTTGCACATCAATGATGTTAAATCATAAGGGATTCTCTTTGTTCCCTGCAATGGAGTGAGCTAATTCTGAAAGTATAAATAGATAAATTTAACAATGTATAATGTCCTTCACAAGATGTAATAAAAAATATAGAGTGAACTATGTATGTTTGATTATGTAACTATTATGTTGGAGATTTACTTCTGGCAGCTAGTTGATTGTATGTTTGTCATTGATGACAATATATAATATATAGCAGTGTTTTGTATGTACTTATCAGAATGATGTTATCAAGCCTTGTGTGGTTATATTCATGTTGTAGACATGTTTATGTTTTGTTCATACACGCAGACTCAGATATGAAGTTTTAGTTGTGTTGTGTAATTTTGTTTGTGGCAGTTATAGTTTCTGGAGTTTGTTTGTACAGAGCTGACGTATTGCATTGGTTCTTGAGTTGCACCTATCTTCAGAATATGCGTGTGTATATTCAAGTTTAGTTATGACTTGAAGATAGTTATCTAAAGGCACCAAACGTGTTTCAACAAGATTTCAAAGTTAGAGTTAATTTGGTGAGGCCGACTTAGTGAAGTGTCACGTCTATTCAGTTTATATCACGCGGTTGTAATTATGCTTGCATGGTTAGTTAAGCCAACAAGGATGTTATTAAGAGTTTCCTAACAGGTCTGATGATCTCATACTTTGAGGAAGATACTTATATTAGTTCATTTGTAGAACGCTAAGTGTGAATGAGTAGATAAGAGATAGAAAATGTACAGAGCAGAATATCAGTTGTGTTTCATTCATCAAGGATATATGTGAAGAAGCAGTGGAAGATTAAAATACATTGGAACTGATCAAGATAAAAGGTCTAATCTATAGTTCATCAATCAGATATAGTGCATATCTGTTCTACAGAAGGTTGTAGCCTTCACCATTAAAGCAGTGAGCTTTTGGACAGTGAGTCCCCACCCCTAACAGGGTTATTTGTAAAAGACTCCTAACAGGGTTAGACCCTTAACCAGGTCACTATACTTATTGCATTGTAAAGAACAACTCCTAATAGGGTTGCAAGATCTTCTAACAGGGATTATTATAAATAAGTATAGTTCATTGTGGGTGTTAATTCCCACTGGGGTTTTTACCATTTGGTTTCCCCGTAACCAAATTGTGGTGTTGTCTATTGTGTTATCTGAATGTGCATTTACTTTATTGTATTATGGATTTAATAAAAGAAAAGAATTAAATTAGTTGATAACTGATTCACCCCCCCCTCTTAGTTATCCTTTGGGACTATCTAACATATTATCTTTTGTCAGGTATCCCACACAGTCTCATGGATTGTTAGGTATAAGTCAATACACACCATAGAGATTAATGTCTTTTACCATTTGTAAAATATCTCTCTCATTGTCACCTATCTCTCTCATTTCATGAAGTGAAAGTACCAGCGAATAGGTATTTGTTAGATTTGTCTTCCTCAAGTGAGGAAAATGTAGGAATGGAAGAAGAAAGTGAGACATTTAGTATGTCTAAATCAAGGAGATCGACTCGAGGTCAAAAGATCAGAAAGAAATTAAATAAACACATGGAATTTTTCCTTGCTCAAGGGGGGTCATGTTCTTATGATGATGAGAGAAAAGGAAACTCCGAGGTGCCCTTTAGGTACAAACATCTATAAAAACAATGGGTCCCCGATGAACTTCCTTCAATAAACACTGATTTTTGTGTTAGAGAGAGGATATATCGCATAACACCATCTTCATTACATGGTTTGAGCCTATTTTCCATGGATGACATAAATGTCTCTTACAACAAAGTTGTCAAATTTATGGAGTATGTCAGACCTTGTTATGATTACATTAGTTGGATGCAGATTGTTAGATATAAAAAAAGTATGTGTAGGTATGGAATCGCGGCAAATTATATGCAACAAAAAGTCAGTGAACAAAGTAAAATAGTAGCTATATACATTGATGGAAGGCCAAAAGAATCAGGGAATATTACAGGTTTTATAAACAGTACACGACCTACGTCAACTAAGAAGCAACCCAATTGCATATTTGAGGAGTGCGAGGGAAATTGCGTATTTATATGTGCGATCAAATCAATACATGGAGGCGAAGAGCTGTTTGTCAATTACAATTTGAATCACATAGATACAAAAAAACCCACTATCATGGACGAGGTGGTATGCACTATGCACCATTTAAAATTATTTAAAAATAAAAAACTCTTCTTTTAATTGAAGCATTTTGATAATTGTCTATTATTCAACGTAACTTAGCATAAGAACACATGTTTTAACATGTCTCAATGATTTTTAATTTTTTAAATACATGGCTATAGTATGGATCAACAGCCACACAATACACACAATGATGATGGTTCTCATGGGACTTCTTTTTCATGATAGGTAAAACTCATTGTTGTTGTACAAATGCACATACAAGAAAAATGTTAATGCATATTTTTTGTTATGTTTTATTATTCACTAATATTTTGGATTGCTTTTAAATAAAGTGCTAATAATATTGTTCTCACAAACAAGTGTTGTTCAGAAAAAGGGAAAGGAACAAGTAGTCCATAAGGAGCCGTAGGATGAGTAGGATCCATTCATTGTTGATTTTTCATTAGACATTGATCCTGTGGTTGTACTGCAAAATGTCCTTCGTGCAATTTCAAGAGAGTTAACTTGATTGGAAGATATTCAACCTCGTACTCCTAAAATAATAATGAGAGAGGATGAGTTGGCTCACCGTGTTTAGACTTATACAGTAAGTATTAATGTAGTTTTTAATTATAAATTCAATAATGGTTTTTATAGTATACTCTTTTATTTATGTCACTAACTAAAATACATATGTGTTATTTTTATAGAGGACGCTAAAAAAATTTAAGGGTCGTGCCCCAGATGCAAATACTTCAGGCTATTCAAGTAGATCGCATGTTCTATCATCCACTTGTGTTTTTATCAAACAATATTTTTTTAATAGCTCTAACAATCTTGTCCATATTTTTTTATGCTCTAACAATCTTATTTTTCAACACCTACTATTGATCCTATGTTCACTACACCGCCTTCTACAAGGATCAGAACCACAGAGGTACTACGGGCTACAATGTCAATAACACGTAGCATGGCCATAGATGTGATGGAAACACCTATTATTGGTAAGTAGATTCATCTTTTTCTCTCTCATTTATCATGTGTTTATTTCACTTGAACTATTCTTTCTTAGGGGGCATTTTGTAATATTGGATTCATTTTAAGTAGGAGGCAATGATGAAATTCCTGGATGTACTCATGTTACATGTACGGGAACAATAGAGAAGTGTGATCAATTTCTCATGAACATTAAAGATGGACTTCCCGTGAGAGTAGCCCAGCTTCCAGGTACTTTAAAGATTTATCCTTTCTTTTACTATACAATCTTATACTCATAATTTAATGCACTAATCCCCTATGCAGTACCTTGCAATAACTAATAATCTCGTTATTATTTTGTAGGGAATAATCTATTTTATGAAAAACTTAATGATGAATGTTTGCGCATTTTTGGGCCGACCATATGCACATGGTATCATATTTTGATTTCATTGCTAGATCAGATTTCCTTTCATCCCTTTCTTCAAGTATATTAAAAGGTAGCTTCACTTCATTTATGAATCTAATAGTTTTTTTTCTTAAAAGGTGGCAATCAAAAGATAAAGTGTTAAAGGATAAACTCATTGACTCTATGATAAAACTTTTTGGACCCAACGCCTTTCAAAGACTTAGGCTCCTTGAGAAAGTGGGGAAAAATTTGAAGTATATTAGGGACAACTATAGGACCCAAATAGAACACAACCCTTATTATGAGCAGCCCCCCTATGTTCCTATTAATGTGTGGGAGAATCTTAAAAAGGATGCACTTGAGAGATGCGCAAGACATGATGGATAAATAGTATCACCCGATGAAAGAAGGTACGTGATAATCTTAATAATAAAATTATGTACTATTTAATCTTTGTACTTATGTGATCTAACATATTTAAAACATCACATAGGTTTCCTGACACATCAAAGGAAACAAAAGAAAGAAAACCAAAGCACAGGAAACACAAGCTCAGCTCGGGTGGATATTCAAAACTTGTTGCACGAATTGTAAGTAATAGTAAATGAAAAACCGTATGCAAATATTTATAAATTGTAATCAATTTACTTTTGATGAAATTCACTATAGTAAAAATGTAGGGCTTGGAGTTAAAACAAAATATTTCAGAAGAGCACAAGAAAGTAGGCTACAAACAAGGCTATACAGTCGTGGCTGAACGATTCTGATCAAAGAGTGCGCAAGGTTCTTCTAGTGGATCCGTCGAATAGGTAAATAAGCCAATTGATTTTTATTTCAAGTTGAATACTTTACCAATTACTCTGTTTGATGTTAAGTTCCAACATAAAGTGAATATATTTGTTTTAAACTTTAAAGTGATTATATTTATATCTATTAAATTGAATGATTAATATTTCTTGGTATTTGTCTTGTATTTATATGTATATATTGTCAATAAATGCACTAATTATTTACATTGGAATGCAGTCTGTCGATCCTGAAACACCATCTGAGCATGACAGATGTGTCGATTCGGATGTACATTGTAGAACTCAAGGTATACATCTTCTATTCAAATTTTGATTATTGATTTATTAATACAAGTAAACATTTTAAATTGAATTTGGTGTAGTAATAAAAATTTAATTATAATGTGTTGGGATTAATAAAACATTCTGTATTGCAGTTGCAGAGAATGTAGAGGTTCCCGATGAGCGTGTTGAGGTTCAAGCCACTGAGAAAGAAGATGTGGTTGCACAAGGTAAAGAGCATCACGTTTATATTTTTTAAAGTACTGAAATTCTTGTAACAATTATGATAATATGTTTCAGGTCCTTGTAAAGATTTAGGGTCCTTGTAAAACCTGTTTTTACTTAATTAGAACAATTATGATAATATGTTTTTAAATTAACCCCAATTATGATAATATATTTTTAATTTAACCCTTTTATTTTTTATTGCGGAGGGCCCGCCTTTACAAAGGACAATGAGATCACGTGCACAGGCGAGAAGAAATGACAATGCCGAGATAGATATGCCTCTGCAAGAATATAGGGAAGCAGAAAAAAAAAAGTCAAAAAAGAAATGATTCTCATTTAATATGAAACGTATTTGATAATGACTAATGTTTATGTCTTGGTGTTGTAATAATAAAATTATTATAGTTACTCTTATTTTTAAAGGTATATTTTGGTAGTTGAATTGTTAGTCAATTTGAGTAGTGAGGTTAGTATAATTGAAATTTTACAACTTGTCAAGTTGGGGTTTAATAGACATTGATATTAGTAGTTCAATGCATATGTTAAGAATGCATGATATGACTAAATTATATACATGGTATACTAATATGTTAAATTTTAAGATAAGTGGTCATAGAATTAAAAAAGATAAGTAGTAGACATGTTTTGTATGTCTATGTTCTCAAGATTAATTGAATTCAGGGCTGTTATTAATTTCAATCTACAAATAAAAAAAGATTTTTAGTTCAAATAAAGCACAATGTGCATTCTATGCTTTTATAGTTTCTTTGTCCATGCTTTGGATCGTTGAATAATTATCACTAAATAAAGACTTATGCTGAGTTTCTTTGTCCATGCTTTGGAGAGTTTATTTGTTAATCATTCGCCTATGTGTATGTTCTCATGAGTAATTTAAATCAGGTTTTTTATTTCAATCTACAAATAAATTTCATTAGTACTCTCCCTCTGATTTCAGATTTCAGCGCATGTTTTCTATGTCTATGTTCTCATGAGTAATTGAAATCAGGGTTGTTATTTCAATCTACAAATAAATTTTTCAATCGTTCTGCTGGGTTCATGAGTCCTTCTAATTCTTTGGTAATATCGACTACCATACCTACCAAGGCCTTTGTACCATTCCTATATTTCCAGGCATTATATTGAACATTTTCATATGCAGGCACATTTTCATCTGCAGGCACATTTTCATCTAGTGAAGGCTCTTCTGCTTTTGAGAAATGTTGTAGTTAATGTTAAACTAGCCTAAAACTATAATACTTCAATGATAACAGATAAAACTTACCATGTCACTGTTGTCCATAGAAGCAAGTGCTTTAAAAAAAAATTAGATTCTTGAGGTGATCGCCATTTAGAAAATCCTCCAACTACTAAATAAAGACTTATGCTGAGTTTCTTGGTCCATGCTTTTGGAGAGTTTATTTGATAATCATTTTCCTATTCTATAAGATAGAAAGAAGGTAGAGGATCCAAAGGATGTTTCCAAGAACATTTTATGGAAGATTTGAGTTTTTATGTAAAATGATTATTCAAAACTTGACATAATTTAACTGGTCTTTACTTGCAGAAATTGGCAGGTGTGGCTCTATCGCTTCAAAATTTCCACACATTTATTCTCAATTTTAATAGACAAATGAGATACTGTGAAGGTTATGTGTAGTTGAAAATAGTCAAAATAGGCATGGATTACAGCATGAACAAAGGAGGGCGTCACAATTTTTATGGCTTCCAACTCATAAACCAACTCTTCAAACTTGCAGGACGTTCACCTGAACATACAACTTTACTATCAAGGACTTACTAGCCAACATGACAGTGACAAAAAATGAATTAAAATGGAAGGGTGATGCAAAGCATCTTACAAAACCCTTCAATAACCCCAAATCAGCCATGGAGTTCAATCATCAACACAATGTCTTCCACAAGTTAGAGGCATATTCCATCATTAAACAACATATTCCAACAATAAAT
>MU223774.1:917195-930944 GCA_018584345.1 Thuja plicata | reverse complement strand
TCGAAAGGGGTCATAGGGTCTTTCTAGGGGTCCTAACACGTAATAGGGTGTACTAGGACCCTTTAGGACACTCTTTGACCCCCAGGGACACATTGGAACACTCAAGTGTGTCCCAAGGGGTCCTAAAATCTCTTTGGACACACTTAAGTGTTCCAATGTTTCAAAAGGGGTCATGTGGACTTCCCATTACCCCTTTGAAATATTGGAACACTAAAGTGTGCCCCAAGAGGTCATAAGACCCCTTCGGACACACTTGAGTGTTAAAATGTCTCTCAGAGGGTCAAAGAGTGTCCTAAGGGGTCCTAGTACACCTTCTCACATGTTAGGACCTCTAAGAAGACCCTATAACCCCTTTCAACACATTGGAACACTTAATTGTGTCCCAAGGGGTTCTACGACCTCTTGAGATACACTTGAGTGTTCCAATGTGCCGAAAGGAAACATGGGGTCTTCCTAGGTGTCCTAATGTGTAAGAAGGTGTAATAGGAGCCCTTAGGTCCCTCTTTGACCCCTAGGACACATTAGAACACTCAAGTGTGTCCGAAGGGGTCCTACGACCTCTTGGGATAAACTTGAGTGTTCCAATGTTTCAAAAGGGGTCACGAGAAGTCCCCATGACCCCTTTTAAAACATTTGAACACTCAAGTGTGTCCCAAGATATTGTAGGACCCCTTGGGACACACTTGAGTGTTCTAATGTGTTTCTGGGGGTCAAAGAGTGTCTTAAAGGGTCCTAGTACACCTTATCATGTGTTAGGACCCCTAGGAATACCCCACGACCCCTCTCGACACATTGAAACACTCAAGTGTGTCTCAAAAGGTTGTAAGACCCCTTGGAAAACACTTGAGTATTCTAATATATCCCTAGGGACAAAAAGGGCCCTAAGGGGTCCTAGTACACCTTCTCACATTTTAGGACCCTTAAGAAGACCTAGTGACCCATTTCTACACATTGGAACACTCAAGTGTGTCTCAAAAGGTCGTAGGACCCCTTGGGACACACTTCAGTATTCCAATGTGTCCCAGGGGTGAAAGAGTGTCCCAAGAAGAGTCATGGGATCTTCTTAGGAGTCCTAACATGTGAGAAGGTGTACTAGGACCCCTTAGGACCTTCTTTGACCCCCGAGGACACATTGGAACACTCAACTATGTTCTAAGGGGTCCTACGACCTCTTGGAATACACTTGAGTGTTCCAATGTGTCGAAAGGGGTCATGGGGTCTTCCCAAGGGTCTTAACAAATGAGAAGATGTACTATGACCCCACATGACCCTCTTTAACCCTCAAGGACACATTAGAACACTCAAGTGTGTCGCAAGAGGTCCTACGACATCTTAGGACACAGTTGAGTGTTCTAATGTATTGAAAGGGGTCATGGGGTCTTCTTAGAGGTGCTAACATGTGATAAGATGTACTAGGAACCCTTAGGACACTCTTTGACCCCCCAGGGACACATTGGAACACTCAAGTGTGTCCCAAGGGGTCCTATGACCTTTTGGGACAAACATGAGTGTTCTAATGTGTTGAAAGGGGTCACTAGGTCTTCTTATGGGTCCTAACACATGAGAAGGTGTACTAGGAGCCCTTAGGACCCTCTTTGACCCCCAGAGACACACTGGAACACTCAAGTGTGTCCCAAGAGGTCCTATGAACTTTTGGGACAAACTTAAATGTTCCAATGTGTTGAAAGGGATCATGGGGTCTTCTTAAGGGTCCTAACACATGATAAAGTGTACTAGGACCCTTTAGGACAATATTTGATCCCTATAGACACATTGGAACACTCAAGTGTGTCCCAAGGGTTCCTATGATCTCTTGCGACACACTTGAGTGTTTCGGTGTTTTAAAAGGGGTCATGGGGACTTCCCATGACCCCTTTTGAAACATTAAAACACTGAAGTGTGTCTCAAGAGGTCGTAGGACACCTTGGGACACACTTGAGTATTCCAATGTGTTCTCAAGGGTCAAAGAGACTCCTAAGGGATCCTAGTACACCTTCTCTCATATTAGGACCCATAAGAAGACCCCATGACCCCTTTCAACACATTGGAACACTGAATTGTGTACCAAGGGGTCCTACGACCTCTTGGAATATGCTTGAGTGCTCCAATGTGTTGAGAGGGGTCATGGGGTCTTCTTAGGGGTCCTAACACATGAGAAGGTATACTAGGACCCCTCAGGTCCCTCTTTGACCCATGGGGACACATTAGAACACTCAAGTGTGTCCCAAGGGGTCCTACGACCTCTTGGGACACACTTAAGTGTTCCAATGTGTTTCTAAAAGTCAAATAGGGACCTAAGGGGTCCTAGTACACATTATCACAGTTGTAGGACCCCTAAGAAGTCCCCATGACCCATTTCAACACATTAGAACACTCAAGTGTGTCCGAAGAGGTCATAGGACCCCTTGGGACACACTTCAATATTCCATTGTGTCCCTGGGTGTGAAAGAGAGTCCTAAGGGGTCCTAGTACACCTCATAGGTTAGAACCCCTAGGTAGACCCCATGACACCCTTCAATATATTGAAACACTCAAGTCTATCCGAAGAGGTTGTAGGACCCTTTGGGACACAATTCAATGTTCTAATGAGTTGAAAAGAGTCATGGGGTCTTCATAGGGGTCCTAACATGTGAGAAGGTGTACTAGGACCCCTTACAACCCTCTTTGACCCCCGGGAAAATATTGGAACACTCAAGTGTGTCCCAAGGGGTCCTATGACCTCTTGGGATACACTTGAGTGTTCCTATGTGTCGAAAGAGGTCATGGGGTCTTCCCAAAGGTCCTAAAACATGAGAAGGTGTAATAGGACCCCTTAGGACCCTCTTTCACCCTTGAGGACACATTAGAACACTCAAGTGTGTCCCAAGGGGCCCTATGACCTCTTGGGAAACACTTGAGTGTTCTAATTTGTCGAAAGTGGTCATGGGGTCTTCCTAGGGGTCCTAATATGTGATAAGGTGTACTAGGACCATTTAGAACACTCTTTGACCCCCACAAACACATTGGAACACTCAAGTATGTCTTAAGGGGTCCTATGATCTCTTGAGACACACTTGAGTGTTCTAATATTTTATAAAGGGTCATGGGGACTTCCCATGACCCCTTTTAAAACATTACAACACTAAAGTGTGTCCCATGAGGTCCTAGAACCGCTTAGGACACACTTGAGTGTTCTAATATGTCCCTAAGGGTCAAAGTGTGTCCTACGGGGTTCTAGTACACCTTCTCACATGTTAGGACCCCTAAGAAGATCTCATGACCCTTTCTGACACATTAGAATAGTTAATTGTGTCCCAAGGGGACCTACGACCTCTTAAGATACACTTGAGTGTTCCAATGTGTTGAAAGGGAACATATGGTCTTCATAGGTTTCCTAATGCATGAGAAGGTGTACTAGGACCCCTTAGGTCCCTCTTTTACCCCAAAGTCACATTAGAACACTCAAGTGTGTCCCAAGGGGTCCTATGACCTCTTGGGACACACTTGAGTGTTCCAATGTGTCAAAAGGGGTCATGGGGACTTCCTATGACCCCTTTTGAAACATTGGAACACTCAAGTGTGTCCCAAGAGGTTATAGGATCTCTTGGGACACAATTTATTATTCCAATGTGTTCTCAGGGGTCAAAGAGGGACCTAAGGGGTCTTAGAACACCTTATCATGATCGTAGGAACCCTAGGAAGGCCCCATGACCCCTTTCAACACATTGGAACACTCAAATGTCTTCCAAGAGGTCGTAGGACCCCTTGGGACAAACTTGAGTGTTCCAATGTGTCCATGGGGGTCAAATAGTGCCCTACGAGGTCTTAGTACACCTTCTCACGTGTTAGGACCCTTATGAAGACCCCATGACCTCTTTTGACATATTGGAACACTCAAGTGTATCCCAAGAGGTCGTAGGACCCCTTGGAACACAATTCAGTGTTCCAATGTGTTGAAAGGGGTCATGGCATCTTCTTAGGTGTAATAATGCGTGAGAAGGTGTACTAGGACCACTTAGCACCCTGTTTGACCCCCAAGGACAGGGGGTCTTCCCAGGGGTCCTAGTGCATGAGAAGGTGAACTAGGACCCCTTGGGAACCTCTTTCACCCCGATGGACACATTAAAACACTCAAGTGTGTCGCAAGGGGTCCTATGACCTCTTGAGACACTCTTGAGCATTCCAATGTGTCGAAAGGGGTCATAGGGTCTTCCTATGGGTCCTAACACATGATAAGGTGTAGTAGGACCCCTTAGGACACTCTTTGACCCTCGAGGACACATTGGGACAAACAAGTGTGTCCCAAGGGGTCCTACGACATTCTGGGACACACTTGAGTGTTTCAATGTGTTGAAAAGGGTCATGAGGTCTTCCTAGGGGTCCTAACATGTGATAAGGTGTACTATGACCCTTTAGGACACTCTTTGACCCCAGGGACACATTGAAACACTCAAGTGTGTCCCAAGGGGTCCTACAACCTCTTCAGACACACTTGAGTGTTCCAATGTTTCAAAAGGGGTCATAGGGACTTCCCATGACCCCTTTTCAAACATTGTAACACTGAAGTTTGTCCCAAGAGGTTGTAGGACCCCTTGGGATACACTTGAGTGTTCCAATGTGTCCTCAGGGTTCAAAGAGTGTCCTAAGGGGTTCTTGTACACCTTCGTACTCGTTAGGACCCCTAAGAAGACCCCATGAACCCTTTCAATATAGTGGAACACTGCATTGTGTCCCAAGGGGTCCTACGACCTCTTGGGATACACTTAAGTGTTCCAATGTATCGAAAGGGTTCATAGGGTCTTTCTAGGGGTCCTAACACATGAGAAGGTGTACTAAGACCCTGTAGGTCCCTCTTTAATCCTTAGGGATACATTAGAACACTCAAGTGTATCCCAAGGGTTCATACAACCTCTTGGGGCACACTTGAGTGTTCTAATATGTCAAAAAGGGGTCATGGGGACTTCTCATAACCCCTTTTAAAATAATGGAACACTCAAGTGTGTTCCAAGAGGTCATAGGACCCCTTGGGACACAATTGAGTTTTTCAATGTGTTCCTATAGGTCAAAGAGGGACTTAAGAGGTCCTAGTACACCTTATCATGGTTGTAGGACCCCTAGGAAATCCCCATGACCCCTTTCAACACATTGAAACACTCAAATGTGTCCCAAGAGGTCGTCACGGTTGTAGAACCCCTAGGAAGTCCTCGTGACCCCTTTCAACACATTAAAACACTCAATTGTGTCCCAAGAGGTAATAGGACCTCTTGGGACACACTTGAGTGTTCCAATGCATCCTCGGAGGTCAAAGAGGGTCCTAAGGGGTCCTAGTACACCTTCTCACATGTTTGGACCCCTACGAAGACCCCATGACCCCTTTCGACACATTGGAGCACTCAAGTGTGTCCCAAGAGATTGTAGGACCACTTGGGACACAATACAATATTTCAATGTGTCAAAAGGAGTCATGGGGTCTTCTTAGCAGTCCTAACATGTGAGAAGGTGTACTAGAACCCCTTAGGACCCTCTTTGGCCCCTGAGGACATATTGGAACACTGAGTGTTTCTCAAGGGGTCCTATGACCTCTTGGAATACACTTGAGTGTTCCTATGTGTTGAAAGGGGTCATGGGGTCTTCCCAGGGGTCCTAACGCATTAGATGGTGTACTAGGAACCCTTAGGACCCTCTTTGACCCTAGGGGACACATTAGAACACTCAAGTGTGTCCCAAGGGGTCCTACAACCTCTTGGGACACACTTGAGTGTTCCAATGTGTCGAAAGAGGTCATGGGGTCTTCCTAGGGGTCCTAACGTATGATAAGGTGTACTAGGACACCTTAGGACACTTTTTGACCCTCGGGGACACATTGGAATACTCAAGTGTGTCCAAAGGGGTCTTACAACATTTTAGGACACACTTAAGTGTTTCAATGTGTCAAAAGGGGTAATGGGGTCTTCTTAAGAGTCCTAGCACATGAGATGGTGTACTAGGACCCCTTAACACCCTCTTCAACCCTGGGGGACACATTGGAACACTCAAGTGTGTCCCAAGGGATCCTACAACCTTTTGGGACACACTTGAGTGTGTCAATATGTCGAAAGGGGTCATAGAGTCTTCCTAGTGGTCTCAATGTGTGATATAGTGTACTAGGACCCTTTAGGACACTCTTTGACCCCTAGGGACACATTAAAATACTCAAGTAAGTCCTAGGGGATCCTACGACCTCTTGGGACATAGTTGAGTGTTCTAATGTTTCAAAAGTGGTCATGGGGACTTCCCATGACCCCTTGTGAAATATTGGAACATTGAAGTGTGTCCCAAGAGGTTGTAGGACCCCTTGGGACACACTTGTGTGTTCCAATATGTCCTTGGGGGTCAAAGAGTCTCCTAAGGGGTCCTAGTACACCTCTTCATGCGTTAGGACCCATAAGAAGACCTCATGACCCCTTTTGACACATTGGAACACTAAATTGTGTCCCAAGGGTCCTACAACCTTTTGGGATACACTTGAGTGTTCCAATGTGTTGAAAGGGGTCATGGGGTCATCTTAGGGGTCCTAACATGTGAGAAGGTGTACTAGAACCTCTTAGGACCCTCTTTGACCCCCCGGGACACATTTTAACATTCAAGTGTGTCCCAAGGGGTCCTATGACCTCTTGGGACACATTTGACTATTCCAATGTGTTGAAAGGGGTCATGGGGACTGATGAGCCTATAAAATGGCATATTTATATTCCTTTTCTATAACACTTTAACCTATGTTTACAATATCTTTCCAAATTCATTTCCATACATTACCTTGATTTATGAAGCATTAACTAAGATTAATGATTTATTGATTAGCATTTGTATGTCTAGCTAGTTAATGCTAAATTATGATCAAATATTATGATAAACACTTATTATTAAATAATAAGTGTTTTTATCTGATTAAAATGTTGTTTTTGAGATATTTGAGTCATTCATGTAGCTGGAAAGAAGGAGAAGCAAGTTGACACTTGTCAACATTCAGTAGTTACCGGAAATACAGAAAAAGTCAACACCTAGTTTCAGAATAATGAGCATATATCCCACATTTATTAATTAAATCCAGATTTTCTTAATGATTTGGAAAGATAACAAGGAGAGGCAAAAACCCTTTTGATATTTTGATTTAAATCACAACAGTTAATGAGAAACACTCATTTGAAGTTGACAGAGTAAAAGGTGGCGAGTTTGAAGGCAGCAGTTAAGGAATGACTTGTAGTTTGATTTGAACTCTTCCACCTCTTGTTTATCTCATGAATCTAAAGTTTTTTAAGTCATTTAAAAGTGGAGTAACTTATGGGAACAATAATTTATGAGTCCTAAATAATTATGACATGTATTTATGCATATTTTCAGCCATATGTGTATTTTCATGTTGTAAGACTTTGAAGTGGATTAAAACACTCTCAACTCATTTCAATTTTTTCTTCATTAGTTTGTTGGGGAATAAGTCATCTCCTAATTTTTTGGGATAAATTACATTTGTCACAATTTTTTGAGTTTGTAATTAATCCAACTCTCGAGCCTCATGTATATATATATAAGCTCTTGCTTGAGTTGAGGAAATGATTAAGGAGTATCTAGTTTGTGCTAAGTCTTGTTAGTAGTGTCTTTGTTTAATCAGCAAGTATGATATCAATTGATGTAATCATTTTGATTTTAAATAAGAATATGATTTTAGAAAGTGAGCTTGTACATTAAATATTGAATACTTGTAGCTAAGATTGTAGCCACTCAAGAAAAGGCCACTTGAGATACTATGACTCTATAATTGTTTAGAGTAGTTTTGATTATAGTTCAGATGTTTAGTGTTCAATAATGTGTTGTTTGAGATTATTAATTTTTTAAATATGTTAATTCTAGTAGTTTTGTACCATCTGCAGCCACTATTGTAGCAATTTACATAGTTTCCTGCAGCCATTACTATGCAGTTTCTTGCAGCCATTACTGTGCAGTTAGATTCATTTCCAACATTGTTATATTTTTTAGTTTTGCAGTGATAGAATAACTCAAAGAATATCATAGTGCATATACTTTTCATATTTATTTCAACTATATGTCCTAGGTTGATGATTTAAATGAGCTTTCATGTTAAGGAGGATAGCTGCTCGGTAGGATGTCCAATCCCTAAGTTATGATAATTGCCTAGTTTTTTATCCCTTTATGAAGTCCAACGGGGACTTTCTAGGGGTCCTATGACTGTGACAAGGTGTACTAGGACCCCTTAGGTCCCTCTTTGACCCTTGAGAACTCATTGGAATACTCAATTGTGTCCCAAGGGGTCCTACGGCCACTTGGGACACACTAGAGTGTTCCACTATTTCAAAAGGGGTCATGGGAATTCCCCATGACCCCTTTTGACACATTGGAACACTCAAGTGTGTCCCAAGAGGTTGTAGGACCCTTGTGGACACACTTGAGTGTTCTAATGTGCCCTCGGGGGTCAAATAGGGTCCTATATGGTCCTAGTACACCTTCTCACGCATTAGTACCCCTAAGAATACCCATGACCCCTTTCGAAACATTTGAATAGTCAAGTGTATCGCAAGGATTTGTACGACCCCTTCAAACACACTCAAGTGTTCTAATATTTCCCCGAGGGTCATAGAGGGACCTAAGGGGTCCTAGTATACCTTCTTATGCGTTACAACCCCTAGGACATCCCCATGACCACTTTCAACACATTTCAACTCTCAAGTGTGTCTCAAGGGGTTGTACGACCCCTTAAGACACACTTGAGTGTTCTATTTTTTTTCTGGGGGTTACAGAGGGACCTAAGGGGTCTTAGTATACCTTCTCACGCATTAGGACCCCTAGGAACTCTCAATGACCCCTTTGGAAACCTTTTGGATGCCTTATACTGGTGGAATTAACCTATATATTAATATGTCCTATATAATATATATTATATATGCTATACTTTATTTTATTATATATACAACAATATTTAATATATAATATATAATACATATCATATTGAATATATATTTTTTACTATATATATATATATATATATTACTATATATTACTATATATTATATACAATTTAAATATGAATATATTATGTGATATATATTAGAGTTGATGAAAACTATCAACCCACAGCTCCCAAGAATCACCTACATGCAAACCTGTCACAGAAAGAGAGAAGCAAAAAAGCTATGGAGGCCAAAAATCACAGATCAATGGAAGAGGAAACATATTGTGCAAACAATGTAGAAAAATCTTAATGCAATAACATCCTCAATTAATTAATAACCATCAAATTGAAAAAATTTACAAAGAGGGAATCCTTATAAAATGATACCAAAACCCTAAAAGGGAAACCCTAAAGGGGAAATATCTAGGTTGCATAATAATAATTAATAAGAGAATTAATTATTAAATGCCTAAGGTTTAGCTTAAGTAAAAAAGAGATAATAAGTGACTTAATAATTAAATCAATATGATTTAATTAATAAGTGGAATCATTTTATTACTCTAACACCCCCCTTAAGATAAACTTAGGGAGAAGCTAAAACCTAGAAATAACTACTGAAAGCAGAAAAATGGGTCCCGAAAAAAAGGCCTGATGAGGTACCCAAGTACAAAAATCTCTGTAAAGAGGAGAAATACAGAAAAACACATGGGAAAAACCCTACTCCAAAAAGAGATGAATCCTAGTGAAGGACTGAAGTAGCCTCCAAACTAGAGAAAGTCCCAGAAAATAGGAATAGAGAAAGAACATGTAGAACACCTCTGAAGCATGAAGCTGAAAACACTGTCGAAAAATAACTGTTGGAACCTCCACTGTAATAGATCATGATCAGGTAGAGAAGACTTTAAACAAAGCCTGAAGAGCTGATCAATCGAAGATGAAAGAATGCCTCCAAAATAGGAATGAAAGAAGAGTGTCCATATCGTAAATGATCCATCTCACCGAAATGCATAGGTACCAACCACTGCATCCGCCTAGTACATAGGAACAAATACTAAATACATAGATCATGCCATCAAACCAAGGAAGCATTAGAACCAATAGGAGCTACCCCCCATAATGCTGAACATGGAGAGGTCTGACAGGAACACTGAAATACAATGCCAAAAACAACTGCAAGAAGAAGAATCAAGAACACCAATAGTGCAGAAGAAGGTATAAGCACAGGATAAAGGGCGGTGTTGAAGTAGAAGAAATGATCTTCTATACACACATCATGAGGCTAATGTCATGGAAGGGACACTCACTTGACAAAGGTGGATGAGCACAAAAGACAAAATATCATAACCCCCCATGGCACTTTATAACTGAGTGCGAGTAGAAACAAGTACAAGGTGTACAAGATCCTAGATATGCAACTGAAGGCACTTTATTTCAATGTGTTTATAAAATAAAGCTACAGAAAAAGGTGTATACAATATTCAGAAAAGGAAACGATCCTAGGATCTGAAACATCCAAGATATCCATCAGAATGCCATAAAGCAAAAAATTGAATATATAGATACATGGAGTAGAATTTGGGTGTGAGACCCATAGAATAAGAAAGAGAACAAAAGAAACTTTCCGACCCCATGCGAAAGTCAAAAAAAGGAGTCTGGATGAGCAAGATATGGCTCCCAGAGTGCAAAAAAGATTGCTGACTTTGACAGGAAAAAAATAGCAAGATGGAAAATTTAGGAAATCTATCCTCCGGAAAGATGTCCGTCTTCGAAAGAGCTTTTCAGTGATATAAGGAAGTCAAAAATCGACCTCTGTTGGCTCCAGATATGAGCAAAAAACCACCGGGAGGTCAAAACAGAAGTGAACCTCATGAAACCTCAGCCAAAATTGGCGAAGCCTTGCTAAACTGGCAATTCCTGCAAAAAAAAATTCAGCCTCCAAATTTCCCACCAAAATGGCAGAAAAAAATATTATTTTTTTAATAAAAAAAATAATAATAAAATATTATGCTTTTTTTTTTTTTAAGAAAAAAAACATAAAAAAACACATGCTTTTTTCTATATAAAGAATACACCAAAAAAAAGATTTTTTTTTATTTTTGAAAAAAATTAAAAAATCTTGGGGCCTGTGGTTGCTGACATCAGTGGCATGGAAATCGAGGTGGATTTTTACCTCAAAAATGTGTCAAGGTCATGCAAGCAAAAAAGAGGGCACATATTTCAACTGTGTCCAAATAAGACGTGCCTTATATGAAAATAGGGGTTTTGGGGGTATTCTGGACACAACCCAGATGTCAATTTTTTCTCAAACTTCTCCAAACAAAATATCCTCCCTAAAACCACTGAAATCTGAGACAAAAACCTCTCAAAAACACAGATTAAAGAACAAGACCAAATCTCTCATGAAGAGAACAGGGGCATGAAGATCTGGAGCTCTGATACCATATTAGAGTTGACAAAAACTATCAACCCACAGCTCCCAAGAATCACCTACATGCAAACCTGTCACAGAAAGAGAGAAGCAAAAAAGCTATGGAGGCCAAAAGTCACAGATCGATGGAAGAGGAAACATATTGTGCAAACAATGTAGAAAAAATCTTAATGCAATAACATCCTCAATTAATTAATAACCATCGAATTGAAAAAATTTACAAAGAGGGAATCCTTATAAAAGGATACTGAAACCCTAAAAGGGAAACCCTAAAGGTGAAATATCTAGGTTGCATAATAATAATTAATAAGATAATTAATTATTAAATGCCTAAAGTTTAGCTTAAATAAAAGAGAGATAATAAGTGACTTAATAATTAAATCAATATGATTTAATTAATAAGTGGAATCACTTTATTACTCTAACAATATATTGTAAAATACATATTAAAATAATAATATATAATATATGATATATATAATGTAACATTTAATATTAAGATATATTATATAATATTTAATGTAAAATATATATTATATAATATTTAATATATAATAAATATTATTTAATATTTAATATATATAATACATAATCTAATATATATATTTTTATATATAATATAGGAGGGAGAAAGGGGAGGGAAAAAAATGTAAGACGGAGAATAGGGGTGGGAAAATTTAAAAAACAAAATTCTGCCGTCATTTTCAAGTACCTGAAAATATCGGGTACTCAATTATTTTGGGTACCTAATTAGGCTTGGTATTGCTTTGTACACCAAACCTACATGGTCAACTCTAAAATAACACAAAAATGTGTTTTTCCATGTTTCTCTGAGTTCTAAATTTTGACCATGTAGTTGACGACTTTTTTTTCACCCGAATTTGATGAAACGAAAACGGTATCTTAAGGAGATTATTAGCTTTCTATTGATATTGTTAGTGAACAAATTTTTCCTCTTAATGATGAACAAATAAACAACTCCTTACACCTCAAAAAGAAGAAAAATACACTAACAGTTGAATGATTTTGTCACAACTACACTCTCTGCTTCAAAGGAGCAGCAACCTTATACAAAGATCTATCATTAATAACTTCTTATTAGAAAATAATATTAATTTGAGATACGATTTTTACTAGAAAGCATGAAAGGCTTTAACTAACATTCATCACAGATCAAAGGGCTAAATTCTTTGAGATTCTTAACAGATATTCCAAATATTCCAAGCCAACTGACTTGAATTATGAAAGAAAACTATTTAAGAATGGACGATTCAAATGATACCGAATCTTGAAAATCTTACTGACAAAAAACTAAGATATATTTGCAGATCAAAGTAACATAATCATTCAATTCCAACTGGAAATAAAATCATACATTTCATCAGATCAACTAATCAATGAAAATAATAGAATTTGCTCATAAAACCAACTAATTTTATGTATTTATATATCCAGATTTTCACAGTATAACAATAGAAAAATAACTCAAACAAACAGATGGTATTACAAAGTTTTTCACCAGAGAATCGACCCTCATTTGGTCATCAAAAATTGAATATATAGTCATGCAGGGCTAATTTAGTTTTTAAAACTAATTAACTAAAGAGATAGCAAAAACTTTAAGAGAACTTGCAAAAAAAAGACAGCTATCTAGAAAACTAATTGACCCATTGGCCAATTTTAGCTCCATCTTTCCTAGCAGTGTTGGTGGCACCTTTTGCTGCGCTCCATTCCTCAAATGTGAAAGGAAACTAAGTGTGCATAAAATAGTTTCCTACGCTAAACTCCTGAGAAGAGGATCGTGCAAATACAGATTTAACCCTTAGCAATTACAGAATGATAATACAATAACATGCATACATAGAAAAATGAGAATGACACAATGATTTACCCTGGAGAAAAACTTTTGGTAAAAAACCCTAGCACTCCAAAACCTACACAATGTATTAATCAAAACTAATATTGTTTACAATACACTTGCAATGCAAGTTCTTTCAGGAGATAATCGACACTTGAAGACAAATTCGACAGAATAAAAAATGTTCCAACAATACACTAACTTCACTCTGATTCGCAACCCTAAAAGATGCTTATATCATGCACGTCACTTTTTAGGGAAACTTCCAAAGGCATCCGTATTAGGGTTTTACCATTCTCTGAGAAAATAGGAACCCAAAAAAAATTTTCGAGGCGATGCCGCAAACCCTACGATTGCAGAAGAGTGTATAGTACTTAACTGATTAGTTGCCACATGTCTTGCATGTCTTCACCCATCATCAAAACTTCCACAATTAGCTCTTACAAATATTAATGACCGTCATAGGAATCTGTCATAACCATTTTAGTCATGATTACCTTACACATTGTCCAAAGTGCCAACATTTGGAAAATATCAAAT
>MU223774.1:901530-917145 GCA_018584345.1 Thuja plicata | reverse complement strand
CCTTACACATTGTCCAAAGTGCCAACATTTGGAAAATATCAAATGTAAGGAAATATAAAAGGTTGAGACACCTTATTCCTAACATTCTCCCACTTGTCGAACACCTTGTAAGAGCCAAAGGAAATAACAGGATTTAATTGCTATAGGCCGAGAGGCCCATAGACTCTGAACACCATCTAAACTTCTTTGTGCCCACAGGTTTTGTCAATGCATCCACAACATTCTTTACTGTATGTACCTTCTCCAAACTTACCTTTCCATCCTCGACCATATCTCTCACAAAGTGAAACCACACATCAATGTGCTTGGTTCTGGCATGGAAAGTTGGATTCTTTGCAAGGCAAATAGCACTCTGACTGTCACAAAAAATTGTAATTTGTCCTACATCAACACCAACATCCGAACATAGTCTCTTAAGCCAAATGGATTCCTTACAAGAATGATTAGTTGCGATGTACTCTACTTCTATCATGGACAAAGAAACCACAGGTTGTTGCTTACTCATCCAACTGATGGCACCACCAAACATAGTGAACACATAGGCACTAGTGGATCTCCTAATGTCAATGTCACCTGCCAAATCTAAATCCACAAAACCACGAATAAAAACTGAATGCAGAGCTCCAGAAGAGTTTCCATGCTAGCATATGGAATACTCTAATGTACCCTTCAAATATCTGAACACTCTCTTAATTGCATCCCAATGTACCCATCCAAGTTTAGCCATAAACCGACTCAAGACTCCCACTGCTTGGGCAATGTCTGTTCTAGTACAGACCATAGCATACATAAGACTACCAACTGCACTCGCATAAGGTACTTTTCTCATGTCCTCCACATCACTAGGAGATTTTGGACAATCATCCATAGATAACTTTGTTCCCATAGAAACAGGAACACACAATGGTCTGCAATCTTCCATGCTAAACCTATCCAACACAGACTTCACATACTTACTCTCACTCAACCAAAGTTTTATGTTAGACCTATCTCTGCTAATTTCCATACCCAGAATATACCTAGCTGCCCCTAGATCTTTCATGTCAAACTGTGCTGACAACTGAGACTTAAAATCACAAATCATACCCATACCCTTCCCAATCAACAACATATCATCATTATATAATGCAATAATAAGAAGGCGATCATTGTCAACTTTGAAATAAACATAATGATCTGATTTCTATCTCAGATTACCAATTGACAACACAAAGGCATCAAATTTAAGGTACCACATCCTAGGAGATTGTTTCAAACCATACAGAGACTTCTTTAATCTGCAAACCAAAGACTCTTTACCTTTCTAAATATAGTGCTCAGGCTGTGACATATAGATCTCTTCCTCCAAATCACCATGAAGGAAAGCTATCTTCACATCCATTTGTTCTACCTCTAAATCATATGATGTTGCTAGAGATAACACAAATCTAATGGATGTAAGCTTTGCAACAGGAGAAAATATTTCACCATAATCAATTCCCTCCACCTGTGAATACCCCTTTACAACTAATCTGGCCTTGTACCTCTCAACACTTCCATCTGCACAGAATTTATTTTTAAACACCCAGTTGCTTCCAACAGGTTTCTGTCCTTTAGGCAAAGGTACTAGGTCCCAAGTTTTGTTCTTCTCCAATGAAGCCATCTCATCATCCATGGCCTCAATCTAGGAACCTACAGCTTCCATACCTATAACCTCTTTCACAAATCTAGGCTCATCGGTGTTTGTAATCAAGGCATAAGCACAACTGGAATCTAACATAGAAAATCCAAACCTCTTTGGTTGCTTTCTTTCTCTCGTGGATCTCCTCAAGGGTTGAGGTTGAGGTTTTTCTACCTCTTCTTCTAAATTTTTAGAGCTACTAGAGCTCTCCTCATCATCAGATCCATCACCGTCTCTCTATTCAGTCTTCTCAGGGGTAGGAGGCAACTGAACAACATCTTCTTTCATTTCTTTTTCATCTAGCTGTAGCAAAATAGGAGAAGGTGTTACCTCTCTAAAAATAACATTTATTCTATACAACACCTTACCAATCACAGGATCCCAAAGCTTGTATCCTTTCACACCAACACTATAGCCGATGAAGATACATTTTACAGCCTTGTTTTCCAACCTAGATCTTCTCTCCTTAGGCACATGTGCATAAGCTTCACAACCAAAAACATGAAGATGTCTAACTGAAGGCTTCTTACCAGACCACACCTCCAAGGGTGTCTTACCAACAAGATCTGATGTAGGAGATCTGTTAACCAGATAGCAAGCAGTGGCCACAACTTCAGCCCAAAACCTTTGTTCGAGGCTAGCTCCACTAAGCATACTCCTAGCCTTCTCCATCAGTGTCATGTTCATTCTTTCTGCAACTCCATTTTTTTGTGGGGTATAAGGATTTTTCTTATGCCTCTTGATCCCTCATTCTTTATGGGACTGTTCAAACTATGCCGAACAAAACTCACCACCATTGTTAGTTCTCACACACTTAATTCTTTTACCAGTCTGATTCTCTACAAGAGCTTTAAATTCCTTGAACTGACTGAAAACTTGTGTCTTACTTTTAAGGAAATAAACCCATGTCCTTCTACTATAATCATCTATAAAAGATACAAAATATACAGATTTGGAGAGTGAAGTAACTTTAATAGGACCAAACACATCTGAATGGATAAGATCCAAAATACAAGAAGACTTGTGAGAACTGGAGTAAAACTAAACATGATTTTGCTTACCATAAACACAGCATTCGTAGAAGTTGAACTCGAGACTACAATAATTTAACCCCTCAATGAGGTTTTTATTTTTCAGGGTTCTGAGACCCTTCTCACCAATGTGGCCAAATCTCATATGCCACAATATTGTCTTTTCTGCAGGAAGTTTGCCTTCCAAAGTGTTAGCACCCTTAGGTACACTTGATGCACTACCATCATAACCCATTACCGCAGACTTCTTTGCTACTGGTTTAGATGGTGGAGATGAAGTGATTGTTTCTCTCTTCCTTGAGACAAAAGACCTATTGCACTGTGAAGTGCAAGCATCCAACTAAAACATGGTACCTCTCCTAGTACCTTTCGTGAGCACTATAGCTCCTCTAATCATCTTGCATACATCTTTTGAAAAAACAACTTGCACACCTGCAGCATTCAACATAATTATAGATAACAGGTTTCATGTCAAACCTGAGATGTGCATTACCCCGTTGATCCCCTTTACTCATCCATCAGGGAATCTGATAGTGACTCTTCCTCGTCCAACTATCTCTAGGTGACAATCATCACCTAGGTACACCTTTCCACCATCGAACTCCTCATACTTTGAGAACCAACTTCAATGAGAGGTCATGTGAAAAGAAGCACCTGAGTCAATCAACCACACATCATCAGATGCATGAGTGGTCGAGGCTACAAAAAAAGCATCACCATCTTCTTGAGATTTTTCAAAATCTGAACCTGGGCTTTTCTTCTTCTTTGGATCTTTGTAGTCCTTACGGAAGTGCCTAGTCTTACCATAGTTCCAACATGTTACCTTAGACTTTCTAGGAGTCTTAGATTTCCCATGAGATTTGGATCTACCCTTTTCAGACTTATTGTCATTTTTCTTTCCTCTTTCTTTGGATCTACTATGAACAGCAAGGGCTTCCTTGGTTAAATCAGAAATATTTCTTCGCATCTCTTCAGATAATAGTGAAGACACCACATCATCCATTTGGAAAGTGATAATAGTACTCCCAAGGGCCATCACAAGATGGTCCCATGAATTCGGCAAGGAACATAGCAGGGTCATAAATCGATCCTCCTCCTCCAACTTGACACCAGTTGATGTCAACTGTGTAATTAGCATGTTAAACACATTCAAGTGATCTACAACGGATCCTCCTTCCTCCATTCTTAGATAATATAGCTTCTTCCTCAGGAGCAATCTGTTCACCAAGGATTTGGCCTGATACACAGACCCAAGTCGTGTCCATAATTTGTTTGCGGTCTTCTCATCGAGAACATTTAGGAGAATAGAATCTGCTAGACAGAGTCTAATGAGACCCTTAGCTTTCTGATCCTTGAGATCCCAATCTTCTTGAGGCATTTTTACTAGTTTGATATCATTATCAACCTCCTCCCATACATCACGGTCTACGAGCATGTCTTCCATCTTGAGTTTCCACAACTCAAAGTTTGTGCCATTGAACTTTTCCACCTCCATTCTACTATATGAAGAACCTTCCATCTCTTCCTGCAACAAGGTTATGAGTACTCTGCAATAATACTCCCACCGAACTAGAGATTAGCTCCAAAAACCTGTACCCTAAAAAATAGAACCAAAGTTGGCCAGGCTCTGATACCAACTGAAAGGAAACTAAGTGTGTGGAAAATAGTTCCCCATGCTAAACTCCCAAGAAGAGGATCATGCAAATTCAGATTTAACCCTTAGCAATTACAGAATGATAATACAATAACATGCATACATAGAAAAATGAGAATGACACAATGATTTACCCTGGGGAAAAACTTTCGGTAAAAAACCCCAGCACTCCAAAACCTGCACAATGTATTAATCAAAACTAATACTGTTTACAATACACTTGCAATGCAAGTTCTTTCAAGAGATAATCAACACTTGAAGACAAATTCGGCAGCATAAAAAATGTTCCAACAATACACTAACTTCACTCTGATTTGCAACCCTAAAAAATGCTTATATCATGTGCGTCATTTTTTAGGGCAACTTCCAAAGGCAGCTGTATTAGGGTTTTACCATTCTCTGAGAAAATAGGAACCCAAAATTTTTTCCGAGGTGATGCCCCGAACCCCATGATTATAGAAGAGTGTACAGTACTTAACTAATTAGTTGCCACATGTCTTGCATGTCTTCACCCATCATCAAAACTTCCACAATTAGCTCTTACAAATATTAATGACCGTCATAGGAATCTGTCATAACCATTTTAGTCATGATTACCTTACACATTTTCCAAAGTGCTGACATTTGGAAAATATCAAATGTAAGGAAATATACAAGGTTGAGACACCTTATTCCTAACAAAATGCAGTCGAGAACTTCTCTCTCAGTTCTTGATTTGGTGTGGTAACTGTTTCAAACCTTTGCCCCCAAATGTTCTTGAATTTTTGAATCTGCTAAGATTTATTTTCAAAAATCTTCATCTTCTTGTAGACATAGACAACTGTTGATTCCACATGAGCTAAAATAGAAAAATCCTTCACCTCAACCTCTTTAGCAGCTCTTAGATTTTCTAGCTTCTTTTTATAAGAGGCAAGTACTTTAGTCATGTCACTTCCAGTCTCCTTTTCACTTCCAATTATTTTCCCCATGCATTCATTCTGAGAATGCATGATTTCCTTTGATTTTATATGATCTTCAAGGTTCTGGATGGACTCTTCAATGGATTTATCATACAATGCACCTCCCCATTCTATGTTCACCTTGGTGATGAGCAATGAGTTATCTTCAAGCCCTGGTACTGCTTTCTCTGAAAGAAACTTGTTTATACCGTAAGCATAAACTTCCTCCATATTTCATGTTTCAATCTCCAATTGATCTTTTTCCTTTTTCCATGATTCAACATCTTCCTCTACTGCTTTAAGAAATTTATCAGATTTGTCAATCAATTTATTGAAATCATTAGTGAATTTGGTGATCTCTTTAGTTACCTTATCAATCTAGGTGAAGAAGCCCTTTGATATAGATCTATCCTTATGGACTTGATCGAAGAATTTCTATTTTTTTGGAGACTTAACATCCAAGTTGATGCATATCATGGACAGGGGCTGAGGAAATGGACCTTGAAGCTATTGTATATATTTAGCTAATTCACAAAGAGCCTGCTTCAGTTTTATTTTGTCTTCAACGTCTTTCAATACTCAGTGATTGATTTTCTTATTGGCCGAGTTCAAGATCTTCAAATCGGCAGCTCTAGTGGCCATACCTAAATCCACCTTTTCCACATTGAAATCATTCTCTATCACTTCATCAATGGTTTTATCACTTTTGGGCTTGAAAACCTCTGTGATCCAGTGGCCTATTTTAGGGTCCACATCCAACATAGCCTCTATTTTGGGCTTCTTCGTCCTTGGGGTTTTTCACAGGTACTTTTTGATTGATAATTCTATCCAGTTCAGAGTCTATGGTGTAGTATTCTCTACGGAGGCTTGTGTTCTTGGGCTCTTCAAAATTGTTAGGTCTTGCTAACTTGCTTTTTCTAATTCATTTCATAGAGGACTGATTGGTGACATACTCATTTTGGATTTTCTTTGAGTTTGCAGATCAGCTTCTTCCTCTAGATCTATTACAATGCAAGGGATATTATTTACCTTCTCTTTCCTTTTGCTTATGGTTCTTGTTATTCTTGAGGATTTTTCAATGTATGGCTTCTTTTCTTTTGAATGAAATTTTACTCCAGAGTTTGTTTCACCTGCAGAAAGTAATTTATCAATCTTATCAGTATGGACAGGAGAGGTTGCGAGCTTTAAAATCACCAGACTCTTTCTAATTAATGAACCAAAAGTTTCTTTCTTCTTCTTTTGATTTAGTTCTTTTAACCATCTATGTGTTCTTTTAAACACATCTTTGGACAGGGCATTCACATCTTCTTCTTTCCTTTCTTCCCAGTCTATCTTCCTGGCTAATGCGTCACCATTCAGCTCCACATATCCGGATTCCAAGACACTTCCTTCATCTTCAATATCTAAACCTTTATCATATTGAGGCAATTTTTTGCAAGGTGAATTTGGAGTGCAACCTCTTTTCAACTTCAATTTCATCTACACAATCTGCCAAAAACTGTTCTAGCTCTCCTTAATGCAAAAATGTGGCATCGATATTGAAATGACTTGCTACAAAACACTTGCTGTCAAAATAGCTTATTTTCTAGTAGGAAGGGAGATTTATGATTTTAATTTCTGCATCCAAGGTGGAACTCATGTGCATACATCTGAAGCAATAATGCCCTAAATCAATGGGAAAAAGAGAACCTACCCCTCTCTTAAGTCTGAATTTTACCTCAACCTAGATTAGTTGTCTGCAAAAATCTAGTAAGACATATTTATCCAAACAATATCTTGGGATTTTTAAAGGTTCTCCACTGAATCCTCCTACTCTTAAGTAGCTGAAAGTAGGGAATCAGATGAAAAATATACCATAAACCTTAACTAACTACATAGGTTCTTCAGACATCCCGCAGCTGATTTTTCCTTTTAGCTCAAAAATGAGCTTGGAAAAGAATGTGTTATGAACTCTTCAGAAATCTTCTGAATTCCTTTTCTTCTACATCAGTGGATAATATTCATAAATTGTCATATTCTCCTTCCATTTTTTATGTGGCAATCCCTTCCAATTTTTGTAAGTAGCAAGCACATAAAATAGGTATGAAGTCAAAAAGAAACTTGATGCTTCTGCAGATTGGGATAATTCTTCATGAAGCCTTTCAACTATCACCTCTGCCTAATCAACACATTGTCCTTCTAGTAGAATAGCTTGGATGAAAATGTACATCCAGTCTTCCCAGCGAATATCATTGGGTTTTCCATTCACCCTGGTCAGCATGATAACTACATCTCGGACCTCTCTGATTAAGTGATTCTTCTTTACTGGCTTAGGCAATCTGGAACCACCTCTTTCATACTTTATCAACCAGTCTCTAGAAATATTATTGTTGTAGTCCTTTCTGTTTGGTCATATTCCCATTGAGATTTCTCAATACTCCAATCACTGTATGCTTCCATTGGAGGAATTTGCAGAGCTATCATGATTATCTGTCTATTGATGGATATCAATACTTCTCAAAAAAAGAACAAATACATCTCTTACTCCTATCATATCTATTTATGCACTCCATTACCAATTCTAGGCACAGAGTCTCTTCTGGAAAACCTACTGCTTCCAAAAAACTGCTCTCTGCAAATTTTTTGGTGAAGGTTCCTTCCTTTGCATTTTTTAAATTATTAACAATCATTTCTAAATCTTCATCTACAAATATCATGTCTCTCATTTTGGGAAGACAACTATTTACAAGAGAAAACTTGTTCTCTTTTACAAACTTGACCTTTGAGGCCAACATGCTAGGACTGGACATATCAATACTTAAGCAAGTAACCTCAAGAAAAACAATGGAAAAGCATAATTTCTTTCTTACATAGTTAAATATGAAATTAGAAATAGAAATGGAGAAGATTTCTTAAGACTCACCAATGCTATGTTCTTTCCTTCCTGTGATTACCTTTGTTGCAACCTTCTTTTGATTATGCTATCGCAGTTGCTTAATGAGAAAAAATGGCAAGAAATGAGACAAATTAATACATACTTTTGAGTTGCCAATTCGGTAATCATGACACCTCACACCACTTGATTATTCCCACCATCATTCTCTGAATATCACATTTACTCTGCTTCCACATGATAGGTACTTTTGTTGAGTTGGATTTAAATTCAACGCCTTTTCAACTTCTTTTCTACAAAAAGGCAAGATTTGGCACGAGCTAGATATATTCAGTTATTTATTGCACATTGAATTTTGAACCTTGAACTGTGTGAAGTGAGGTTCAAAGTTTGAAAATCATAATGCTTAAATCACTTGAAAGGCCCATAGCTAAAATGAGACTTATGCATGACGCACATGGAATATTGAATTATGAACAAGAAAAAGGAGATGTCCAAGATTCAAAATAAGAAAAGTCGGGGACGTCAAAGCAAATGAAAACATGGGGAAAGGACTGCGGGGAACAAAGTGCAATTCAAATCTTGAACTTTGAACTACCAAAACGATGGTTCAAAGTTCACAATTCAAAATTCAAAAAGCAAGAAAATGCATACTCACATGACTTCTCGCCAACCGAAGGAAAAGGTGACCATGAAGTAACATGGGAATTGTAATTTGAATCTTGAACTTTAAACTGTGAAGTTCAAAATTCAATGTTCAATATGCACTTGACAACATACATGCTACTCAACAATTTTTACAAGGGAAAGTTCTTTTCATGGGAAACATATATAATTGCAGTCAGATTTTGAATTCGGTAAGTAATTATTAGTTATTTTCTAATTGAGTTACCTATAAAGTGATGATTTATATACTGATTGAAAAAAAACTATAACTTTCAAATGGTATAACATTTTTTAAATCTGAAAAATGCGTCACATTCTATGCTTCACCTACTATAAGGATTTTTTTTAAAAATTTTGTCAAGTTTTCAATGAGTTAAGGTGGTCAGACACGGGAGTTTTTTTTATTCTGAAAATGTTGTAGCGGAAAATTCATAATTAATTCTTTTTTTTGGAATAAAATTACAAAAAAATATGTGTCACATCCGGGCATAAGTCTACTACTTATATATAAAACCTTATAAAAAAATATTATCATTTTATTATGATTAAGGTGGTCAGACATACACCTACTTCTTATCTTTTTCCTGCAATTTTTGTACTACTGCATTCAAATCTATACTTTTCACAATCATTTTTTTTAAAAAAAAAGGCCTAGTAGTTTAGAAACTACATTCAATTTCCTACAGATTCTATTCTTACAACTTTTTTATATTAGGTTGATGGCTAGTTCAAATTTTCACGTCAAGTTGACTAACCCTGATTTGCTGATTTTTCATTGCCACTTAAGGGCATAGTTTGGCCCCTCATGATCTTGCACATACCCGAGAGAGCCTTTGAGATGTCAAGATCTACTAATATACGAGCTATAGTGGAATGATAAATGTTGAAGGAATCATTATCCAACATCAGAAAATCCCCCAAAGCCTCACCCACTTCCTTAAGGATGGATTCATGCCAAAGATGAAGAGGGAGATTAGGGAGTCTAACCCAAATAGGGATTTTAGTGAAGGTTTCAGAAGACAGATTAAAATCTGAGTGTCAGGGCTTTACCATAAGCATAGATTTTTCATCCTCCTAGCAAAAAAAAATTTCACACAGAATCTTAGTTCTATCCTTAACCAGGTCAAACTTTGCAATGACGAACCCCTTTTCCATAGGTAAAATTTGAACCGTACCTAAAATTAATGGTTCCTATTTATGAGTGATCTAATCATACAATAGGGGAAGGCTTGGCCATAAACCCCTAAAGTGGTAGATCAATCCATGAGATTTAAATATCTTTGTACAGTGTTCTAAATCCCCTTCAGCCTCAGAAGAGATCCTAACTGAGAGGGAGCCACAAACCTAAACCGGGATCACAACCTTAAATCCTTTCTCCACCACCGAAGACTTGGACACAATCTTACCAAAGTACTTCCCCGGTCCCTCAGAAATTGCAGGACCAGAAGCTTGAAAAGAGGAGGAACCTGCCACCAAAACCCTAGTTGTCACCACATCATGCAATGACTTTCCCACAACCCTAGAATGGGTAGGTCCTTGTGAAGGACAAGGCTACACATCAGCAAGAAGCATAGCCAAGGGAGGACACTGCACAATGATACCTACAGAAAATAGAGAAAAAAATGTTGAAATTTGTCACTTAAGCTTATTTATTGTTCCATCTTGTATCACCCCATCATATTCCCCTTAATCAAATTATTATAATCATCCACTTGTGAAGGATAATTGCACCTAGCACTTCAACCCTACTTGTTCCTAGTGAGTTATATTCCTTCCAATTGTTTAATGAAAGATGAAAAATCCATGATACTTCTATTTTCCTATTGTACATTTTGGTGAACCTGTCTCATAAAATCTCCGCTTATAATTTGGTGTTTTAATCCAATTTGTATCCACTACATTGTATTACATTTGCATGTTACAAAAATAAAAAAATTATATGGTACATGTGTGTGTGTGTGTGTGTTTGTGTCTGTGTCTATGTTTACATATACATATGTATATGTATATATACATATATATATGTAAATATATATATATATATGTATATGTATATATACATATGTATATATATATGTTTGTGTGTGTGTGTGTATTCCTACATTGTTATGTGTGTTTAGATTAGTCCCTTTATGCTTTGTTTCATTACATTAGCTTATTTCATTATAAAATATTGGATTTATTTTTTATAGATTTGTATTGTCTTTGATGATCCATTTAGTACTTGAAGACTTTGATATGATGGATGAAGTCCTTGATGACTTCTTCTCTACTAAGCCTTCCTCTATACCTCCTAAACTATATTTGTTTTCCAAAAGTCGACTAATGTGATAGAAGGATTAAGGGTATACAACAATTCCCTTTATGAACCTCTTAGTGATTCCTCTCCCAAAGCTTATCTCCCTCATGAGGTAATATTTATGCAAGAACATACTTTTAACACTTCTCTAAATTATCCCCCTCTTTGTGATAAACCATTGGAGAATGATGTTGATTATTTTCCTGATAGCACCTCGCCCATGAAAGTACCACATGAGAGTCTCACTTTTGAGCACCTTACATGTGTGTACAATTTTATGATTGTTTAGCACCCACCTTAGTGTGTTCGCATCATCAGACTTCATATTACACTTAATGGAAACCTAATTTCAAATATGGGTCTTATGTTCATTTAATTTCATCCAAAATCAATGTGAGACCTTATTGCTAGGTGTGATCCTTGGTTATTTTTCCAATTCAATCATTTATTAGCCTACTTGGGCTCTATATTACCATTTGTGGACTTTGCACTTCTTCCCAACCTTGAAATCAATTGTGCTTCATAATTTGGTATCCCCTATTTATTAGGGGGGCATGGTTTATACTCGAGCCTTGGCTGGTGGATATAGTATACAATTCCCTAGGAATTCAATACCCAAGTATAAAATTCCCTGGGCATTATATAACTTGAGTTTTGGGTTCAGATTTTAATCGAGGGTTCATCTTAGTAATTTAGTGGGACATTTGCATTTGTGGTTGGCCCTCCCAATTTTTTGTTGGAATTGGTTGTTGCTAATGTTGTTGGCATTCATGTTTTGTCACTGATGTCAACACGTGTTTCTATGGAGACAGAATAGACTGGTTATTACTATTGCTTGATGACTGACAAAGGTGTATAGGTACAGTACAATTGATTCTGAACAAGTGAATATGGTGATGTGTACATGAATATGTTATGATCTTATTTTTAAGGTTGTGTGGCTTAATATTGTATATTAGATGAGTTACAAATGTTTTAGTGAAGACTGGGTACTGGGATGTGACAGTGATCTTTGACAGAGTTAGTCTCTGTGTTTGAGTATAACTTACGAGTGATGTGGATTCAGTTTATGCGAGCTTAAGGGATGGAATGGAAGAATACATGTTAAGGAAGATTTTTTATGTTTCACAAGTCGTAGGGTTGTTTTTTACATCATCTATGGTGTGTGTTATGGAGGAGACCTATTTGGGGCCAACTTCATAGATGTAGCATGTATTATGGATTGTGAGCGTGTATTACAAACCTTGGATTATATTTGATGAATTTTAATTGATGTTTACTTGTTATAGGTACCGTGTGTATCTTAGAAAGGGGTTAAATAATTGTTTGTATATTGGGAAAGCCTAATTGGTTGACCTAATCAATTATTGTAATAGGATATATATGAGAGATATTTTCTTTTGAAAATAATATGTAAGAGGTGAATGTGATTGAAGATAGAGACAACAAAGTGTGGAAGTTGCGAGCTTGTTTGTCTGCTAGATGTAGAGTAGAGGTTGTGATTATATTACTTCATTGGAACTGACTAATAAAATTCAATTGTTGTTAGACAGTTCACTGGATTGTATATTTCCTATATACACTTGTATTTTGGACTGTAAATCCTGAGGGTGGCTTTAACCTTCTTTAGGAAGTGAGCCCACTATTAATCTTGACTCCTAACAGTGTATGTCCTTTAACAGGTACTTTGTACTATAATGCATCAATAATCTCCTAACAGGGCTAAATATTTTACTAGGGATACTATTCTCTCGGTACATTATTTATGGGTGCTAATTCCCACCAAGGTTTTACCTTAACAGGGTTTCCTCAACAACAAAGGATTGTGTTATTGTGTTGGCATTTACTGTGTTATCATTTGGATTAAATTTTTGTTTATAAAGCTTAATGTTTAATAATCTATCTCACAACTGATTCACACCCCCCCCTCAGTTGTGTTGGTGGACTGTTATTTCTAACAATTGGTATATAAGCGGCCTACCTCTCCTCATTTTGGAAACCAAGATCAATATTTTCAAGAGCTCTCCTATAATTTTACATCCAAGAATTCTCAAGCAAGATCTCAAGCATTCAAGGTGTTTTCAAGGAAATCTTCTCCATAGATCAAGCTTATTTCCCTCATTGAAGGCCAAGTAAAGGACTTACTATCAAGGAAAGAGATTTACATTCATCCAAGGCTTCAACTCTTCAAAGTCTTCTTTCTTCCTCTGAAATCAAGCACTGTAGCAAGCTACAAAATTATTTACACAAGGTTTTTTCTTTCATTATTTCCTCTTGGGATTTCATGTAAAGCCAAATTTATTGCATCAACATACTTGATCACGCATAAAGAAGAATTTGCATTGTTAAGGTACGATATACTTCATTTTTTAAATCTAGCCTCTACTAGATAATAATATGCTATCATTTATCTTATTTCATTTTTAAGGTTGATTCCAAATAGGGTTTGGCTAAGGCAAACCCCTCTATACAACCTTCTTCCTCATTTTCTATATTCCAAGACTTGGTGGTGAATCTATAGAGACTTAATTTAGAAACTGTGGGATCCAACGAACCATTGATGAAAGTTTCAGACAAAATCACTGGGTATACAGTACCCCAGGTGTTCTATACCCGAGTGAAGAATGTCAAAGGAATTCTCTACCTTCCAAATTTTCCCCAGATTCAAACCACAAGTTAGTACTACTATTTAGTTGTTCTTTTAGGTCATTGCGTGTTCCTTTCTGATTTTTATCCATTTGTTTCTATTGAAAGTTGTCACTTAATTTTATTTGTCATTCCATCTTGCATCACCCCATCATATTCCCCTAAACCAAATCATTCTAATCAGCCACTTGTGAAGGATCATTGCACCCACCTAGCAATTAAGTCCTACTTGAGCCTATTGTGGCATCTTCCTTCTGATTCTGCAATAAGGAAAGAGGAACAATCTACATTGCTTTTGTTTACCTATTGTACACACACATACACACATACACATAGTTTAATTATAAACATTATCTAAAAATATATATATATATATTTTTAAATTAATCAAATATTAAATCATGCTATATTTATCTTAAAATTATTATTATTTTAATGTTTTTATTATTTATTCATCAAGGAGAAAACTCAAAACTGAAAAAAGTCATGTTATTATATCTTGATTGAAAGCTAAATTCTTTTGACGTAAGTTACGAATCAGCGAGATCATAAATAAGGGACTTCATCACTAACATAAACACTCAACAATAACAATCTAATGAGGGTTAGAGATTGTTGATAAGAACAACAACACCACCTTTAAACTATCACACCATGTCAATTTCAATTATTTCAAGAATTATTGTGTTAAAATATCTTATTTTCCATCAACCATAAAATCATACAATATTTAAAATGGAATTAAATTATCCATATTTTTTTCATTTTTCTAATCTTAGATAGATAAAACAATACTTTCAAATTCCTTCCATTTTGTTTTCAAATCTTAAACATACATTCAACCAACCTTATTATCAAAATTACATATTATTGATGAATTTTCTATTAGCAAAAATGCACAATTAATAATTCATTTAATATTTATGATGTTAAAATAAATAAAAAGCAAGGGTCTCTCACCCTTTCAATAAAACTATACCTTAAGACAAACCATATATATTTCCTTATAAATTATTAATAGTTCATTTAAATGTTATTAAAGAGAATTACTTAATTTCAAAAGCTCTAAAAATGATTAACCATTAATAAAAATGGGCTACTTCATATGAAAATTTTTACCAAATTCCTTACACAATATTTGTGATTAAGTACTAGTTTATTACTTGTTGGTCATAAACTAGCCTTGGAGACTTGATACTAAAACAAGAATGAGCGACTCTTGAGTTTAAAATCTCAAGCATGGAAATGGATTTTATATACTTGGGTGTTTTGTATTGGTTTATAGATGTTTCTTTATCAAGAGCATATTCCATCAATTTATTGAATTTTCCCTCCTCCACTAATCTTATTTCAAGTGGTCCAATAGACTTAATCATTACCCGACATTTTTGTAGCAATAATTCAAGGATTCTTCTATACTTAGGCAACAATCTTCAAGAATTGATCTATGACTTTCAACCATTATCTTTGAAATAAATCTAAGCTCCCAATATAAAACATAGTGGCCTGGTGTTGTAGAGATGTCAACATAGCATGTATAATCAATGAGTTTGCGAGCTCCAAATTATGTAAACAATTTTCTACCCCACTTTGAATCTCTACTTTACTAATTTGATCAAAATCAATTGACAATAAAACATTCTTCTTGCACACAAATTTGAATTTAGGAGCTTTGTTATGAAATCTCGTGACTAGTAATATATCTTCCATTCTATAAGGGCTCGTTTGTTTGCTGGAAGATGGCTGGAATTTGAAAACGGGAAGATGTATTTTTGTACGGCCAAATTCCCATTTTGGTCCAAAATGAGAATTTGGCAAATTCCACCTTTTTTTTGGAATTTGCCAAATT
>MU223774.1:873594-887662 GCA_018584345.1 Thuja plicata | reverse complement strand
AATAAGATGAATTTTATTTAATTAAAAGGGAGATTAAATCTTTTAATTAAATAAAAATAATCAAACCTTAGGAAATATTGAAATAATTGAATTAATTATGATTTGATCAAGGAAATTGATTTGAATTGAAAATGTTGTAAAGCATTGATTCAGGAAATTGATAAAATGATAAATGGGGCCCATAGTCTAGGCGACCATTGTAGGGTGCATACATTTGCCCCTCTTTGACTAATGTGTGATCATTCTCGGAACACATGTAGTCAAAGAATGTAGTTGAAGTGTGAGATCGATTTGGGATCACAAAACAACACAGACATCAACACCGTTGTATATAAGTAATTGACATCAGGACAAAGATAAACTGATTGAAAAAAAAGGCAAGGTCAACACCATTGTAAATAAGTAATTGACATGTCCGAGATAAGAATCTCAAGCAAGGTTGATATGATTGATAAAGCTGAATCAAGGATTGAATTTTGATAGGTACTTCCCCCTTGTGATCGAAATTGAAATGAGATAGAGGAGAAACAACAAATTGATAAATTTGATCAAATTGAACTAAAGATAAGGTTCTTGATGTAAGATGAAAGATATAAAGATCACAGAACCAAGGTAGATCATCCAACATGAAATATTATGCCCCAAGGTTGAATTAGAAGAAAATAAGTGGGGTGAAAGTGAATGGAAGATAGAAGTTTGGAAGAGGTGGAAAGAAATGGAGAGAAGAAAGAGAATTTGCCTTAAGAAAGAGCATGCCCCAAAATTAATCAACTGTTTAAGATAGAAAATTTTGATTGAGATCATGAAAGAAGATAAGGAAATGAAGATCAGAACGTGATCACAGTTGATTAAAAGTCCACAAGAAAGATGAAGAAAAACCCTCTCAAACTCATAATGCAACCTAAAAATGCAAATTAACATGAAGTCTAACAATGCAAGCTATATAAAAATGCAAAGGTGTACTTGCAATAGAGAAACTGTAACATAGGACTTTGTGTTCATCATTCATTAGAGAATGTTAAGGATCTTATTTTCATCATTGGGCCATTATTAATGGACATCAGAAAATCACACAATCATCACTAGTCACAAGCGCAACTATGAAGATTTGAATGTGATTTATGTCAGATTGGAATATGGAAATATTCTAACATAAGCATCAAAGACATAAAGGTCAAGATGACTGTGATGTTAGTTTACCCAATTTAATATAGAAAAACCACGCTCGCATCAAGGCATAGAGGCCAGGATGACCAGCATAACGGTTGTGCAAAAATAGCGAAGCATAAAGCAAGAAGCAAATAAAAAGATACCCCATGCCCCAAGTCATCTAGCTATGCATCACAAAGAGACTTATTAGACAAGGAAACTCAACAAAAATCAATAACAGTCAGCACACAAAGAAAAGATCATGACATAGCTCAAGCATTAAGTGATGCATTTAAAAATTTAAGTGTGTTAACTGATACTGAGTTCTAAGGATAAATATTGAATGCTCGCAAGTAGGTAAGACCCCATGACAAAACTAGGTAAGACCAAACCAATAAGTGTTGAAAAACACTCGATGTCAGGGGTTGTATTGAAAAATACAGTTGGGGTGGTGCTAAAAAACACCATTTACGAGGTTTCCTAAAGACCAACGCATCCAAGAGACCAAAGCTAACACAGTTATGTCCCCTAGACAAAGACAAAGACCAATTCCAGACCAAGGCAACAAGGAAAAGGCATGATGGAGAAAGGCTAAATGTCAAGGACACGCGCTAATAAATAAGGGTGCAAAGGCCTCAAGTAGTGCCCGTTTCCAGGTTTTCACCACTTGGATTTTATTACAATTTTTTCTCTTTCATTTTTTTTAGTTTTTTCCTCTTTTTTTCAGGACTTTTTAATCATTTTTTTGAATTTTTGCTACCAAGGCGCCTGCTTCCAGGTTTTCACCAAGGCACTTTTTCTTCTTTTTTTTTTTTTTTTCTTTAATTTTTTTTTATNTTTTTTTTAGTTTTTTCCTCTTTTTTTCAGGACTTTTTAATCATTTTTTTGAATTTTTGCTACCAAGGCGCCTGCTTCCAGGTTTTCACCAAGGCACTTTTTCTTCTTTTTTTTTTTTTTTTCTTAAATTTTTTTTTATATTTTTGGAATATATAATTTTTTTGAGATACATCAAAGCGCCTATTGCTAGGTTTTCACTAAGATGATCATTTTTTCAGGACATTTTCTTATTTTTAGAATTTTTTACAATATATCATTTTTTTAGATTTTTTCAGGATCAATAATTATGTACAAAGGATGCCCCCCAGACAGAACAGGCATCATGGATAGAACTTCTTCAGGTGCAAGACATTGATAGGATCAGGGAGTTGTTCTCCCTCTTCTATAGACAGTAAATAAGCACTTGACCCAAAAGTTGTTATAATGATGTAAGGTCCAAGCCAATTAGGTTCAAATTTTCCCTTTTGATCTTTATGTTGTTGATTCTTAGGATTTTCACGTAGAACAAGATCTCCCACTTGGAATTCTATAGGGTGAACATTTTTGTTGAAGGCTTTGGACATGCACTTTTGATAAACCCTCATATGTAATGATGCTTGACATTTTTCATCTAGAAGTTCTAACTCTTGAAGTCTCATGGCGTGGTAGTCTTCATCTATAACTAGACCATGGAGAGAAACTCTAAGTGAAGGAATCTCAACCTTCAAAGGTAACACTGCTTCAGCACCATATGCAAGGGTAAAAGGAGTAGCCCCACTAGGAGTATGAATACTAATTCTATAGGCCCATAAAGTTAGATTTATCTATAAATGCTAATCTCTACCATTCTTACAGACTGTTCTATGTAAGATTTTAAGAATGGTATTGTCTGATGCCTCTGCTTGACCATTTCCTTACGAGAAGTAAATGGAGGACCAATGTTGTTTAATCTTAAATTTCTTACAAAGTTGTTTAAGGTCCTTATTTCTGAACTGGCCTCCGTTGTCAGTGATAATCTTGGAAGGCACTCCATATCGATAGATGATATGGTTCAGAATGAATAGAGAGATTGTCTTGCCCGAGGCAACAGAAAGTGGGATAGCTTCTACCCATTTAGTGAAGTAATCAGTAGCAGTGATGATAAATTTGTGTCCACCTGATGAGTTGGGATGAATCTTCCCAACAAGATCAAAGGCCCAGCGCTGAAATGGCCAATGAGATATAGAAGGAATGAGCTCGTTGCATGGAGCATGTATCAGGTTACCATGTTTTTGACACTTTTCGCATGACTTTACAAAATCTACTGCATTAATCTGCATCATGGGCCAATAGTACCCCACCCTAAGAAACCTTTGGGCCATGGCAAGACCATTGGAGTGTCCCCCACAGATGCCCTCGTGAATGTCAACTACCGCTTGGTCAAATTCTTCCTTTTCTAATTATCTAAGAAGTGTTCCATCTAGACCCCTCCTATATAAATCACCAGCGATAAGGGAATGGCGAGAGGTGTTTTGGTTAAGGTTTCTTCATTCAGATCGATTAAAGGTTTCAAGAATGATGTCATCATGAAGGTATGAGTAAATGGCCCCATAACAGGATGATTCATGACCAACAAGGGTACAAATGACATGGATTTCTTGGGAGTCAAAGATAGGATGATGTAACTCTTCCACCAAGAATTCAAATCTTGATTCATGTTGATCTAATTGAATAAGTGAAGCGAGTGTACACATAGCATCAGTTGCTTTGTTTTCTGCTCTAGGAATTTGCTGAAATGTGACAAATGTGAAGTATCTATTCAAGGAATCAACCATTTTCTTATAAGGTACCATTTTCTCATGCTTTGTTTGATATTCATCATTAACTTGGTTTATTATCAGCTGTGAATCCCCATAGATGTGTAACTCTATGATTCTCCATTCTATGGCCATCTTAAGTCCATTTGTTAAAGATTCATACTCAGCAATGTTGTTTGTACATGGGAACAATAATTTGTAAGACTTAGGAATCGTGTACCCATGAGGAGAAAAAAACAAAACACCAGCTCCTGAACTATTTTGCATATCTAAATAAGTCCATGCAAAATTAATCTTCTTGGTCTATAAGAACTTAGTGTAAGCTTCTTTTTCTTGAGGTGACAAGGATTCAGCCAAGTGTACTATTTGTAGAGCCTCATCTGTACCCAAATTGACTGCTTGTTTTGGTTCAATAAGCATTGAAGATGCATCTTGAAAATATATGGGGAGATGATCAAGTACCTCATTCTTAGGTACCTCAGAGAGGTTTTCACCCTTGGATACGTCATTTATTTTTACTTTTTTTGGTTTTGACACTGCCACACAGTCATTTTTTCCATCAGAACACCTATTCTTTTGATTTTCTTTTCTTTTTATCTTGTGACTAAGGTACTTGATGTCTGGCTCTATCATGCTGGTAGTCGGTTTGCTGGTGGAAGAGACTATAGGTTTAATGGCATTTAGGTAATAGGATATCTCATAATCATTTTGGAATGTTAAAAGCTCAGGTTCTTGATAGCGTTGGGACCAATCAATGAGGTCAGGGTGAACAAGAGGTAGGTCAATGACTGGTTCAAGGTTATAAATGTGAATGATATTATCGCTGGTGACTTAAGAATCAGAGTCTGTCAAGTATCCCTCTAAGCTACTCAAATCAGGATTGATCGTAACAAGTGAAGAATCATCCACTAAGGCAACATGTGGGTTCAAATCCTCTAATCCTACACGTGGTTCATTAGCTACCTCGAGTTGAGAACTATAAGTATGAACAACATCAATATCTCTATCAACTGTAGAAGGCTCTGAAAAAGAGTCCCATTCATACTCATTAGAACTTGTATCTTAACTGCGACTAGGATGCTTACACCATGAAGGTTTGGGACATCGTGATGTAGAAGGTCCAGTTTCATCAAAAGTAGCACTTTCTCTTTCCATTAAACAAGCAAGATTCTTTCTTTGATGTTCTCTCAAAGGATCCTCTATATCTGATTCTTGTTCTAAAGTTGCAACTGATGCATGGGTGACTGAAATATCTGAATCACCCCAAAGGAGATTAGTGGAAGGGACCCAATCTTCACACATGGGTAAAAGTACAAACCTGTATCACACTTTTACAAAGGAAGAGGACCATGATATGCAAAACTGTTAAACTTTAATGACATAAAAGTGGCATTTGTGTTTAGAATTTGAAAATGATGTAAACTAATGAAATGTGTAAAATTAGATGTAGTTTATGCCTATAATTTTTTAAAAAAAATTGAATAAGCATTGACCTAGTTTTTTAATTTTTGAAGTCCATTTTTTAATTGCTCAAAAAATGCTGAAAATGTAGGGTCTAGTTCCTTCCAACTAAATATATGCAAATAATCTTTTTTTTCTCTAATTTCATAATATGTTTTAGATGACATGTACAGCTAGTGCATAAAAAAAGAAAGATTGGTTTTTGGTATATATTTTGTCTGTTATAACTATTTAAAGTCGGAGTTACCCAAAATTAATAATTTTTTTCTCCCTCCACATTTTCCCTAGAAAATCTAAACCAAATACAAAAAAAATTACATATTCTTGAAGAGGACTCTCTCCTCTAGTGTTAAATATAAGTTGTAAATTTTTCTGACATGATTTGCTATTTTTTTTATTTTTTCAAACGAGCGTCTTCTTCAATGTTAAAATACCTACTTGGAGTATTTTCAAATTATAATATATTATATGTAATAAAAACACAATAAAAATTATATGACCGTAATCAAGACTCTGAGCTCTATAAAAGGGTATATTTAGATTTTTAAAATGGTTGAGTTTAGATGAAGAAATCAGTTGTCTAAGTGAGAAGTTTTGTAATTTTGAAATTTTTGCCTATTTGACTGCCACATAGGATGCCACATAGACAGTTTCGGCCAGAACTGGTTCGGCCGAACCAGTTCTGGCCGAACCCCCTATATAAATATGTGTCAATTCTTCATCGATAGAACATAGTTGGCTTATATTTACTCATGAATTTTTGGCCGAAACTGATCCGGCTGAAACTCATTTGCCACATCAACACCACATGGTGCCACGTTTGTGCCACATATGTACGGTCGAAGATATTTGAGCTAAAACTATTTCGGCCAAAACAATTTCGGCTAGAACTATGAGAATGCTCATCAAGTGCGACACAGCTTCATACTTTTACCCACATATCTTTCTGATTTTTGTCAAATTAGGTATATGCTATGGTTCATTGTCACTATCCAACTTTTCAAAGAGAGGATTAGTGTGTTTTTTGTAATTTTCAAATCCTAGGCTAACTGGCTTCTTAGACTTGCGTCCAAATTGAGCATGATCAAGAGGTTCGGACCTAGTATCCAAATTGTGATTAAGAGGGCCATATCTAGGATAGCCCATCTTTTTGACAAAGGTATACCCTCTTCCATAAGCCTTAGGAGAGGGAGAGAATTTCTCATTGTGCATATATTTTTCTTCTCTATAGATCCAATCTCTAAAAAATGTTTCCTCTTTCTCATCTTGAATAGGCACTGATGATTCCACAAATTTGCCAAATAAAGTCATAGCTGAAGAGGAAGGTTTCCTCTTTGATGAAGGATTGCCATAAGACTGAGGTAAAATTGACAATATTGTGAGGGAATTAAGTTGATACCCTCCCATACCAAGGTCTACTGACTTAAGCTTGTCTTTACATTCAGCTAAGGTAGCATCAAAATCTTATGCTTCTCTATTGAGGGGAACATGAGCCCCTACTAAAATTGAATTAAAAGATAAAGTGTTATCCCCAGGTATACAAATCTCTATTTCATTGTAGGGTAACTTAACGCATTGATCATAGGTAGACGACACTTCTTGCATATCATGAATCCATGGTCTACCAAGTAAGATATTATACGCAAGGGGTCCAGCATCAACTATTTTAAATACAATATCCTTTTCAACAGGGCCAATCCTAACAAGAAGGACAGCCAACCCCTTGGAACTTCTTTCTACGTCATCATAGGCTTTGATAGTAATTCTTTTTCTGGTATCAATGACTTTCTCAGAATAACCAAATTCTTTTAAAAGACTAAAACAACAAATATTAAGCCCATCACCCCCATCTATCATCATGCGCCTGACACAGGTTCTATGGATCATGACCTCAATATGAAGGGAAAGATTGTGCAGATGGCTAAAAGCTTTATCAGCATCTTCTTAAAAGGAAAGGAAATGAGGGGTAGCAATGTGATTAACCATGTTCTGGAATTGATCGACATCTAAGTTGTTGGGGATGTTTGCCATGCGCAAAGCATCCTCAAGGATTTTCTTATGTCTCGGGGACAACTCTAAGAGCTCAAAGATGGAAATATGAGCTGGGGTTCTTTGTAACTGATAATTAATACTATAATTCAATTTAGGATTAATAGCTAGCTTCAAGGTGATAGGCTTGGGTGCCACTTGCTTAGGTTTACTAGATTGACTTGAATTGGGTCCTCTAATGACAATGGAACCTTGACTTCAAGTAACAACATTAAGGGCTTGAGATGACTTTCTAGAGTTGGGACCCCTTAGCACCACAATAGGTTCTTTATCAAAAATAGGAGAGTCTTCATCTAGATCATAACCATAAGGATCTCTGCCACTCATCATATTAACATTTTCTTCCACAAAATTAAGCATTTTGATAGTATTCTTCGCATCTTTGTAAGTATAATTGATCTCAGCTTTGCCATTCTTAACTTTAGAGGTTTCCCCCTTTTCATATTTGGGAAAAGGTTCCTTGAATGCCTTATGATTAGCGTTTGTGTTCAATCCATCTATTGTAAGTTGTCCATTCTCAATGAGATCTTGAATGATATGCTTGAGTTTCCAGCAGTGTTCAACGTCATGTCCAATTCCATTATAAAATATGCAAAAGGCTTTCTCCTTCCACCAATGTGGTTTAACATCAAGTATATGAAAATTTGCAGCATCTTGAGGATGTGCTAGTTTTTTATCAATAATTTTCTTTAAAATTTTCTCATATGACTCACCAAGTTTTGCAAATTGACACCTTTCACTCTTAGGCTTACCTTGGTAGGTTGGCTTGCTTTCTTGTTGATTAGATGTATTGAGCTTTATAGCTTGAACAGTACTAGATAAGTGGAGCATAGGTTGATCTTTATGTTGGGATGAATCCACAACTCCATCATGAACCACTTGTTTTTTCCTATTCCAATATTGGTTCTTCCCTTTATCCTTGTTAGAGTTGTTGTTTTGACCATTGTTGTTGTTGTTTCCATGTTTAGTCAAAATTCCTTGTTCTCTTAAAACATCCTCGATTCTACATGTGGTTTCAACCATGGTGTCAAATGAATCAAAAACCATTTTCTTAACCTCATACCACATTTTGGGGACCAAATTACTTACAAGAATGTCAATCTTTTCATTGTCAGGAATAGTTCTAGATTAACAAGAGCATTTTCATCTCCACCTTTGCAAGAAAGTAACAAAAGATTCTCCTTGACTTTGCTTTAAGCTATATAAGTCCAACAAGGTGATAGATCTTCAAACATTGTATGCAAAGTGTTGAACAAATCTGTGAACAGGCTCTTTGAAATTCTTAACAGGGGGAGTTATCTTAGTAAACCATTCCATTGCTTAACCCTTAAAACTTCGTGGGAACAACCTCATAAGGTATGAATCATCTTGATGGAACTCAAAACTTGTGGTATAAAACTGGTGCATATGATCATGTAGATCTCCACTCCCATCATATTTGTCATATTGAGGAATTTCAACCTTTCTAGGAAACTCTTTCATGTCAACACTCTTATCAAAATGATTAGGAAAAATTGAGTCCAATGAGAAAGAATTCTTAGGTGCGAACATCTTGTCCATTGTTCTTTGCATTTCATTGATCTTCTCCTCTTGGGATGGACCTTGTTTCTAAATCTTTTTATCCACATCAAAGTTGTAAGGGACCCTAGCACCTTGTTGATTAGGCTCTCTAGGAACTTATCCTTGTTTTTCTCCAAATATTTCTCCACATACTGTTGGAAAAGTGGTTCTTGTTGTATTTTCATAAAATCTTGGGAGGTGCAATCAAATCTTGAGCTACTACCCCCATATTGTGAACCATAATGAGCATGTTGTGAAGTTTGTCTTAAGTTCCTAGGAGGTGTTGGTCTCCTATAATGATCATGTCTAGAAACCCTTCTCCCTTTAGGGCTAGGAGATCATGATGATGATCTTGAATGTATCCTACTTCATGGAGTCCTAGGAGGAGTGGATGGAGGAGAACTGTTTCCACCACTAACATGCATATTGTTGAATGGATCATTGAGTTTTCAAGTCAAGAGCCTATCTCACTCTTCTTGAAAGGCTTTCTTCTCCATTTCCATCAAAGTCTATTTCTCCAACTCTAGGTGTCTAATTTGTTCTTCCTTACGAGCTTGTTCATCTTGGAATGCTTCCTTTTCATGCTCAATCCTCTTAATCCTTTCATTCATGTAACCTAAAGAGGTCTTGAGAGGTGAACTTGGTCTTGAATTTTGAAACAAGTTGTTGGTATAAGTTGTATTGATATGAGTATCATAAAGTTCATCTCCTTGGTTCCCATGTTGTGATAACTCATCATCATAAGCATGTCTTTTACCTCTCTCTCTCTTAGCCCTTTGGTGTGCATTTAAATATCTTGTTGAAATAAGGGGTGAGGTCAATCTACTGTTATGACAGGAACCACTAAATGAAATAGCATCTCTACTCTTTGCAAACATATCATCATAATGTTTATCCATGGCTTCCCTCTCTCTTCAAGTCCTTGTGTAACTCATATCCATAGAAGAGAGAGAAGATACTAAGGGGTTACCCTACTCACTAAGATGACTCTTGGAATCAAACCACACTTCTAAGATATTCCTAGGCGATTGATCAAATATGGATCCTTTTCCCTTATGTTTTTGGCAAGTTTGAACTAAGGGTAATTGGTTAAAAACCACTTGAGGTCATTTTCCTTGATTTACTTGATATCTTGTTGTAACTAGCATGAAAGAAAAGGTACTAGTTGATAGGATTACCCTAAGAAACGTTGGTACCAAAATAGGCTAGAAAAGGCATTATCTTGTCCAAAAATAGGTGATAAGATAGAAAACTTGCAAAAGGCGTAAGCCAACACTGCCACAGAGGTGTCCAATAAATTCAGGTAAATACCCTAGCACATATGGATCAGGAGGATAGTCTTACCCAAATTATATTAATTAAAATTGAAATTGTATGAAAGTGCATGGACAAGAGACTACCAAAACTCTCCAAGTGTGTTATCAAAGAATCTAAAGGTTTATCTTTTCAATAAGGATGGTTTCCAGCTCACCAAGCGCCAAGCAAGGTCACTTGTGAAATCAAAGATTGCTAATCCAAGAGGTCAAATGCAAGAATCCTAAGCAAAAAAAATCTTCTAAAAGTGAGGTAAGTAATCCAATCTAACATGAATCAACCCAGAAAACCAAAAATGATAGGACAGCAATCAAGCAAGTGGGCAGATAACAGCAAGTAGCTCACTGAAAGAAAGTTTCACGTGATGAAATGCGGGCTCACGCGAAGGAATGCTTAGGATCCTATGACGAAATACACAGATCCACGTGAGAAAACTCAGACTGGTGAAACAAAAAGGATAGCAAACTGACAGCAAGTATGCAAAATATCGTGCAAGGATTCTCAGAGGGCCGTGCAAGGAAACACAGTGAACGACGCAAAGAAATAGTTTTCTCGCATGAGGAAAGGAAATGAAACTCAATTTTTGATTGTTTTAATTGACCAACTAGATGCATTAACAAATCTTATAATGAATCGGGCATGCAATACAGCAATCAGGGAGTTCAAGAAATTAATGTCTTCAAACAATGAGCAAGGGACAAAGCAACCTTGCACATGAACATGGATAGTGTCATAGTATTTCTACTCCATAAGAATGCTACTTGTGTATGTTCTCAAAATTTTTTTCAATCACCCACATAGTCCTAGAGAAGAAAAATTTGGTTGCACTATGGTTCTTAGTAATGACTTGACTCTTCAACTTTTGCAATCTCAAGTGGGTGAAATCCAATCCCGAGGCACCAAGGTTTTGACACAGTCTAAAAATTTAATCAATCAAGAGCTGCTGAGGAGATCTAACAACCCACAAGAAACTACACCCATGGAAATTTCTTCCACAAGGACATTTATATAGTGATTTTTGCTACCATGGTGAAAATGGCTATTACCGTTTGAGGTTCTGTCCACATGGTTTACCCAATAAAGGGAGTGTCCACTACGGTTAACCCTCTCTCATAAGGAAGACTCACAATATGGACCACATGAGGACTTGGTTTTGGATTCAAGGGTTCCAAGTTTCTGATTCTCCCAAAAGGGAAAAGAGCATAATCCTCTAGCCTCTTCACCTCATCCAAACATAGCAAACAAGATTAATTGACCCACTAATTTGAAATCACCTCATCCAAGGTTCACACAATAACCAATGACACCAATCTCCCCAAAGAGAGAAAGTATCACCAAAAGTTGAAGCTCAAACCAAGTTGACCAATGAGATAAAAACAAATCCTTCCCTACCTACAATGGGATCTATCGACAAGAAGAGCTTTGCATGTAAGACAAGCGAATGAAACCCACTCTCTCAAGATCGTCACAAATAGTGTTCATAGGGCCTAATTATTATGTGAAACATATATACAAGAAAGAAAATCTAGGTCAATTTTTAGAGCACCAATTGGAAATGTGATCTATGAAAGCAAGAAACACTCAAGATAAACACATGAGATGTTCATTTTATTTCCAAAATCCAAATGTTATAGAGATTAACAAAATACCTCAAATCCAATGCAACGAGAATAGTTTTGTTGTTTATCCAAGCAAGTCCAAATCAGAAACAACAAATCACAAATCACCAAAAATACTAAACATTAGTGGTTAGAAAGAAGAACAGAGATATATAAATATAGGGGTATGTGCACCAAGTTGTGGACCAAAAAGGGGGGTATAAGTGGACACATTTTTTTTGAAATCGGGTAAACCTAAACTTGGAATAGGATTTTGAGGGTCATGCACTCAAAATAAGAAGATGTGTAAAAAATAAAAATTGTATTAATCTGAATCTAGTTTCTAGAACATTGATTTTTTTTAAAACCTGATAAAATTAAAAGGGTCAAACCTTGCACGCACAAAAACATGTTCTTGATTTATTTGGAAAAACATAACATAGTTGTTTCCGTGCGTGGTACAAAAGGTATAGTTATATTCAGTATTTTTAAATCCCTTTGGTAGGATGATAGGTAAGAGTGAGATCTAGAAGTTGTGTATTTTTTTGTAATTTTTTTATGAGTTATTTTTTTTCTATGATTTTTTGAAGTGGTCGCATCCTGAAAATTTGGTACCTATTTGTGTGTTGGGCATAACTTGCATCAAAATAATTGAAAATAAAAAAAAAAATTAAAAGTGTATAGAATCAAGTGTAGAAAAATAATATGTAATTTATTTGTAATTTGATTAAGTATTTCAAAAGTTATTAAAAAAATGGTAGACATATGTCTGTGAATACAATCAAGACACTAGTAAAGAAAATTAAAGTTTACTATGCTAATGTTGTCCAAAAATAGAAAGTTTTATATGGTTAGAAAGCTAAGAAGATGTATGAGATTATGGTGAAAATTATAAAACTACCCAGTTGACAAATTGTAAATCTGATGAAGATAAAGTTGAGAAATCATCTTACAAGATAAAAAAACATCTAAAAGAAAAAAAATAGAGGGAAAATGAGCCTACAAGCCTTTGGGTCATTTTTCAAGCCTCATCCCGAGCCATAACCTGATTAGGTTTCTTAATTTCAAATAACCTGATCGGGTTATGAAAAGACAAAAGTAATTCAAAACCTGATCGGGTTCTATAAAGAAAAAGGTACTTAAAAACCCAATCGAGTTCTGAAAAGGAAAAACTACTTCAAAACCCGATCAGGTTTTGAAGAAGTAAAAACTATTAATTTTATTATCCATAACTAGAGAGAGAGAGAGAGAGAGAGTCTATTCAATGCATACCAATCCATTGGTTCAAAATCACGTAGTAAAGATGCTAATGTTACTCGACGTGTCCTCACATCAACTATAATGGGAAAGGAAGTAAAAAAATATCGTATAGTAAGCAAAACAAGTAAGTCATTAAGCATAGGTAAATCAACATTACGAAGAGCCTTACAAAGGCAAGACAAAATTGAGGATCCAAACACTAATTCTCTTTGGTCATTCTCAGGTAGACTCCCACACAAGGACAAGGTTGTCGTTGTTGCATTAAGATCATTAATTGAAAAGCTTTGGCATGACAACACAAGGGTTTCACCCAACCAAAGAGACGTTGTTAGGAGGAGAATCAGATCTAAAAATCGTATGCCACATCCAAAACACTTTTTGGATATGAAACAAACACAATATTATGACAGATTCCTCCAAAGGTTTCCTCAAATTAAAATTAGTCAAAGATTTTTTGAAATGACAAAACCCTTTTATGTCAAGATTAATCATGCGCGCACTACATGTTGTTGCAGGGTACATATTGAATTTTATATGCATTATGATATATATCGTCATGTTTGTTGTACTTTACACACACACTATTTTGCAGGAATGTGGTCTTCAAGCACCTCCTACGTCATCAAGAGATTTTATGTCAAGTGTATTATGCAATCAAGATGATGGTTGTATTTATTATAAGATGATGTGTATGAATGGATCTTGTAGTGCATGTGGTGGTATGAGAAAGTTGCGGATATGTCACCATCTAGAGAGCACAAATGAGATTGGAAATACACTAGTTTCTTTTGGAAAATACAAGACAGTAACTTATGGTCTAAATGAGAGAAAAGAACTTAAGAGGTGTGAGTTAGTGAAAAATGATATATGCGTAGCTAATTTTATGAAGATATTTAAAGAGAAACTAGTTTATGAGTACATACGTCATTCACATAGAACTAGGTGGTTGGATGAGCAATTCAAGATATGTAAGGACACTTTTCCCATTGGTACTATTGTCTCCATTGTTGATTTTGCTGAGAATTATACACTTAAACCTCAGAATGAAGTGCAAGCATTGTATTA
>MU223774.1:817706-835416 GCA_018584345.1 Thuja plicata | reverse complement strand
CTATAGGCATTTCACCTTTTGAGTTGGTATATGGAGTTGAAGCCAACTTGCCATTACCTTTGGAACTTGCTACATGTAAGTTGAAAACTGCCATTGAGGATGATGTTTTTAAAGATGGTTTAGAGAAAAGAATTCTATATTTGACCAAGTTGCAGGAGGAAAGGGAAGATATGGTTGATAGGATCACTGAACATCAAAACCAAATCAAGAATCTGTTTGATAACAAAGCAAGGCCAAGAAAATTCATGGAAGGTGATATGGTGTTGCTGTGGGATAAGAGACATGAACCTAAAGGAATGCATTCTAAGTTTCAATCCTTGTGGAAAGGTCCATTACAGATTGTGCAAGCAAATCAGAATAATTCTTTCAGACTGGCATATCCTTCCGGAGAGTCCCTGCCATGTTCCTATAATGGGCAAGATTTGAAGCTATATCAGATGCGTAATTGAAGAGCAGATAACCCCTGCATAGTAGTTAGTTAGGTAGGTGTTCTTTTTGTGTCATAGTCGGTAGTTGTTTTCTCTTGCTTTGTTTCAAGTTTCTCTTCTCTCCTCCGCTCTCCCTGTATGCATTTTCTCATTCTTCTTTCTGGTCTAGACTCCGCAACCCAATGGATAAGGCACTTGCAAAACCAGAGAAGCTGAATTCTTCATGCACTTTGCAGTACATGATCCCCCAGTCGGAGCCAGCTGTTGTCTGACTTTCAGTCACCCCTTTTTTTTGGCATTCTTGGAGTCATATGGTCATGTCAAGTCAGTCTGAGTCTATGTCTAAGTCTTCCTTAGGTAGGCTATCTTTGTCGGGTTTCCCTGTCATTGCCTTTCCTTCTCTTAGTCGGGCGGGTTGTTCTGAGGTCTCATTATTTTGGGTAGGTTGTAGATCCTAACCCAGCAAATATTTGTGCTCCAATTGATGTTCTTTCTCAGGCTGAGATCAAAGACTGGTATGGATCGATTCTACAGGTCTCAACGATCTTAATGCAACAAAAGGCGAGCAATTTGGTTAAGAAATGAGTGAGAATGAGCTCGGTGGGATTTCAGAAATCATCTTCTCCATGGCAGAATTCTACCTAAGAAGGTAATTTTCCGCAAAGGCAGAAAAGAAGAACTTTACCTTTTGCGGGTTTCGCACCTCTCGAGTGATTTTTCACAAGGAATAAAACTTTGCCTTTTGCGGGTTTTGCACCTCTCGAGTGATTTTCCGCAAAGAAGAGAATTTTGCCTTGTGCGGGTTTCGCACCTCTCGAGTGATTTTCCGCAAAGAAGAAAACTTTGAGCTCGGCGGGTTTCGCACCTCTCAGGTGATTTTCCGCAAAGAAGAACTTTGAGCTCGGCGGGTTTCGCACCTCTCAAGTGATTTTCTGCAAGCTTGGTTATAAAAAGGTGGGCCCAATTTATTAAAAAGGAATATCATGTCATTGTTTTCAAAGATCAAATAAAGCATGTGCTTTAAGTTAAGTAGCCCCTGCACTTAAAATTGACGTGCGGAAAGACAGGTAGTGGCTTCTCCATTATGTGAAAATCGCACCTACTAGGTGCAATTCCCGCAAAGAAGGTTTTTCACATGTTGCGGATTTCGCACCTCCTCATACATTTTTTGCAAAGAAGGTATTTTCACATATTGCGGATTTCGCACCTCCCTCTACATTTTCCGCTGGAGAAGCACTTTTCCAATTTTCTGCTGGAGAAGCACTTTTCCAATTTTCCGCAATAGTGCTCGTAGATGGTCGAAGCAGGAAATCCAGAATCAGCATCTTCTGCCTTATGTTCAATTTCAAATTCAAGTTCAAAAAAATGATGTTTCCATTCCGTGGCCCAATGGATTCAGCTCGATAATGCTAGTTGAAGATGAAGAGTTTCAGATTCCATAGTGACTGTTCGAGTGCTCAGATTTGAAAAGTCTTTTTCTTTGCATTCTGTCTCTTTGTATTTGAAGAAGAGGAAAGGTCATTGGCTCTTAGAAGCCTGATGTATTGTAAAGTCTATAAATTCTATAAAGAATTCAGTATACAGGGTCGGCAAACTTGTTAATGAAGCAGAAGTGATTCTATTTACAGAGGCTTTTTCTCATGTTTGTTGTGTCATTTTTAGTGAATCATTTGCATTTTGAATAGATAGAACAGTCATATGTGAAGCCGCAGTTGCATGCTGGATTCTATTTCATGTCTGTGATTGCAGTGAGAGCAATTCTATTTGTTTGTCATGTGTGATTCTTCTCCTATTCATTCAGTAATTTAGGTGCATCAGAATAGAAAGTACAATTGTATGTGGAACTGTAATTCCTGCTTGGATTCTATTTCATGTTAGAATTTGCAGCGTAAGCAATTCTATTTGTTGTCTACGTACGATTCTGCTTCTATTCTCCTCAGTAGAATATGCATTTTAGAATAGGTAGATTAGATTTGAATATAGATTAAACCTTATCCTTGCCTGAATTGTTTGTGCCTACAAACAATTTGGTTAAAACTCATAAGAAGATAATCTGATGATCATAAAGAAACAAATTCATTGAAGATTAAACACAATCAGGGAGTTGTACCTATCAATTCAGAGGGCAGTGATAGATAACTTACACTGACCCATTTGTTGGCGAACATCCTTTTGTTCTCTCACCTTGGGGGTATAGAGAGTCAAAGATTGAAAGAGAGGACAAACTGTTAACCAACACAATTGAAATCCAACAACAAGCAGACAAGGAATTCGAGAAGAAGAAACTTAAAAAAAAAAAAAACAATTTTACTATGCTTCAACAGACTGCTTTAAGTTAAAATTCAGAGTTCAACTCACCAGAGTTGATGACAATAACAGTTTGCAACCTTGAAATTACCTTCCTTTGACTCTCTGGTTCTGCAATGATCAAAGAAAACCAGGTTGAATGAGGAAAAGAAAATACAACCTTTGGTTATAAAGGCAATAGATATGCATGAATTCGCGGCATGCATAAACTTTCAATTCATCGGCGCAAATTAAATGTTGAAGTGACATATTTTCTGACATCTCATTAATTATCCATCTTCTCACACCCTTCGGGCTTACAAACTAATGATTAATTTCCTAAGAAAAGGTACATTTGATTTAAACTTTGAGATTTCCCAACTGATTCTTTATCCGTACCATCATTACTTTCACTTGATATGAAATCTGCTATCAATCTAAAAAGAAAATCTTCAGATTTGGACTTTTGAAAATGGAACTTTGCAAGTTCAATTTGAACAGACTGACTTGACCAAAGACGCGGCGGCTTCTTGTAAAGATAAGTGAGACTAACTTCCGCTTGCACATTTGTAATTTGAATGTTTGAATTTGAACTTTGAAATTTCATAATAAAGTTCAAATTGGGGGAAAAACTCACCTAAAGGAAAGCTAGCCGGAATGAAGCCACAACAACACTGGATGCACAAGCCAATTTGAACATAGGAATTTAAACTTTTGAAAGTTCAAAACAAAGAAAACTGCCAAAGAAAAATTAAAAAATGGGTGTAACATTGGCTTCGACTATGGACCTGGACCAATAAGGGACAAGAAATGAACTCTAGATTCTCTGGTTTCACAAACTTGGGCTACGGGGTCATTAGGTCAAACTTTGACACAGAAAAAAGAAACTAACACTAAGCACAACAAAACTTATATACAAGGGAAAAGCAAAATTTCACATCTGGTACAATTTTAGGTCTTGCCCATTAAAGGGCAAGGGAAAAGGGGTTCCATTAAGATATTGCAATTTGAAAGAATTAGATCCATAGGCTTCATTAATAATGAAAGGGCCTTTCTAGAGAGATTCAAACTTACCATGAGCACCTTTTGGTTCTCTGTGTCTGTCCCAGAGCAACACCTGATCTCCTGGCATGAATTTTCTTGGCCTAGCTCTCCTATCAAAGATATGTTTGACTCTGGCTTGATGCTTCATTATGTGATCAATAAGTCTTTCTCTTTCTTCTTGGATTTTGGTTAAATACATAACTCTTTTTTTGTTGAATTCTAGAACTGATTGTCTTCGATGAATTTCTGCAATTTGATTGTGGCTAATTTCAGCGGGAGAGATAATTGAGCTTCACTTCCATATACAATCTTGAAGGGGGACATCCCTATCACCCTTTTAGGAGAGGTTCTATCTGCCCATAATGCCTCATAGAGCTTCTTGTGCCAGTCTTTAGCATTATCACTTACCAGCTTATTCATAATATTGATGAAATTTTTATTGCTGGACTCTGCTTGACCGTTACCTTGAGGGTAGTAGTCAGAAGAATGAGACAGAGTTATGCTCTAATCGTAACAGAAAAGCCAGAGCTCTTGTGAAGAGAAATTGGAAGTATTATCAGCCACTAATTTATGAGGAGTGCCAAATCTTACCAGGATAAAGTTTTTAATAAAATCAAAGACTACTATGGAATAAGTCTTCTTCACCGGAATAGCTTCAACCCATTTCCTAAAATAGTCAGTCATTGTTAGAATATGGGTGTGTCCTAGAGATGAGGGAGGATTCAAAGGGCCTATGAAGTCTAAACCCCACTGATGGAATGGTTCCACAATAACCACTGGCCTTAAAGGAAGAGTCACAAATTATGGTTTTTCGGTGAAGTACTTACATTTATCGCATTTAGCCACCCACTGGTAAGCATCTTTGAACATACCTAACCAATAATAGCAATTTCTCAATATTTTGAAGGTGGTTACTGTAGAAGAGAAATTCCCTCTGCAAGCTGCATTATGAAAAGCTTTTAGTAATTTTCCTTTTTGTTCCTTATCCACACACCTAAGAAACGTGTCATCTAAACCCTTCTTATAAAGGATATCATCCACAATCACATATTTGGAAGCTTTAAGCTTCAGGTTGTGCCTCTCTTTTGAGCTCAAATGGTTTGGAAAATCTCCATAAGTCAAATAATGAGCCACATTTGAAAACCACAGATCTATCGAGCCAATTAACAATGTTAATGACAATTTTACTCCTTGTTCATTCTCTGCTAGTAATCTGCAGAATCCATGTCCCCTGACTAACTTGGTGGGTATGATATCTAAGTCAAACTCTTGGATCTTAGCTACCTAGGTGGCTCTATTATTAATACCAACTTCTTGTTGTGTAGGGATGCATTTTACTATAGCATTTGGGACAAAAACCTTAGAGTGAGAGTGTAAGATATAATATCTAAACTGTTTCATAGCTTTGACTACTGAAAAGGCTTGTTTCTCCACCAGTGAATAATTCAATTCATGTTTTTTTAATGGGGTACTCATGAAATATATTGGAGTTTCTATTCCATGCTCATTTTCCTGCATCAGGATACCTAACAGCGTGTGGTCAGAAGCATTGCAGTGGATGATAAAATCCCTTTTAAAATTAGGGTGAACCAGAGTTGGTGCTCTGGCAATTGCTTCCTTGACTGATTCAAAAGCAGTTGTAGCTTCATTTCTCCATTTGAATTTTTTCTTTTCACTCATCAAGTTCATAATAGGTTTAGTGGTCTCAGCAAAATCTGGGATGAATTTCCTTAGGAAATTAACCTGGCCAAAGAAAGATTTAACTCTGGTTCTATTAGATGGTAGGGATAACTGCTGGATCACTTTTACTTTCTTTGGGTCTACTCTCATCCCTTCCTTAGCTACTATGTGGCCTAGGAGCTTTCCTTCAATCACTGCAAAGACTGATTTCTTAGGATTTAGAGAGATTCTATGTTCCCTGCTTTTTTGCAATATTCGCTGCAAATCTTTAATGTGCCTCTGCCGCATCCTTGAGAATATTGTAAGATCATCCAGGTATATGACTATAATTTTGTTTCTAAGGTGACTAAATGTGGCATTCATCGCCCATTAAAATGTGGCTTTGGCATTGATCAAGCCAAATGGCATACGCCGGTAAGAAAATGTGCCCCATGGAGTGGTGAATGCAGTCTTATGCTGATCCTCCTCTGCCACACTAATCTGGTTATATCCTAAAAATCTATCTAATAAGGACATCATCTCTGAACCCGCTATTTTCTGAAGAATTTGATCCATTATGGGAAGAGGGAAATTAGCTTTGAGGCTTCCTTGATTCAAATTGTGAAAGTCTACGCAGATTCAAATTTCTCCATTTTTCTTCCACACTGGCACAATATTTTCCACCCAGGTTAAATGGTGAATTGGATAGATAATGTGAGCCTGTAGCATCTTATCTACCTCTCTAAAGATAGCATTAGCCACTTTAGGATTGTAATTCCTTAGTTTCTATTTGAAAGGAGTCATCTCTAGTTTGAGAGGAATATGATGTTATACTTGTCCTTGATCAAAATTCTTCAAATCCTCATAAGACCAAGTGAAAACATCTTTGTAATATTTTAACAACCGGATAAACCTCCATTTTTCTACTTGCTAACAACAAAGCCCCAAGTTCACCATTTTAGGGTTAGATTCTTCCCCGATGTTTACTTTTTCATAAGCTCCTAGTTCAGAATTTTCATGTGTTCCTCGATTGCCCATGTAACAATCTCTTCTATCAAATAGTTTCTCAAGAGCGACCAATCCTTTGGGTATCCGGTTACCTTTCAAATGAATTACATCATCCTTTGAACAACCATCCTGATTGGGGGAAAAATCATAGCAATCAAACTTGGATCCCTCGGAATATGTTGAAGAGAACATATCTAAACACTGCATGAAAAGATTTATCTGTCTATAATCATGAAATACCTGGAAGGATTCTGCATTATCTGGGACACTAGGTCTATGAACTAGTTCAATTATATATGAATCATTATCAAAATCAGGATGGGTAATAAGAAGAGAAGTTGACCCAGCCAAGGCGTCATCCCTAGAATTGAATTCTCGCAGAATAGCTTCAATGGAGAAGGCTTTCAATCCTTCTATCTCATCCCAAACTCAGTTTCCATAGTGTTTAAGTATTTCATTTTTAACTATGAAAATACCTCAGATCTGCTTAACAATTAACTCAGCATCCCCAGTGGCCTTCAACTTCTTAATTCCTTTTCATTTGACCTCTTCAATCCCAAGACATAGGGCTTCGTATTCGGTGTGTTTTTTGTATTACTGAATTCAAGCTTATATGTGGAAGGAATATTCTTTCCTTTCAGAGAAATTAAAACTACTCCTCCTCCAGAACTGACATTGCAGAAGCTTCCATCAAACTCCATGGTCCACAAAGAGTGATCTCCCGATTGTATTTCTTCAACTATATCAAGCTCAAGGAGAACCACATAATTTCCAAACTCTACTTCTTCATATAGAATATGTGACCTTGAATCATTAGAAGGAAAGACAGTGTACTTTGAATTTGTCTTAGGTTCAAGAATAACCTTTTCTTTTCCCACTGAAATACTCACTTGTGACTAGTCTAATTTAATCTCTCCTCCAAGATCTTTGCAGAAGGTACGTCTTAACAGCATGCCATAACTAGCAGGAATATCAGCAACCAATGTTGTCAATTTAAGTCTTTTCATAGGATGAGCTGCTAAAGCCACCTGAGCATCTTTTATTTGACCTAACAAAGTTACTTTCTTTGAAAATAATGTCCAAAATTTTTGGTCAAGGGTAGGTCTAACACTTTGGCTACAAAGGAGGGCAATATGTTATCTAAAGCCCTTGAATCAATAATGCAATTACTAATCTTGTGTCTATGGATAAACAGAGACACATAGAAGGGTTGTGGCTTCATAAAAGACTGGGCAGTTTCGTTCAAAATCTCATTCTGGGTTGGATGTTCAGCAATTTTGGGTGGACTTAGTGAATTAGAGGTAGAAGGCTGACTGGATTGGGCATTCGCAAGATTATCAATTGACTTTGATGGTTCATTTCCTCTAATGAAATTCACTAGTTTATCAAGCTCCTTAGGATTTGATCTTAGATATTCCATAGGAGAAATTTGAATTTTAGAGGTTTTACAAAATTCAAGAATATCAAAAGAAGGGTCAACATCAAACCTTTTTAAAACTGGCACTTCAGGAGAATTGGAACTTTTGACTGTTGAGAAGCTCAAAGTTCAATTTCTAGGTTCACTTGTTTTGCTAGTGGATGCTGGAGATGGAACTGCAGGAGAAGGTTTGTATCCCTTTTTATTTCTTGTTATCACCGAGCATAAAGGTTCTTCCAAAGTTACCAAAATATCTTCACCTCTGTCAGAATTTGATTCGTATTCAAAGTGGTAAGTTTTGGAGTCACCAGATAACTTTGGAACTATCTCATCCTCATGAACTTCTTCAACAATTTCTTTTTGAATATTCATTTGAATATACCTTAAAATATCTAGACAGCTATTTCCATCATGATCATCTGTTAGATGAAACACACACATATTAGCCTTCACGCTTGAGACACCTTCTATAGCCAACTTCTGTTGAGAAGAAGGCAATGTCAACTGGCAACTTGAATTTCCATTAGACTGATTGGGAAATCTCCAAGGAATGTCATGGTAGGGAGTATTACTTCTTGGCAATTGTTTCTTAAGGGAAATCATATCATTTACAAGTCTTTGGAATATAGGGTCCAATGAGGATGTTGATGCTTGTGGTTGAGAAGTTTGAACTTATTTTCTCTATTTCCCAGCAGTGATCAAATCATCTTCTAATTCAATTGCCTGTGTTTGGGCCGCACCCAAATCTGCTAGTCTACTTCTCCGTATATGGAATCCCAAGTTAGGAGGCATTGAATTCACAAAGAAACACTGTTGGTTCTCTGGAGTAGGTATATTCCCTGTAGGGATTTTGTGTATCAGTTTATTGTACGGGTATATGCACCAAGATGGGGGACCAAAAAGGTGCCAAATACCTTTTTGGTCCCCCATACACACATAGGGCGTGCGCCCTATAGGGCACACACCCTATGGCTTAGGTAATCCAAGCCATAGGGTGTGCGCCCTATAGCCCACGCGCCCTATGGATTGGGAATTTTAAACCATAGGGTGTGCGCCCTATAGGGTACACACCCTATTTGGTTTTCTATAAACTTAGGGCAGCCACTTTTGTGGCTCATTTTGTTTTTCCCAAACTCGCGGCTAGCAAAAACAAATAGAGATAGTTTCACGTACGCGATTCATTGTGGGTTTTGCTCCATCAAACTAAAGCAAAAAATGGTTCCACGATGTCATCAAGTTCGAATCGGAAGAAGAGGTAAGTGATTCTACAACCATGTATCTTATTTGTATTGAAATTTAGGTTTAATTTTTAGTTTTCAATCAAATTTGATTGTTTAAGTTTCTTGTCTTAAATTTTTTTTAATTAGACTTTTAAAATAGATTTTCTTTTAATTTCTAGGAAGGAATGATCTCCCCACAGAAAATCCTCAAACCCTCCATCTTCTCCTCATGAACAACTGGATGTTGAAAATAACCAAGAAAATGAACCCCAACCACCTTCCCCAATCGAGAAACCTCCTCCTGGAACACATGAAAACTTGATAAACCAAATAGAGAGAGGGAAAATAGAAATAGAATCTTTAATTAAGAGGCTAAAAGATTCTATTGGTACAAATTCTAGAAGGGAAACATTTTCAAAATCATTAGAATTAATCTTGACCCATGTAGGTTGAGTTAGTGGGAAACTAAATTTATGGCACGACAAAAGAGAAGAACAAAAACAATATTATGCAAATAAATTATCATATGAGGACATAAAAAAAAAAGAAATCACAAAAGCTGACATTTGCAAACTCTTTAAAAAGCCAGGGGAAACTAAAACTCTTAAACCTACAAAAAGGAGGATCCCAATTCATTGGTGCTTGAATGAAGATATAAAAACAAACTTTTGGGATAGATGGTGGATGGTCTTTGATTCCCCTCCCTGTAACAATCATGAGGTTCCTATCTATTTCCTAAAGAAACTCTATTGTGAGTTTGTCCTGAAAGAAGTGCCAAATTATTTTGACTTTCTAGAGTCTCAGGGTAGAGGTGGGGGGTCATCATTTGATAGACCTATGGCATATCGTGACCCTAATGCACCTAGGTTTCCTAGTGGCAAGCCACAGGTGGAGCATGTTAGTATTCCTTCCAATGTGAAGGAACATGTGGAGGTGGACACACTAGGAATGATTAGTGCTCTGACACAGACTCTCATTCAATGCACCACTCCTCTAGTCGAGGGTGACCATGGTCAGTCTGCGAGGGGTCATTATTGTCATTCTTGTGGACCCCTGTGCACATTTGGTACTACCGAGAGAGAGGAAGAGGATAATGGATTGATGATTGATGATTTTCTCAATGCAACATTTGGTATTGATACACAGGTAAATATTTGCAAGTTCATTGAATTTATTTGATCATATTTCATTTTTAAATGAATGAATTTAATTAAATTAGTATCTATTGTTTATGATGAAAATTCAAGGAAATAGTGTCGGTTGTAGTTGCAATGATCCCCCAAACCCCTTATACACTAATTCGTCAACTCTACAAGTATGTATCGAATAAAACATTTTTTAAAGTATACATTTGATTATTCTATAATTATATGGATGTTTGTCTCATAACTTATTGTGCATGTACATTAGTTCACTACTAGACCATCGACGTTGACATTAGACAATGAAGGGCCTCGTTCACATTTTGTTGAGGTATGTTTATTTTCATGTTAATTTGATTTACTTGATTATATCTAATTAATAAATGAATGAATAACTAAATTAGTAGACAAATTATGATCAAAATCCAGAGTCAAATTTGTCATGACAATTATCACATTCCTTCACCTGGATTTGTGACGACATCATTTAGTCCACAGGTATATAAGTAATAATGAATTATAAATCAAGTCAGTGGTTTGTTCTTATATTAATGGTTGTCTTATAAATTACCATACATGTGCACTAGTTTAATGTTGGAGCTACGACATCGAAACTGCACACTGAAGGATGCGGTGGCACCTTCACAGAGGTATCATTTATTAATTAGTGGGGTTGTAAAATATTATAGGTATTCTTGATAACTACATAATACTCCTTTTGTTTCATTTTCAGTTATTGACATCAGAGACTCCTCCTTTTGTTTGTGATAGTTTGAATTATGGCGTAGCTGCAGCTATAGCTAGTTCTAATGCATTGACTGAGGTATGAAAGAGATTACGTAATTACAATTGTTATTTTAAAAGTTTGTATTGAAATTTTTAATGATATTAATGTCTGTATTTTAAATATTATTTTGATCATTATTGTAGGGACTCATTACTCCAGATCGTCAGTGTGCCCCTTCAGTGGATGTACATAGCAAATATTTGGTAGCGGTAAGAAAATATTCTATTTTATGTCATCCTATAATTAAATTCCTATGTATATTAGTTATTGATTCTTATACTTGTTATTTTATCAGCTCGACCTACAGAAGAGTCTATACAAGAGGACTAGTGAGCACACTCGGAAGAGTACTACATCCCCATCGATGCGAAGATCGAAGATAGCCTAAGATTGATTTTCTTCCCCTTCCGGGAAATGACTAGATTAGGGATAATCATTGTATGCCAATATGGCATTACTGAACATAATTTTTGTATATTGTATAAGTGACATGTTCTATATCCATTTGGCTTTCCCAATGCCAATTTACCTTTATTGGACATATTTGATCTATGACATTATTGGACATATATATTTGTCTTCATGCTCTATGAATATATCATGTGTATTGATGTAGACTACTTTATGTTTATGTGGATGTCTTATTATTTTTAAATTTCTTATGTCTTATATTTATGCTTATACGTGTATGTATGTATATTGTTACTGAATGATTCATACTTAATGAGAATATGCATGTTTCATTTCATAAACCTAGACTCATAATTTTCATTCCAACACCTTAATAAAATGATAATAGTTCATATAAGATCAAAAATATCAATCCTACCCAATTTTAGTCCTATTGGAGCATTTTGACCACCTGGACCTATTTAGGGCACTACAAGAATGTTAAGGGATGCACCAGTACATTGTGGTCCTGAATGTTCGAATGAGTTGTGAAGCATAAAAAGGTTATTCCTGGCATTTACATGTCAAATTGAATATGTTAGCGGAGACGGTTCGATGTTAGGACGAGGGGTTTTCAACATATGCAATGTTTCAACTTTCAACTGCACAATATTGGAAGTTTTTGTATCAACTGAGATTGAGTCAGAAAATGAAAAAGAAAGTGAATCTTAAAAATCCAAGGTAGGTTATTGTAGAACTCTATGACATGGTCCTGTAGCACTTGACAGCTTGTCAATACCCCTCGGGAGCTCCAAGAAATAGACTCTTGAATATCGGCAATTTTGTTTCCTAGTGCACCTTGAGGGACACTTGGCTCCATAGTGGTTGGCAATGTTCGAGCCTTTTTGCCTCTGTAACACGGTCATTCCTAGAACTCACTCAAAAATCCAGAGTTGTTGGTGGAGACATTTTGATGCCACGACGAGCGGTTTCAAGATATGCAATGTTTCAGCTTTCAACTACGCAATATTGCAAGTTTTTGAATCAACCGAGATTGGGTCAAAAAGTGAAAATGAAAGAGAATCACCAAAATATGAGATAGGTTATCGCATGCCTCTATGACACAGTCATGTAGAACCTGATGGATCATCAATACCCCTTGGGAGATCCAAGAAATGGACTCCTGAATATCAACAATTTTGTTGCCTTGTGCACATTTAGGGACACTTGGCTCCATAGCAGTCGACAACATTTGAGCCTCTTCACCTCTGTGATAGGGTCATTCCTAGCAATCACCTAGCAATGCAGAGCTATTGGTAGAGATGATTTGATGCCATGACGAGTGGTTTTCAAGATATGTAATTTGTCAGCTTTCAACTACGCAACATTACAAGTTTTTGCATCAACCGAGATTGGGTCAAAAAATGAAAATGAAAGAAAATATTCAAAGTCTGAGATAGGTTATCACATGCCTCCCTGACATGGTCTTGTCGCACCTGACAGCTTGTCGATAACCCTCAGGATCTCTGAGAAACAGACTCCTAAATATCAATAATTTTTTTGTCTGGTGCACCTTAAGGGACACTTGGCTCCATAGCAGTCGGCAATGTTCGAGCCTTTTCACTTCCATGATATGGTTGTTCCTAGCATTCATCCAAAAATATAGAGCTATTAGTGGAGATGGTTCAATGCCACGACAAGCGGTTTTCAAGATATGCAATGTATCAGCTTTCAAATACGCAACATTGCAAGTTTTTGCATCAACCGAGATTGGGTCAACAAATGAAAATGAAAGTGAATCTCTTAAATTTGAGATAGGTTATTGCAGGCCTCCATGACATAGTCTTGTATCACCTGATTTCTCATCGATACCCCTCAGAAGCTCCAAGAAATAGACTCCTAAATATCAATAATTTTGTTGCCTGTTGCACCTTGAGGGACACTTGGCTCCATAGCGATCAAAAATGTTTGATCCTCTTTGTCTCCATGACAAGGTCATTACTAGAATTCAAATGGAAATCTAGAGCTATTAGCGGAGACGGTTTGATGTCACGATGAGCGGTTTTCAAGATATGCAATGTTTCATCTTTCAACTGCGCAACATTGCAAGTTTTTGCATCAACCAAGATTGGGTCAGAAAATGAAAATGAAAGTGAATCTCCAAAATCTGAGATATGTTATTGTAGGTCTCTATGACATGGTCTTGTAGCACCTGACAACTTGTTGATACCCCTCAGGAGCTCTGAGAAAAAGATTCCTGACTATCATAAATTTTATTTCCTGGTGCACCTTGAGGGACACCTGGCTCCATAGCGGTCGGCAACATTCAAGCCTCTCCACCTCCATGATAGGGTCATTCCTAGAATTCATTCAAAATTCTAGAGCTATTGGTAGAGATTTTTTGATGCCACGACAAGCGGTTTTCAAGATATGCAATGTGTCATCTTTCAACTACGCAACATTGTAAGTTTTTGCATAAACTGAGATTGGGTCAGAAAATGAAAATGAAAGTGAATCTCCAAAATTTGATATAGGTTATCATAGATCTCTATGACACGGTCCTATATCACTTGACACCTTTTCAATACCCCTCGGGAGCTTTGAGAAATGGACTCCTAAATATCGACAATTTTGTTGTTTGGTGCACCTTGAGGGACACTTGGCTCCATAGTGGTCGGCAACGTTTGAGCCTCTCTGCCTCCGTGATAGGGTCATTCCTAGAACTCACCTAGCATTATGAATCTATTAGCATAGATGGTTTGATGCCATGACAAGAGGATTTCAAGATATGCAACCTGTCCTCTTTCAAATGCACACCATTGCAAGTTTTTGCATCAACCAAGATTGGGTCGGGAAATGAAAAGGAAAGTGAATCTCCAAAATCTGAGATAGGTCATCGCATAAATCCATGACATAGTCTTGTAGAACTTGATGTCTCATAGATACCCCTTGGGATCTCTGAGAAATAGACTCCTGAATATCGGAAATTTTGTTGCCTAGTGCACCTTGAGGGACACTTGGCTCCATAGCGTTCAACAATGTTCGAGCCTCTCCGCCTCTGTGACAAGGTCATTCCTAGAATTCACCCAGAATTTTGGAGCTATTGGTGGAGATGGTTTGATTCCATGATGAGCGGTTTTCAAGATATGCAATATTTCAGCTTTCAACTGCGCAACATTGCAAGTTTTTGCATCAACCAAGATTGGGTTGGCAAATGAAAATGAAAGAGAATCTCCAAAATCTTAGATAGGTTATCATAGGCCTCTATGACATGGTTCTATAGCACCTAACATCTCGTCGATACCCCTCAGGAGCTCCAAGAAATGGACTCCTGAATATCAGCAATTTTATTGTCTAGTGCACCTTGAGGGACACTTGGCTCCATAGTGGTCGGCAACATTCGAGTCTTTTTGCCTCCATGACACGGTCGTTCCTAGAATTCAACTGACATTCTGGAGTTGTGGGGGGAGATATTTTGATTCCATGACACACATATTTCAATATTTTTAAATGATTTAAATGTGCGGTTCGATAATTTAAATGATTTTTTTGTAAATACATATATACAAAGAATGTGCTAGCATGAAACGTGACAATAAGCTTGACATATATTTGTAGAATTCATAGGGTAAACATGTTTTTTTTAATTAATGATGAAAAATATGTTTACAAATCAGCTCATTCGGAGTACCAGGAGGAAAGAGTTGAGAAGAGAAAACCTCTGGTATTGCCCCAAAAAATAGAAGAGAAATTTTGTTATTAAATCTTACAAACTTCTCGTTATACATATGGGGTAATGCATGAGAAATTTATAGTCCACCCAATGTCGATTCAAGGGAATTAATTCCTTTACAAATATATATGTTATATGCACATGCATTCAACTAGATTTGACATTACAACATTTTAGATTCACTTTTAGTCCAATGAACCAGCCAGATCTTCCCTACCCTTTATTGTCTCAAGTATTGCCTCATGGTCTGACTCGCGAACCTTCCAAAGAGTTTTATTGTGTGGTTTTCCTCCATATTTGGTCAAATGAAAACTTGATGCAACCACAAGGTTGGAATAATGAATAATCTTCCTATGTGTCTCCCAATCCTCGAACAACCACAACCTAGGGTTCTTCGTACAATATCATCTAAGCCATGTACCAGTTACAACTACTACTCCTGTAGGGTATTCTAATCCTTCATCATTTGTAACAGTGTGATCTAATTTCTTTTTGTCCTCAACACAATGACACAAATAATAATTTGTCCCTTCATCATTGTCTTTAGGTGAAATAACAGCAAAAACATGGTCTGCAATGATAGAAGCATAACAAGGAGATTAATTTAATGAATACTTATGATAAAGTACTAAATTTGAGAATATTTGTGAGTTGACAATTTACCTGGTTGCACTAGATCAGACAAATGGTCAAAGTCAATGGATGATTCCATTTGTGTCAGTTGCAATGCTGGTGGGGGACAATAGGAGTCAAGTGGGCTCAAAATTTGTGTAGACCATTCATCGACCCATTCCTTTGACTCACACCCATCCCAATCTTCATCTACGCATGATGATCAAAAGCATGCCATATGTCATGTGTGGATGATACATGAACTTGCATTAGAGCTTCTAAAAGAGTGTAGCTCACTTGATCTTGTTAATGTACAACAATCCTTGTATGGTGCAATGTTAGTTTCATCCATCAACCAAAAAAATCTATGAACCGTAGACTCACCTTCATTACCTGGACCCATTGTAGCATTACACCACTGGATGATAGATCTCGCATCTGACAATGTTTCTTGTTCTTTGTACTTTAATTCTTTGTGTGCTGAGGCCCTTTTTATACATGCACCTGCACCATCGTGATCTCCCTTTCCATGACCGGCCTCTGTAAAATTCCACATATATTGAATACCAATGTTTGTATGCATCCTACTCAACCAATAAAACATTCAAGAATTCATTAATTGTGATGCACACTTGTCTGACCATATGATGTGTCAACGATATGATATACTCCTATTACTCAAATCACCATAAAATAGATGAAAGCAACCATGTACAAACTCTGTAGAATGCGAATGATCATCACTGATGTAAAAATGACACTCCCTCAATATCTTCTTGTTCTCCTCTGTACTGTCAGGTGAATGCATAAATTCTATATGAACAAATATAGCAACTTGTTGAGAGCTATAATACTTTGCTTGCACCTCATTTTGTGGTTGTAGAGTATATTTATCTGCAAACTCGACAACTGAAATAATGGTATCAAGTGGGAATGTGTCCTTGCACAACTTGAATTTCATATCCAACCATCAAGCTCTATGTGTATGCCTTGCATACTCATACACAATCTTGTCACGAAAAATACTCATGAACTGATACATTGGAATCTTTTCAATTACTAAATCACATCTTTTAGCCTCCTTTCCATCTTTTAGATTATATGTGACTGTCTTATATTTTCCAAAATCCACTTTTTCATTCCTAATTGCATGTGTACTCTCCATATGTTGACAAATTGGAAAATGTTGCAAACCACCACAATCTATGCATGTACCATTCAAGCATGCGAGCTTGTAAAATTGTTGACCATCCGCTCTTTCACATAAAATTGTAGTAATTAATTCCCTTGAAGATGTAGGTGGTTCATTTATGTTACAATCTTGCAAAACATTGTTGGAATGCAAATCTACACATATATGCTTATAAACATCAAAATGGTTAGAAAATTCAATATGTACCCTACAACAACAACTTGTGCGTGTGTGATTTATCTTCACATAAAAAGGTTTAGCCATTTAAAAATATCTTTGACTAATTTTAAATTGAGGATACGTATGTATATATTTTGCAAAGAATTATGTCTGAGTTGAATCCAAAAAATGTTTCGGATGTGGAATACGGATTCGACTACCAATCCTCCTTCTTACAACATCTTGTTGATTGGGAGATACTCATGTGTTATTCTTCCAAAAGTCTTCAATGACGGATTTTAAAGCTTCAACAAATGATTTATCCTTCTGCGGTAGTCTACCAGAAAATGCCCATAAATCATTATTATTTGGATCTTCCACTGTTTGATGCCTTCCCACAGCTCTCATTAGAGACTTTCTACTTATTTTCAATGCTTTGCTTGTCTTTCTAATGAGTCAAGATTTCTTCATTTGAGTGCTTAATATTGTTGAGTAAGTACACGTTGTGTGACATTACTATCTTTTGTGCGTGATGTAGAACCCACACTCTCATATGTAGTCATTAGATTCTTTACAATAGATTTTTCACTTGACTCATCCATCGTTCTTAGCCCAAGAATCTTCATGATGGGC
>MU223774.1:790949-817656 GCA_018584345.1 Thuja plicata | reverse complement strand
TTTACAATAGATTTTTCACTTGACTCATCCATCGTTCTTAGCCCAAGAATCTTCATGATGGGCCTAAATTTTAGATTTCTCATCATTTGAACAAATAGTTGACATCTTCCTATCATATTTAAATTCTTGAAAAATAATCTCCAAATACAAATAGCATATCTTTGACAAGTACACCTGGGAATCTTGTTAGGCATTTGTTGCAAAATGTTAGTATCAATATCAATCAAATATTTTGGCTTTCTATAAATTATTCTAGGAGGTGTTTTCAACTGTTGAGTGGCCTCAACATTAGGAGCATCAACAACATTATGTGTCAATTGTGTACCTTCAACCAAAGATGATGTGCCTTCAAATTGAGATTTGAAAGATGGATCCTCACCAACTTTAGATTTTAATGGGGTGCCTTCAACATGACACGATGTTGTGCCTACACCTTCAGATGTAGATAATGGTGTGCCTTGAACATGATACAATGGTGTGCCTTCAAGATGATATAAGGGTGTGTCTCCAACATCGGATGGTGGTGTCTCTTCAACTTGGGAACTCATAGATGATGTGCCCACATCTTCATAATTCAATTGTCTTGTTGCACGCAAGTTTCTCATCCGTTGCCTTTTTGTTTCCAATTCCAATTCTCTCTTACTTTCTATTGATGTTTCATGTTCCTCATCCAAAGGCAAATCTTCTTCTATGGTATGCAATTTTTTATGTTCACGAAGTTATCTCATTCTTTCCCTTTTCTTCTCTTTGTCTCTTTCATGTTCTTCTAGTGTTAGAGTCTTTGCTTGTTTCCTTGGCATGATGATTTTTACATATGAATTCATTACAATTTTCAAATTATTATATTAATCTATTACAAGAAGTAAAACTTTATAATATAAATATAAATTATATTAACTCAAAATATAATAGAAATATTTTACAATATGTTAAATTATTTCTTCAACAAATCCATATCATAGCAATGATAAACAAAAAGACTCTTTATTCACAATTCACATGTAAAAAATAAAAAACTTACCTCAATGGATAAATTTTGGCGAAGAATGATTGATTTTCATTCTTTGATGTTGACTTTTGAACAAAAATATGTTGCAAAGTGATAGAATATACTTCTTTGTGATTTTCAACACCATGAAAAGTGAATATTTGTCGAGCAAACTGTAAAAAATAGACAACAATAGTTAAAAGTGGGCCTCTTTCACGAGTTTCTTAGCTTTATTACCATTTTTTGTGTTCTTACATAGGGCACACGCCCTATAGGGTGTACACCCTATGTTAGACACACAAAATGAGAGAGAGAGAGAGAGAGAGAGAGAGATCTAGACACACAACCTATATAGGGTGTACAAGCTATATTAGACACACAATAGGGCTCTCTCTCTCTCTCTCTCTCTCTCTCTCTCCCTCTCTCTCTCCCTCCTTTTGTCATTTTGTGTCTAATATAGGGTGTACTCCCTAGAGTGTGTATGCCATATAGGGCATACACCCTATACTGAGTATAGGGCGTACGCCCTTTTAATGAAATTGATGTTTACCAAGCCTAAGGCTTGGGTTTTCCTTGGAGTTCCAACCCAAAGGCCTAGAGGATTCAAACAAGTCTGAGATGTTTTTTCCAGCAAACATAGAAAAAAAATGTTTTTTGTGTGTGCTCCTCGTCAGGTTTGCACTTGGTTCAATAACAATAAAATCAGGAGACATGATATGGTAGATCTCTCTGATAGCTATCTAACGATGTAATTTATTTTGAATTCTCATTATGTTCAGCTTTTCATTTTTAATTTCTTTTCAAAGTATGTCCATTTTTTGTCAAAAACCAACATGTATGCATTTGGGCTTAGATTTTGGCTCATTCATCGAATTTTGAAAAAAGTTCATTTTCAGAAACTAGACTCCATTCTACACACTTTAAAAAAAATAAGTTTTTATTTTCAATTAGTTTTCAATGATTTCTAGGGGGACCGCAAAAAAATTTCACATTTTCAGGATGTGTCCTCTTCGGAAAGTGGCAAAAAATCACACTTTCATAAAAAATTACTAGAAAAATCAGGGATAAACTAGGTGGTGTTAGCTAATTTCTCATTGGAGTGATGAATTTTTTTTGTTAAAAAAGATAACATTTTAGGGGGAGCACACCAGACGCTATGTTATTTTTTTTCACAAAAAACAAGACCACTTTTTGTGCCCCCCCTTTTTGAAGGCCTTAATCTCCACCATTTCTAAAAAAAATTAGTAGTTTAGAAACTAGATTCAAAGTAGAACAACTCTTATTTTCATCACATTTTAAAATTTTGAGTGTAACTATCCTCAATTTCTTGTTGAAGTTCAGAGTTTGTTGATTTCAGAAAAAAGTGGCATCTTATACCCCCTTTTTGGTCCCCCATCTTTGTGCACTTACCCGTACTTGGCCACATAATCACACATTGGCTCATGTATCTCCTTTTTCATCTGTGTGAACTATGCCAATAATGAATTCTCATCCTCTGCACTCCTAAATCTATCTTCAAACATTGTCTTCATGTCAGCCCACCCTGTTATGGAGGCTATTGGGAGATGGTTAAACCATTCTGCAGTGCCCTCAAACAATGTTTGCACAAATAGTCTCACAGCCACATCTTCGTGATGCACCACAAAAATACCACTAGCCACATTAAAATTATTCAAATGCTCTTCAACTGAGATTTTCCCATCTCCATTAAATCGTGGCAACACATCCTTAGCACCTTTACGTAAAGAATGGTGTGCGGTAAGGTTTAAAGGTCCTACAGTGGTACCCCAAGAATTAGCGTCCATAAATTTTAAGAAAAGATGAAGATTGATGTTCAAAGGTGTAGGTGTCCCTGAAAGAACTAAAGCATGAACTAATGGTGAGTCTATAGATTTCTGAATTGATTTAGGTTTATGTCTAGATGGATGGGGTAAAGTTAAATCAAGAGTACCAGTAATTTGTTTAAGGTCTTCTAAATCTTGGTCTATCAACCCTTGCTTGGCCTGAGACCTAGTGAAATGTCTGGAATCTAGAATTAAGTCTTAAAGCCCTTGTGCTACTCTATCAACAATTGCGGCTTCCTGAGCAATAGGAAAGCCTCTTAACCATTCACATGTTTCCTCTTCTTCCTCAATTACCAACCTGACCTATTGACATTACTGATCATTAGTTCTTTATTTCCAGGCTACAGAGTTGAGGTCAGCAATAATGTCCTCTTGGGTGTCTAGAAAATGCAAATCCGGCTATAATATTGGAAGGAATTCTTCTTGTCCAGGTATTACATCAGCATGTAACACCATAACTACTCATTTATAAATAAAGTGAAACTGGCCTACTTAGTATCATTTCCCCAGTAGAGTCGTCAAAAATCTATTAGTTAACAGATTTATTCCCAATTCAATTAAAATAGTTTGATGAATTATTTTCTCTATTTCCCTTTCTAGGAGAAATCAATTATCTAACAGTTGGGGCTTGTCTTAATGGTCATGTCCCTCTACATAAAGGTGCAGCTCCCTCTTCAATGATTTTCAATTAAGATTTGTAAATAATAGATCAACAAACTTCTCAAACAATACTTTTCACCTTAAATTATTAAAGGTTTAAAATTTTAAAATTTGAATGAAGAAAGAATTGAAAAATAATCACTGAGATAATGAGTAAGAATTCAGCTGAAAGACTAAATTTCTTAAAAGCATATACAGATAAAGATAAACAAGAAACCTAGACTCCTTTATAATCTGAAAGAAATATAAATTTATACCACAATCACAAACATAACTCCAACAGAAATTGCATTCATAAACTTCAATGAAAACATCAAAGCTGTGATATATTTGTATATTAGAATTTTAACCAACTGATCAAAATATTTTCAGATCACAAATATCCTTTCAAGTATCTTAGTATCACTATCTAACTGAAAAGTAACAGAAAGCAGTAAAATTACAAAATTTGGCCAACCCAAATCTCAGGTCATAATAAGCCATTTATATCTAGAGAATAAACTATTTTTTTGGTAGTTTTTAAAACCAACTCCATAAAGGAGTAAAAGTAAGAAAGACAACTGGAGTTCTAAATTAGTTCGAGCAACAGGAAATATCAAAACAAGAAGCTAAAAATAATCCTTCTGTTGTGATTATCCCGCAGGATATCCAGGTTCAGGGTGTTGATGTGGCTGATGATGGTTGAGCTTGCAGTTTCTTCCATTCTAGATGTTCGACAGAAAACTTGACCACAAACTGATGATTAGGAATGCCAATGTGAGCAATCCTTTGTTTCCACACCTTATTTTCTCTGCAAACTAGAGCCACCTTTTCTTTGTGTGAGTCCAAGTGTTTATGACACATAATCACTATATATTCTATCTCAGCGACATGAGAGAACGCATTAGGTGTTACTGTTCTTGTTTCTTTAACCATACGCACCCTCTCTATGAAATCCTGACACATTTCTTCTGGCTTTTGCAGAGTCTTACCATCCTCTTTGAATAGTTGTACCTTAATGAAGCCAAGATCATTATTCATCATTTATGCTAAGGTAACAAGCTCTTTTGCCAGTTTAGTAGATTCTTCAATACCTTGCCTTATGATGGAATTCCTCCAACTGAGATGATCTTGTGATACGAAAAGAATCTCATCATCAAAACCTGCAATTGGCCTTTCAGACAAGAACTTCGTCACCCCATAATACTTTACTTCAGCCATTTGTGCCATTACTGCCATCTATTGGGTCTTCTCTTTATCCCACTTTGCCAATTCTATATCTAGATTATCCTTTGCAGCCACAACATCTTCATAAGTCTGACTGAGATCACCTATGTATTTATTTCCATGACCCATTACATAATTCAACCAACCTTCGTATGCTTCAACGATAGACTTATTTCATACAATCTATTCTTTCATCATTTGATTATCTAGGGATTTTATATCAAAGGCCACTGGGGTCTTTGTTGTTACAATCTGATCTAGAAGATGGATAGAAAAGATGTATTCAACCATTTGTGAGATAGCTACTTTCATTTCCTGTTTATCTTTTTCATCCTTCCATGCCATGTTCACAATTTTCTTGGTGGAAGATTCTAGATGTTTAACATCTGTTGCCCAAGTTTCCACCCCTAAGTCAACCCTCTCAATTTTGAAATCATAATCCGTTACTTCATCTGAGCTCTTCCCATTCTTAGGAATAGCCATCTTTACAAACCAACACCCTGTCTTTGCATCTGTATCTATCATTGCCTCAGTCTTAGTCTTTTTTAACTTTACTTCCCTACCTAAACATCTTCTTACCATGTCGTTATCAGGTAGGGAAATAGGTACTATGCTTCTCTTTTTACTGATAGAAGTGTGGAGCCATGCTGGTATATCTATAGTATCTTTAGCAAGAGGAGTTTGCAATATAATTGAATCAACGAATAGAGCATTGCTAGTGTTTTTCTCTTTATTCATTTCTACATCTCCTCTCAAATCGTCCAAATTCATCACATCCAAAGCTTGGTTTTCCATAGGAACTTGTTCTTTAACAACAAGACCTAATTCCACAAACTCAGGGTCAACCGTGACCTTCTTCAACCTTTTACTTCTGGAGCGTGTTGTTCTTGCTGGAACAGGGGATTTTACGGATGATGAAGGCTTCTTTTCTAAATTGAACTCCAATTCGATTGTACCTACAATATCAGATTCAATAGAGAAATTAGGAGAAGAAGTTGGATCTTTGGGGGACAGGGTATCCTGGGTTTGTTTATGAGTGACTGGTTTAATAATCTTTAGCTTGCCCAATCTCTTATCTCTTAACCACTTCTTTGTTCTTCTAATAACAATAAAAAAAAATTGCTGAACATTATCTTCTTCTTGTCTGTTCCAATCAATTTCTGCCAAGGGTTCATTTTGCACCCTGCTGCTGAATTCAGAATCAAGCAAATCCTCATTTTCATATTTTGTTACTTATTTTCTTATTTTGTTACTTATTTTCTATTTTGCTTCTTATTTTCTGAGAATACAGAGTAAGTTGTACTAATATTCCATGCTTCATACTCCTTGTCTGGGATTCCCATGGTATGACATCACTATTTCCCTATCAATTCTTACCAAAATACCACCAGAATCCATGTGAACGCACTTTTCATTGCCATCATAATGGTTCATACACTCCATAACAAATTATGGGCAAGGAGTTACAGTTGGGAATGTGGCGGCTTCGATTAAACCACTCTGGTTAATTTTCTCTGCTATGGAACCTTCCCTTGGATTCCTCAACCTTCCCAAAATTTCTTCAATGGTCACATTTAAAAGGGCTATGTCTTCTAATTCTGGGAGAGAGCTAATTAAACTGGAAGAGGACTTCAACTTAGGCAACGACGACCTATTATACTTCATTTTAAATAACAATTGAAATCCCTCAACAAGCAGACAAGGAATTTGAGAAGAAGAAACTTTTTAAAAAAAAACAATTTTACTATGCTTCAACAGACTGCTTTAAGTTAGAAATTCAGAGTTCATGAAAATAACAGTCCTTCAACCTTGAAATTACCTTCCTTCGACTCTCTGGTTTCACAATGACCAAAGAAAACCAGGCTGAATGAGGAACCAAAAATACAACCTTGGGTTATAAAGGCAACAAATATGCCTGAATTCGCGGCATGCATAAAATTTCAATTCATCTGCGCAAATTCAATGTCGAAGTGACATATTTTCTGACATCTCATTAATTAGCCATCTTCTCACACCCTTCGAGCTTACAAACTAATGATTAATTTCCTGAGAAAAGGTACGGTTGATTGAAACTTTGAGATTTCCCAACTGATTCTTTATCCGTACCATCATTACTTTCACTTGATATGAAATCCGCTACCAATCCGAAAAGAAAATATTCAGATTTGAACTTTTGAAAATGGAACTCTGTAAGTTCAATTTGAACATACTGACTTGACCAAAGACGTGACGACTTCTTATAAATATAACTCAGACTAACTTCCGCTTGCACATTTATAATTTGAACTTTTAAATTTGAACTTTGAAAGTTCAAAATAAAGTTCAAATTGGGGGGAAAAATCACCTAAAGGAAAGCTAGCTGGAACGAAGCCACGATAACGCTGGACGCGCAAGCCAATTTGAACATAGGAATTTAAACTTTTGAAAGTTCAAAACAAAAAAAACTGCCAAAGAAAAATAAAAATGGGTGTAACAGTTCATATGAATTAAAATTTAAGAACCAATTAAATCAAAGATAATTATTATTTTCTATTTTAAAAAATTCCATCTATACTTTAGTAACTTAGATTAATATTTTTTTTGATAGAAAAAATTTCAATTTTGATTTGTAAAATTTATTTTGATTAATAACTAGTTAAAGATATTATTTTAATATAAACTAAAAAATTCAAATAAAACAAACCTTATTTTAGAAACATGATATTTCTACAACCCATAGAGTTCTATAGTTTTCTATATTTGATTAATTACACTGAAGAATATTACATTGCATAAACCTTACTAAGCTACTTAAGAACTATACTACAAAATATATAAATATACGATTACAATTAACCCACCCTAAGTTTTACAAACTTTCTTAAAATAATTTTGGAAAAAAAATTTGAATTTACCTGTATATGTTGTGACCATGAGTTCATACATTTGTCCGACTTCAACATCAATGAGATCCATGGGGCGGCCAAGGGTAATCTCGGGTTGGTAGTGCGAGGGAGTGTTGAGAGATGAAAATGGCATTTTAAAGAGGAAGTGCCTCTTTCCTTGGGCATTCAGACCAACCACGTTGTCAAAGCCATTGGGGTCTTTTATGGTATTAAGTTGGCTTACCAGCTAAACTACAGAAAGATATGGGTCGAAGGTGATTCTAAGAATATTATAAATTGCCTTGTTGGTAATCATAAACCTTCTTAGACCATCAAAAATTTGATAAAAAAAAAACAAAAGATATCATCTCCTTATTTGAAGATTGCTTCATATCCCATAATTTTTGTGAAGCAAATTATGTTACTGACTAGTTTTCTAACCGTGGGAGTGAGAAGTATGGGTTATACCACATGGACAAATAAAGACATGTTGGGTGGTGAAGTAAGCATGCTCTTACTTTGGGACAGGATGACATGTGCGGGAAGTATCACCTTCTTTAATGATGGGGATTTATTTTGAAATGAGATATGGTATTATGGAAATGCGTGGTGTCATTTCCAAAGAAGAGGGTTGTGCATATAGCCCATTGCTTCTTTATCTCACCAGGTATTTGCATGGAGTTAGGGTATTTTTGGTTCTTTGTTTGCAACTGGACATTCATATCTTTGGATGTGGGTTTCTTATGGTTCAGAGCTTTGAAACAAACATGGGTGGGGATCGCAAACGTTTTGAGCCAATTGACTGCAACAATATCAATTCCAAGCGTAAAGTTTGGAACATTTCAAAGGATGGTGGCTTAAATATTTACGTGGAACGCCTTCATGGTTTTGACCCCAAAATCACTGAATTCTTGGATAGGGGTTGGAAGGATGAGAATGTTATTCTATTTGGGACAAAGGTGTTGATTAACAGGAGCGTCATTGCTGAAGTTACTAGCCTTAAGATGGAGGGTATGAAGTTCTACTAGGAACCAAAATACTATGATTTTTCCATCTCGAGGTTCCCCAAGATAGGGGAAGAGCGTGATTTGTTGGGAAACAAGGAGATGAGCACCAACTACTATCACCTGGTGAAGATCAAATCCATATGGAGCCAGGTAATGAAAGTTATCATTGAGTATGTAACTCTTGATGGTCATTTTACTAGAGCTTTCAGTCACCACTTTATTTTATTAAACTATTTCCACCATGGCCAGAAAATTTTGGTTCCTTTTTATCTTTTTTCTTCTCTGAAAGCTAGTTTCAAAAGACATAGAAATAATCATATCAAAAATCCTATCTTGCATGAGAGTTTGTTGGTCCTTATTTTTTACCATTACAAAGCCATGTCGGCCCCCTTCAAACCCTATCACGCCTTTTGAGGAGTATGATACCATGGTAGGGGAAACAAATACTGAGTTTGAAGAGGTAGAGGATATAGAGTATGAAGAGGATGAGGAAGAGCCTCTATCAGAAATAAAAAATCCTATCTTGCATGAGATTTTGTTGAACTCCTTAGTTTTTACCATTACAAAGCCATTTGGCCCCTTCAAACCCTATCATGCCTTTTGAGGAGGATGAGACCACGGTAGGGGAAACAAATATTGAGTCTAAAGAGGTAGAGGATATAGAGTATGAAGAGGATGAGGAAGAGCCTCTGTCAGAAATCAAAAAGACCCCACAAAGAAAGGTGAAATCTAGAAAGAAGGGGAAAGGTAGGGACACAGACTCTGAGAATGAGGAGTATATCACAGCTACAAAGATTAAAAAAACCCCCAAGTCTATTTATAAAGTGAGTACTGGTAGTAAGGAGAAGAGGAAGCACAAGGCCTCTAAACCCCATGGCCACAACGACCTTGTTTCCCCTTTCGTGGTTGGCTCAGTGGATAAGATTGAGAAGGAGAAAGATAAGAGGATTGAGGTTGAGGAATACTATGGAAAGAATCTGCAAGTTGATATCCCTCTTGCTCCCTCTCCTAATGCTAGAAAACCCTAGTTTCTTAAGGATGACACGCAAAGAGAGGAAAAAGTCGACTCCTTGCTAGAATTAAGATCCAACTCTAAGCATTTTAAGCTTGATCGTGAATATTATGTGGATATTCTCAGCATGGCTAGGGAGAATTCTATTGACTCTTTTTCCATCTTCAAGTGGTTGTGGCTTGAGATAAAAGAGATTAAAATCAAGTAGAGGAGCATGACAAGGACAATTGAGGCAATGGATAGTGTGATCAGTTGAAGCACCTGACATGGCACTACACAAGCTACAGAGGGCACTGGGGGGATCTTGGCCAAAATTTGTGGACTTTGCAGGATAATTTGTCCATTGAAAAGGGTCTCAAGAATACTTTTGGGGACTTGGAACAACTGAGGAAGGATAATGAGAGTGCGATGAAAAGTGGAAAAGAGTTTCTTCACAGCGTAATATTTTAGAGTCACAAAAGCATCAAGCTGACTATTGATTCCATGAACTGCTTGGTGGATAAGCTAGATAGGACTCATTAAGAGAAACACATTTTAATGTTGGATTCAAACAAGGGCCCGAAAATCCCTAGTGCCAACAAAAGGACAAGCGACAACTTAAAGAGGAAAGTTGAGACCGTGCATGTTGATCTCACTAACTTGAAGAAGGTGGCAATGGAAATGACCCAGCTGGAGGTTGATGCATTTGAATCTCTTAAAGATCTTGCCTAGTTTGTCCTCTACCTAGTTTGTCCTCTATTTCCTTTGTGTTCTCTATTTTTCTTGTAGCTGTCTTTTTGCTGGTCCTTGGCTACCTTTTTCATTGTTCATCTTTTGGGTAGCTTTTTGTTTTGGGAATGTTAGGCTTGGTTTCTCTAGCTAGTGTATACTATTTTAGAATTTTGATATTTTGTTGTTAAATGGTTTTGAGTCCCTTCAAAACCTATTTTAATCGTAATCAAAAACATTAAAAAGACCCGCCAATTCTTGTTTCTCTAGCTTTTCTTCATCATCTTCCAGTGGTTCTTTCTCATCAAATTCTCTCTCCCTTAAAGGAAGAAACTCAAAATAACCCATGTTAGGGAAAAGTGTGTAGGACACATCCTCGAGATTGAAGAGCAATTCCACATTTATCCCAAAAAGGAATTCTAAGGAACCGTAAATGTTAGACACCAAGAGAAGCCCCCAAGTGCAGTAGCTGAGAATAGGAATGTATCGATCCATTGTACCACTCACAATTACATTGATATACTTGGTGTTGAGTCACAAGAAATTCATGATGCCTTCTCACCTTTCAATCAAGCACTTACTTCTAATAAATTGGGCCAAATTTGGGTCTGGCTAGAGGATCTTGGTAATGCCCTCTAGATGACAGAAGGGTCCCGTATGTTTTTGTAGAGGGTTCCAGTTTCAATGTCAATGCAAAGTTGTGCCCAAAGTTGTTCCAGAAAGCATATGGCCAAGAGGAATCAAAAAGCAAAGAGAGTGTACATTCTTATGACGTGTTGACTTTGCAAGAGATCACCTAGTAGCTGAGAGTACATACTCTCATAGAAGTCCGTGCACATAATGCATTTGATAGGGTTGGTGTAGGAATTTTAGTGGAAAGCATCTCGGAACCCCTCGCTTTGTAATTTGGGTACCCTTTTAAAGTCTAGTGAAGTTATGGTGAAATAGAGCTTGGGATTATATGGGAATGGTTCAAGGTCTCTTTATTTGTGGGGAAAACAAGTGCCTTAAAGGATAAATAAAAGGGAGGGTAGATGGACTCCACCACCTATTGGTGTCTCTAAAATGAACACAAATGGATCTTCTAGGGGAATCCATGGGCATGTAAGGATTGAAGGAGTTAGGAAGGATAATATTGGTGTGAACATTTTTAAATTTTTCATTTATAAAGGAGTGTAAACTAATAATTTTGTGGGAGCTCTTGCTATCTTGGTTGGCACAAGGTTAATTGTGAGTCAGATTCTTAGATTCTCATCAATTTATTGAACAAGCAATAATTTGATGATATCAATTGGTAGCTAGCATTTGTTGTTTGATAGGTTCTCATGAACTGAGTAATACGTTGGAGTTTCATTCTTGTGTTTAGATATTAAGAGAATGTAATGTAGTAGTTGATTATTTCTTATCTATATGGGTTTCAAAAACTTGGGCCGATTAAAATGTTAGTGACTGGGAACTTTTGGACTTGGAGTGCTCCCAAGAATTAGATAGACCATTTGTTGAGGATATGTCTAATTAATGTTTTGATCTAATGGCTTGATGGAGACTTATGTTGTTAATTCTTTGGTTGGTTGGATGTTTTGAGCCCCTAATGGATTTGTCCTCTTAATTTAGATTTAGATTTAGTCTAATAAATTATTACCCCTCTATTTTGAAAATAAAAACCAAACCTAATTATAGTCAATAACACATTATAAGATTATATAACTATAAATCTACAATTAATTAGGTTAAAAAAAATAAAATAAAGATTTATCAAACCCTAAATTTTGCAACATTTATGTTTGATCTAATGGTTTGATGGAGATTTATCTTGTTAGTGTTTTGGTTTGTTAAATGTTTTGGGCCCATGATAGACTTGTACTCTTCATTTAAATTTAGATTAATAAACTCAAATCCTTCTTTTTTTAAAACAAAAAACAAACCTAACTACAGGCATGAACACACTATAAGATTATATAACTCTAAAACTACACTTAATTAATCTTTTAAAATTTGTAATACAAGACTTTTTTTTTTAACCTTAAGGTGTCCCCGCGACTTAGCCCAGCAACCCAGCATCCCATATCTTGGGTACCAAAGGTGAGCTAAGGTGAGACTAATCCCCAGGGGATGAACCAAACCACCCGCAAGCCAGGTTCATCGGGCGAGAGTCGAACCCGAGACCATGAGTCATTCACCCATAGCCTCAAACCAACTCTGCTAAAGACTTATCAATCCCTAAATTCAGCAACTTTTTTTCTTCCTCGGATGTTCCTGAACTGAACATATTTCACACCTTTTAAAGAGATTTAAATGTGTGGATAAAGAGAAGACACCATACTATATTAAAGCTATGCCAGATTGTACCTCCTGATAAATTTGGTGACTACAGAAATATCAAGTCCAAGCATAAAGTATGGAACATTGTGAAGGATGGCAACTTAACTCCTTATGTGGAATACCTTCATGGTTTTGACCCCAAAATCACATAATTCTCGGATAGGGGTTGGAAGGATGAGAATGTTATTCTGTTTGGGAGAAAGGTGTTGATTGAAAAGAGCGTCGTTGCTAAAGTTACTGACCTTAATATGGAGGGTGTGAAGTTCTACCAGAAACCAAAATACTCTGATTTGGCCATCCATAGACTCCCCAAGACATAGGAAGAGCACGATTTGCTGGGAAACAGGGAGATGAGCACCAACTATTATCACCTGGTGAAGATCAAATCCATATGGAGCCAGGTAATGAAAGTTATCATTGAGTATGTAACTCTTGATGGTCATTTTACTAGAGCTTTCAGTCACCACTTTGTTTTATTAAACCATTTCCGCCATGTCAAGAAAATTTTGGTTCCTTTTTATCTTTGGTCTTTTCTGAAAGCTAGTTTCAAAAGACATAGAAAGAATCGTATCAAAAATCCTATCTTACATGAGAGTTTGTTGGTCCTTATTTTTTACCATTATAAAGTCATGTTGGCCCCTTCAAACCCTATCATGCCTTTTGAGGAGTATGAGACCATGGTAGGGGAAATAAATACTGAGTCTGAAGAGGTAGAGGATACAAAGTATGAAGAGGATCTGAGGAAGAGCCTCTGTCAAAAATCAAAATACTATCTTGCATGAGATTTTGTTTGTCCTTATTTTTTACCATTACAAAGCCATTCATCCCCTTCAAACCCTATCATGCCTTTTGAGGAGGATGAGACCGTGGTGGGGGGAAAAAATATTGAGTCTAAAGAGGTAGAGGACACAGAGTATGAAGAGGATGAGGAAGAGCCTCTGTCAGAAATCAAAAAGACCCCATAGAGAAAGGTGAAATCTGGAAAGAAGGGGAAAGGTAAGGACACAAATTCTGAGAATGAGGAGTATATCGCAGCTACAGAGATTAAAACAACCCCCAAGTCTATTTCTAAAGTGGGTACTGCTAGTAAGGAGAAGAGAAAGAACACAGCCTCTAAACCCCATGGCAAAAATGACCTTGCTTCCCCTATCGTGGTTGGTTCGGTGGATAAGAGTGAGAAGGAGAAAGATAAGAGAATTGAGGTTGAGGAATACTATGGCAATAATCTGCAAGTTGATATCCCCCTTTTTCCCTCTCCTAGTGCTAGAAAAACCTAGTTTCCTAAGGCTGACACACAAAGAAAGGAAAAAGTCGACTCCCCGCTAGAATTAAGATCCAACTCCAAGCATTTTAAGCCTGATCGTGAAGATTATGTGGATGTTCTTGGCATGGATAGGGAGAATTCTATTGACTCTTTTTCCCTCTTCAAGTGGTTGTGGCATGAGATAAAAGAGATTAAAATCAAGTAGAGGGGCATGGCAAGGAAAATTGAGGCAATGAAGAGTGTGATCAGTGGGAGCACCTGACATGGCACTACGCAGGCTACAGAGGGCACTGTGGGGATCTTGGCCAAAATTTGTGGACTTTGCAGGATAATTTGTCCATTGAAAAGGGTATCAAGAATACTTTTGGGGACTTGGAACAACCGAGGAAGGATAATGAGAGTGCGATGAAAAGTGGAAAAGAGTTTCTTCAGACAGTAATATTTTAGAGTCAGAAAAGCATCAAGATGACTATTGATTCCATGAACTTCTTGGTGGATAAGCTAGATAGGACTCATTAGGAGAAACACATTTTAATGTTGGAGTCAGACAAGGGCTCAAAAATCTCTGGTGCTAGCAAAAGGACAAGGGACAACTTAAAGAGGAAAGCTGAGACCGTGCATGTTGATCTCACTGACTTGAAGAAGGTGGCAATGGAAATGACCCAGCTCGAGGTTGATGCATTTGAAGCTCTTAAAGATCTTGCATATTTTTTCCTCTATTTGCTTTGTGTTCTCTATTTTTCTTGTAGCTTTATCTTTTTGCTGGTCCTTGGCTACCTTTTTCATTGTTCATCTTTTGGGTAGCTTTTTGTTTTGGGCATGTTAGGCCTGGTTTATCTAGTTGTTGTATACTATTTTAGACTTTTGATCTTTTATTGTTAAATGGTTTTGAGTCCCTTCAAAACCTATTGTAACCGTAATCAAAAATATCAACGAGATCTACCAATTCTTGTTGCTCTAGATTTTCTTCATCATCTTCCAGGCTTCTTGCTCATCAAATTCTCTCCCCCTTAAAGGAAGAAACTCAAAATAACCCATGTTAGGGATAAGTGTGTAGGACACACCCTTGAGATTGCGGAGCAAATCCACATTTATCCCTAAAAGGCATTCTAAGGAACCGTAAATGTTAGACACCAAGATAAGCCCCCAAGTGCAGTAGCTGGGAATAGGAATGTATTGAGCCATTGTACCACTCATAATTACATCGATATACTTGGTGTTGGGTCACAAGAAATTCATGATGCCTTCTCACCTTTCAGTCAAGCAATTACTTCTAATAAATTGGGCCAAATTTGGATCTGGCTAGAGGATCTTGGTAATGCTCTCTCTGACAGAAGGGTCTCGTATATTTTTGTAGAGGGTTCCAGTTTCAATTTCAATGCACAATTGTGCCCAAAGTTATTCCAGAAAGTGTATGGCCAAGAGGAATTTGAAAGCAAAGAGAGTGTACATTCTTATGATGTGTTGACTCTGCAAGAGACTGCATAGTAGCTGAGAGTACATACTCTTGTAGAAGTCTGTGCACATAATGCATTTGATAGGGCTGGTGTAGGAATTTTAGTGGAAAGCATCTCGGAACCCCTCGCTTTTGTAATTTGGGTACCCTTTTAGAGTCCAGTGAAGTTGTGGTGAAATAGAGCTTGGGATTATATGGGAATGGTTCAAGGTCTCTTTCTTTGTGAGGAAAACAAGAACCTTAAAGGATAAATCAAAGGGAGGGTAGATGGACTCCACCACCTGTTGGTGTCTCTAAAATGAACACAAATAGATCTTCTAGGGGAAGTCGTGGGCATCTAAGGATTGAAGGAGTTAGGAGGGATAATATTGGTGTGAACATTTTTTAATTTTTCATTTATAAAGGAGTGTAAACTAATAATTTTATGGGAGCTCTCGCTATCTTGGCTGGCACAAGGTTAATTGTGAGTCAGATTATTAGATTCTCATCAATTTATTGAACAAATATCAATTGGTAGCTAGTATTTGTTGTTTGATAGGTTCTCATGAACTAAGTAATACGGTGGACTTTGTTTCTTGTGTTTAGATATTAAGAGAATGCAACATAGTAGTTGATTTCTTAGCTATATGGGTTTCAAAACATTAGGCCGATTAAAATGTTAGTGAGTGGTCCACTTTTTGACTTGGAGTGCTCCCAAGAATTAGATAGACCATTTGTTGAGGATATGTCTAATTAATGTTTTGATCTAATGGCTTGATGGAGACTTATCTTGTTAGTTCTTTGGTTGGTTGGATGTTTTAAGCCCGTAATGGATTGTACTCTTAATTTAGATTTAGATTTAGTCTAATAAATTACTACCCCTCTATTTTGAAAATAAAAACCAAACCTAATTATAGTCAATAACACATTATAAGATTATATAACTATAAAGCTACAATTAATTAGCCTTAAAAAAACTACAATACAGATTTATCAAACCCAAAATTTTACAACATTTGTGTTTGATCTAATGATTTGATGGAGATTTATCTTGTTAATGCTTTGGTTTGTTAAATGTTTTGGACCCATGATAGATTTGTACTCTTCATTTAAATTTAGATTAATAAACTCAAGCCCTTGTTTTTTGAAAACAAAAAACAAACCTAACTACATGAACACACTATAAGATTATATAACTCTAAAACTACACTTAATTAATCTTTTAAAAATTGTAATAAAAGACTTATCAATCCCTAAATTCAGCAGCTTTTGCTCTCCCTCGGATGTTCCTGAACTGAACACATTTCACACCTTTTTAAGAGATTTAAATGTGTGGATAAAGAGAAGACACCATACTATACTATATTAAAGCTATGCCAGATTGTACCTCCTGATAAATTGGGTGACAGGAAGAAGAGAAAGGATGGGAGAAGTGTCTTCATTGGCAATGCGTTGAATGTGAGGTTTCAAATCCTTGTACGTGATAATGGGCAAGGCCTTCTTAAAACCCTCTCTATCACTGCTGCCATTAAGGCCGTAACTTGCATTGGCGGTGAGAATAGCAGAGAGGACTTCTCTCTGCACTTCCTTAGCATTTTTAGTCACATTCTCAATAAACGCCAAGGCCAAAAAGACCAGAAAAAAGAGATAACAAACAGTCCCAATTAAAAAGAAAACGTAAGGGATAATCAAGTTTGTGGAAATTTTGAAAGTGGATGAATTGCTTTTATTCATAAATACAAATAAAATTGTGGAAAATCTTCCCCGTTGTCTTCTCTCTTTTTCTAATACTATTAGATAAATCGTATCAAGTCACTCCGTGATTGCCGTGCAATTCCCTTTCACAAAAAAATCACGAGTAGTATGTATTCACGACATCTGCAGGCGAGAATTCCGCGCCTTTTCACGCCGACCATTGTTTTCAACGTATGCTTTCCATTGTCAACAAAATATGTGAATAAGTAAACCTACTTTACTCGTGTCGTCCATTTTCTTTCTAATATTATGGAATAGTCAGTCCATTCAGGCCGCGTCTAATTTTCATTTGAAAATTTCACAACTCCAATTTACATTCCAAACAGTATTTTTCTTGCAAAAAATTTGGTTGATGCATGTAAACTCGTGGCCACCACATCCTAGCGCACGCACGAACAATCATGCCTCCCACACACATGTTGGAGGACAGGCGTATATGTGCGTTTCTGACTTATAATTTTAGTCTTGACAGAGTGTTTTATTTAATTTTGTGCGAAATTTTTATTAGATATGTAGAAATAAATTGTTAGCTCTTTCTAGTCAAATGAACTCATCTTCGGGAGACATCAATTGAGTGTTACATCCTAAGATTTGCTCCAAAGAATAGAAACATTTCCATGAGAGATAGTGAAAAGGGCTTGAAGATTGTGTATGGTGTTTTAAATCCATCATTGGGAAAATATGACTTGTTTAAGAAAGCTAATCGGTCTCTGGAACCATGACAGCAAAAGCAAGTTGACATGGTTGGGTTTTGAGGAAGCCATTGGGCGTTCTATGAGGAACCTTTTACAATCATTTAAGTTGCTCGTTTGATGAATCAAGGTTAAGAGAGATCGACAGAGAAAGCAGTTGCTAACATTTCGGTAACAATACATTTCCTTATTTCGGATGGCAAGGAAAACAACAACGGGAAGGGTAGGCTAGACAAGTTGGAGCAAAAGATCACCGAGATGGCCAAGAAGGTGGATAACAGCGCTGATACGATGGGGAAAACCCTCTTGGTTTATCATGAGGGTATGACTACGGCCAAAAGTAGGAATGCTCTCATATGCTATCTCGAAGGGAACGACCCTTCAAAAGCTATTGTGAATTTGGACAAGGACTCTGATGATAATGATGTCACTCCTCCTGGTTCGAGGAAGCGGCGCACTAGGGCGAGTATGGAGAAGAAGGAAACTTTTGTTTGCAATGATGTTTCTGTTCTGCGCGAGACAGTGAAGAAAATGTCTGAAATTGGGAAAGAGTTAGGGAAAATTATCGAAGACATGTTGTAGGTGGTCTTTGGTTTTTTGTTTTAGGCTGGGTGTTTTAGGTGGTGCTGGTTTTTTGGGGTTGGCTCTGTTCGATGTTGATGCTGGCTTTTTTGTCAAGACTTTTTGTGGTCTAGTCTTTTTCGGGACTTTAATGCTTTATCTTTAGTTCTGTTGTAAAGGGTTGTGAGGCTCCTTCAAAACCCGATTTTGCTCTAATCCAAAACAATACGTTTCTCAATGTTCATTTGCTTTCTGCAACAATAGTGTGAGGCTTTTAACATGATAATTGGGGGCATTTATGTATCCTTTAATGGACAACTGTCTTTTAGAAGAAGTTTAAGTTGTATCTTGATGTGTTAAAAAATCAGATTGAATATTTAAATAATATCAAACACACATCTAAAATTAGAGACAAACAAAAAAATAAACATAACACATATGGTTCACCATTAAAAACAAAATTGAGGGAAAAAGCAAGGATAATATCTATTATTAATTGTCACAGCAAATACACAATCCTGTCTAATTATTCATAGTTCAAATCCCACTGGGGTAGGGTATGTACGCCTTATTTGTAGCACAATTAGACCAATAAACATATGGCTGTATTATAAACTATAAAAGAACCTTTCCTTCCTTACAAATGTTTAGCTTTCTAAATATGAAACCACAGGAAATGAAAAGGCAAAGTGATGCATCTTAAACCAAAACCAAGGAAAGGAAGAAGAACAATAACCCATAACAGATCCCAATTACAATTATATTTCTCATGCTTATTCCTCGTTGAATCAAAAGTTATATGTCAGAAAATAAAACCAGATTTTACTTAAAAAAAATAAAAAATAAAAAAAAATCCCCCAATATCTTTGTTTCCATGGGTGCCTTTCTCTAAACTCAACCCCCCCCACCAATTTGAACAAAAAAGCTTACCCAACCATGGCTCACCGCCAAACAATCTTAAAACTGCCCAAGAGCAAAAACGGCGGGTACAAAAAGAACAAGCCGCTCACTGAACATTAATTATTAAATATAGACAAAGGGCATCGAACGATGTTCGTAGGGTCTCTGCCCAGCGTAATTCCCAGGTGGGTCATAATTGCAGGTGATGAAAATACCGCTATCATTGCATTTAATTCGAGCACATCCAAGCTTCTTCGAATTTTCCCACACAACTTGAATATAATTTTTGCAGACTTGCCCCTGAGCACATGAATTGGAATTATAATCGTAATACTGCTTCTCAGTAACCCATGCACTCACGCCATCTGCGGGCGAGAATTTGGCACCTTTTCCCCAGAAAATGTTTTCACCTAACACATCGCCAGAATGCTGCAAATAATAGTCCGCCACGCGTTGATTAGCATACATTCACGCGTAATCAGCGAGAGTGTCGTCCCACACGAGAGGGCCAACACCCACTTCAGACCTAGCATCGTTGTGAGGGCTTCAAAACTGGGTTTGCAAGTCTTGCCCTGAGCAGAATTTCAGGAAGCAGAGGACCAAAACAAACCACGTTAAACACATCTTCATCATCTCTAAGAAATGCTCTTTTTCCTTGGAATTACCTAAACCAACGGTACTACTATAGACGGTTGACCGAAGATCGGCTCTCACGGTCAATTTCCTCCTCAGCTGCAGACTTCTACATCGACTTGCTCCAGTGATTCCATCTGAACCAGAGACGCACTCCCACCCAATTTGCATTAATTGTGGAGTGCCTTCTACGACACGCTCGACCCACCTTTGTAAAGACCGCATTTACCCACAAAATGCCACATCACATAAATAACATAAAAAGCGGAAAAGTCGACAAAAGAACATGATCGACAATAATCAGAGACAATTCAAACCATTATATATTCATAAAGAAAGTATATGATACACAGTTTCGACCTTCACGTCGATATAACCAAGATAACCACAAAAATAAGTTGTACAATAAGGTCATCGTAAAGGATGAATGTCTAGGTCATTACATGACCAAAATTGTTATGCCGATTACAATAAGGAAAAGTCAACCACACGCCGAACTTTCAATCAAATATAATACAAAAGAATAGTTTATTTCAATTAAGTGATACACAGTGATTTGGATGTCGACCTGCATGCCAGACATCAGCACATCTCAGTACATAGATGTAGCAAAGATATTAAGATATGAAAAATGGTGCATAGAACAACTACAAAAGAATATACCTTGGACCTCTGTCCATTTGTATGTCCCTGTCTCCTTAGCCATCTAACACGCGTCAATCTGCTATCACGAGACGGGAGTGTGGCTCAGGCGCTTTTATCCGCCCAACCACGGAGTGGTTAGCTCCCCCGGGGTTCTTCCTGACATGAAGAACACGCCGACCCTTGCCCGAGAAGCCTAGCAATTGACGCTGAAAGGTCAGATGGATCTGGTACAGCCGTGAACATACTACTAACACATATGTCTAACAGTAGATCTAACACGGATGTGGCAAAGGGATGGGTCAATTAACCGGCATATAAAAAAAGTACATATGCAAACATGCTTTGGCCAAAGCAAGTTACGCCAGGTTTCTACTGGCAGGCAGATATAAACATTCATTTCTACCCTCATCTGGTTTTCCACATTCAACACCCTCCCATAAAACATACACATCAATATGCAACTATCATGGAAAGTAAAGTATCCTAAATTAAGATTTTACTACTCAATTACCCTGTCATAAGTAACAGTAATTCTCAGCCAGTCTTACTCAACTATCCTCATTCAGAATTTAAAATGCAAGGATTTCAGGCAGTAGGCTGCTCACAGCTCACCCAAAAATAATCTTAAATATGCAGCAATGTATTGTTATACAAACATATGAAAAAAAAATACACAGCATTGTATACTTAAACAATGTTTCAAACTAAATGCACAACATGGAATGATTATACAGACAAATCATAAATTCTACAGTGTTTCCAAAATATATGGTTTCCGATTTACACAGTTAGGTAACAAAACTTCCCTATTACACAGAATTGTATATCACCAATTAAAAGAAAGCATTGTAACTTAACACTAAACATCTCTTAAACTACGGTTTCCATCTAAGCTTCATGGCGTTTTTAAATAAAGACAGCATTGTAGCTTAACACTAAACATATCTTAAACTACGGTTTCCATCTAAGCTTCATGGCGTTTATCATTCATATCGAAACAATATCCAGTGATCTTAAAACACAAGGAGAACAATACACTAAGCTTATGAGCTAAGCTGAGATAACAATGGCCCAAGAAACACACGACGACATAGGGGAAAAGAAAAAGAAGTCAACAACTAATATGCCAAAAATCACTGCCAAGCCGCTTCAGCAAGGGAAACCACTAAACCAACTGCGTTCCATAATCAACTGCGTTTTCTAACACATACAGTCAACTATCGTAGAGAGTTTAAAAATCAAATGCATTACTTAATATCTATGGCAATTTCAACCAGTCCACGAATGAAGTATACCAAAAACTGCTAAGCCTAAAGTATATACTAGCGCTTGCATCGAAAAAGATGCAAGAGTAAGCCGATAGGAAAAATTATGATACATATATTTAATAATATAAAGTTAGACATCCATCCTAAAGTTATAGTAAACATAAGGTTGAAATCGTGTAGAAGAGAGTGAAGTAGTGGCCATCACGATTGAAACTAAATTCCTCCATGCCTAAATTGTATGAATTATAGTCAACAATACTGGCTAGAGTTTGCAAGAAAAATTTACAAAACACAACCGATATAAAATTATTTTTAAAATGAGATGAACTATCACCTATCTCCTTATAGCTGATAGTCTAGATTTGTTTTCAGGCATGAGGTGTAACAACATACAACCTCCATAATTTTGTTCAACGGTAAATCGTACTTTCTCGGTAACATACAAAGTTCATCAGTAACATACAAAAAATAAAATGATAAATAAACAAACAAATATATTGTAGAAGGAAAAAATAATAATATGCAGTTTAAAAATACATCAATAATTTATATTTACATGTTAATTTTGATAATAATTAATTATACAAAACATTACCAATTTACATATTATTGATAAATGAATCATGAGTTAAAACTCCAATAATAAATCTTATTTATTTTATTAAAATTCAAATAATTAATTATTTATTTATGTAAATTTTACAATAATATTCTTCATTAGATATTTAAACTTTATGAAGAAAGGGCAAACAAAAACTTTATCATCAAAACTTAAACTGGTGCATATAAAATTCTTGAAGGTAATGTCCAAAGATTGACGTCATAGAAGATAAAAAAGTAGAAGACACCCCTAAGAGGGTTGAATGGTTGATATATTAGTGAAAAGAATAAAAGAGAGTGATGGCAGAATGTACATGATTCAATATGTCTACTTTTGCCCCTTTCAACACCATTCAAAATCATGCCAATTGACAAATAATTTTGTGCAGAAACTTATTCTAACAACAGTGAGAAACAAAGCCGCTAGTGGCTGAATATGCTATCCGGAAAAAAAAATTGTCCGCACCGGACTCACTGCGCGAAACACTTTTCCCATAGAAGGTTGTCCACATAGGAAAGCCTATCAACTTTGAAATTGCCTTGAATGATTTTGGAAACAGAAAAATCAAAATTTGTTAAAAAAACTCATACCTTCCATCCCCTAGGGATGCTGAAACCAGCATAGGATATATCTACAATAGTATTGTGCCACGTGCCTCCTGCTGGACGATAAAACCTGAGCATCTCTTGGGCAGCTCTCCACGTGTACTTCATCTTTTAAAGGTCTTCCCACTGCAGAACACCCACCTGGCTTGCTTCCTTCTCCCACTTTATCTCCATTTGTTCTGCACTCTTTTCCCAAATCAATAATCCTATCTAGCAAAATTACAAACAAACCATAAAAGAAGAGGAATTTGGTTTAGGGTACTTCTTATATACCTTGAAGAACCTTCTAGTAGCAGTCTGGATTCACAGCTAGATTCCTCAAGAGCAACGTTACAGTCACAACACTGGTGTCATGGCCAGCCATGAGAAGCATCATTATGTTATCCTTTATTTCATTGTCTATCAACCCATTTCCACTCCCATCGGCGTTGCAAAGCAGAAAAGAAAGAAAATCCTATTGTGGGGAAGCAGACCCGGATGCCAAATCCGCTCTCCTCTACCACTTGTATGTTTCAATTGTAAAAAGGTTGTATGTTTCAATTGGAGTGCTCCATGAAACTTTGAGGCCTTCTATCAAACAATTTGGTGCAAAGTTTGATGCCTTGTCTATGCTTCCACATTTTACATATTCTACAATTGCAGCCAGGTTATTCCATTAAAGTAAATTTCTTGGAAGCATTATGGAAAACAGTTCACGTGCCTTGTTTATGAATACACATTTTATGATGTCTATATGGGCAATTACAGCTACAACATCTGCAAAATTCCTCTATCAAGGCTGGTGGATCGTAATTCAGAGTTACAAATAAGATGCTGGGAAACATTCATGTCAATCTAAATGGGTCAATCTAACCCGTAACCCTGATTCATTGCCAATAGCAAACCCAAACCAAACAACAATGACACACCAAATATCTGGACTTTCAATTGGTTCTTATTATTTTAATTTTCATTGTATGCAACTTGAAGTGCTAGAAGAGGCAAGCACAATGGCGATGGAGATGAAACAAGTGATAATGCTCCTAAAATCATTCATGGTTTGATGGATGTCCATACTCTATTCCAAAACCCCCATTTTTGGACAAGCTGTGACGATACTAGAAAAGTTGTTTATTCTGGCTTTACACATGCCAATCACATTTGTTTAAAAGTTTCAAAATCCTTTTGAACAAACACACATTGTGCATATCCTACAATCAAATAATTCAATTAAAAATTCTATATCCTTTTGATCAAACAGTTCACATGCCATGTTTGTGCGTCCACATTATTGCATACATGTTTACCAAATCACCACAACAACTAAATATGATAGTAATCACTTTAATGGATGTTGATACCCTGTTCCAAAGTGCCTAGCACTTGACGGCTTGTCAATACCCCTCAAGAGCTCTAAGAAACAGACTACTGAATATCGACAATTTTGTTGCCTGGTGCACCTTAAGGGACACTTGGGTCCATAGCAGTCGGCAATGTTTGAGCCTCTTTACCTCCATAGAAGGGTCATTCCTAGCATTCACCTGACATTCTGAAACTGTTGGTAGAGACGGTTCGAAGCCACGACAAGCGGTCTTCAAGATATGTAATGTTTTAGCATTCAACTGCGCAACATTGCACATTTTTGCATCAACCGAGATTGGGTGGGAAAACAAAAACAAAAGTGAATCTCAAAAATCTAAGATTGGTTATTGTAGGCCTCCATGACATGGTCTTGTAGCACTTGACGGCTCATCGATAACCCTCAAGATCTCTGCGAAATGGACTACTGAATATCGGCAATTTTGTTGCCTGGTGCACCTTGAGGGACACTTGGGTACATAGCAGTCGGCAACGTTCGAGCCTCTTTGCCTCTGTGGCAGGGTCATTCCTAGAATTCACCTGGCATTTAAGAGTTATTGGCAGAGATGGTTCGAAGCCACAACGAGCGGTTTTCAAGATATGTAATGTGTCAGCATATTATTCTGAATTCTTCCAATATATTTTTAAAGAATTTGCAAGAGTTCTGTATGAAAATCTTATTTTGGCAAGATTTTACTGTTTAGATGGGCAATTTTTAAAATTTTCTGTAACTTGCAAGAAGTGTGTATAAATGTCTAATTTTGGCAATAAAGTGTAAAGGTTTTTTTAAGATAGAACTGTGTATAAATTTTAATAAATATATATTTTAAATTCTAAATTGCAAAAATTATACAATTTTATGAAAAAAGATTTGCACACAAGATCATCTAGTGTATTTAGATGGGCAATTTTTTTTTTAATTTGAAATTTTGTAATAGTATTTATTAACGACTTCCTTTGATAAGATTTATACATAGGAGTTATAAATTATAAAAACTCATACATATTTTAACACAGAGTTTCTTATATTAATAGGAGCACCTCGAAATTGAAGGCTTAACTTCCCCCATGGGCCCCTTAGTTTCAGTACATCATCAAAACATAGCCGGCCGAAAGTTAGAAAAGAAGCAATTGCCCACCCTCGCATAAACTTCTCTTCAGCCAGACATAGGTAGACTTCCGATCTATATTTTCTTTACAGTCCCGCCTGCATTGCACAGTCATTGGGTCCTGACCTGCTCGCTACCAAAATAAACATAAATATATTGATTCCGATTATCCAGCCAAGTTGCAACTGTTTGGAAAATGTTCCACTGTAAAAATGCTGCCACCGAATGTTAGCGTGAGACAAATTTTTGGCTACTTGTTTCTCCCCAAAGAAAGCCTATCGGCTAAAGATGTTATTTATATTACAGTAAAAGGTGCAAGAGTAATGCCGATAGAAAAATATATATTAAATAATATACTACAGGCACTTTGAAAATTCAGATGTATTCAAATAATTTTTCTATTTTGTCATTAAATAAGATTCTTGCACTTGATCGGAGTTGATGAATCAAAAAACAAAATGTTGTAGCAGAAGGTCCTTTAGAAGAAGTAACAAACCTGAAAGCTGAAGTGGTGGCATGTTAATATCTCATGGTTGGTAGAAACACATGAAGATGTAAAGATTATTTTATAGGAAGAGGAGATGAAGAAAATATGTGGTTAAACCAAGATACGAAACCACAATGTTTGCCTAAAATCCAATAGTTGTTAGATTTAATTAATTATTTTGAATGTCCTAATATAATGTAACTAATAATTTTAAGTTAATATAATGTAAATATGTTTAAATATATTGTTATTAATGTTAACACTATATGAAATGGTCATATTATAAAATAAAATTAATGGTCATCAAAAAAATACTAATGTTTAATCTAAAAGATGTTTAATTATGTTTGGTGTGTTAACTATTGAATATACATATAATTATATTGAATGCATGTAATGTGTTTGCATGATTCTTTTGCAGAAAGAACTCATTTTAGTTGTAAGTAGCTAATTTAAAGCTTTTGGTAGAAATTCGTTTATTTTATCTATCACCAAAGCTTCTTGTGCATGTCATCATGTGTCTGTTTGTTGGTTTTGGGCCATTGAAGAGTTATTTTTTTTCCTCGAGGGTATTTTTACGGGCATTGAGTTTCATTTGAAAAAATGGTGGGTTTAAGATTTGGGAAGCTTCGAGTCTTGGATTGGGGTGGTATACAATTTGCTGGCCAAAAAGACTATGGATTTTGTGATCAGTTGGGGAATAATGAAGGATATAAGAGACTTATATTAGGAGGATCTCAACTATTCACATATGTTTACTATGACATATTAGAGTAAATTATTTTAGATAATCAACAAAGAGA
>MU223774.1:750664-768964 GCA_018584345.1 Thuja plicata | reverse complement strand
CGTACCTGGAAAAATAGTAGCAGGGGAGTCGGTGGTAGCTCTCAAAAACTATAAACATTAAAGACAATATACAATTTTTAATATTAAACTAATTAAAAACAATAATAAAAAAGATTTTTAATAAAAATAAATAAATAAATAAATAAAAAACAATAATACGTACCTGCAGGAGGAAAAATGGCAGCAGGGGGGTCGGTGGTAGCTCTCAAAAACGGGTACCCGTTCAGATAAAAACGTGATCCCGTTTTGCAAATTGTGAAAATGATTTGCAAAACGGTTTAAAACAAATTTTAAATACTTTTAAAAAATGGGCACCCATTTTTTAAAAATGGGTGCCCGTTTTGCTACGGGTACCCGAACCAAAACGGGCACCCGTTTTAAATTTACAGCTCGGGCACCCGAACCATAACGGGCACCCGTTTTTTAAAAAACGGGTGCCCGTTTCTGGTTGCCAATTTTTTTTTGCCGCGGACTTCCGCGGAATTGGCACTCAACTTTGTGCTTGCACCCTTGGAAGAAGATGAAGAGGAAGAGGAAGAGGAAGAAGATGATCCAAAATTTGCAATTTTGGAGAAAAATTTTAACAAGTTAAAGCTAAAGGAACAACTACTATTTTCAAGAAAGCTGGCTGAAAAGGCCGAGAGGAACAGGATAAAGCAGAAGAAGTACAAAACAAAAATAATGAGGAAAATAGTTGCTATACTGACTAACTTAGTTCCTGATGTAGAACTTGATGAAGAAGCACCTCTGATTGATCAACTCAAAACTTTAGTTGATGCAATCACTAGTCTAGATCATGACATGGAAGAAGAGATGATAAATCGAGCAGAGAAGAGATTAGAGAAGGAGATGATGGAGAAGTTACTACAGAATATTTCTCTTGAGAAGGTTTCATTGTTGGGGTTAGACAAATATTCACCAAAATATCTATTCTAACCAACTTCACTACAGAAATCAAGACAAAGAAGGAAGAGCTGGAGACAAAGTTGACTACACTTGTCAATGAATTGGACCCATTGAAAAGTTCTATGATGGATCATAATGAAAAATTGAAAGAATTGATACACAAGGAAAGGCAACTCAAGGTAGAAGAGGACGGGATAAGGATGAATTTTCTAGAATTGCAAGGATTCCTAACTCCATACATTGACATCATACAAGCCTATCTTAAGAAATCTAAAGTATTGATGGGTACTCTAGACATGAGCACAATTGATAGTATGGAGGACCTAGCTTCATGTGTAAATGGTCATCACATTGCCTTGATAGTATTAAAGGAGTCATAGGAGCCTTTGCTTTCCAATGTTAAAGTACATTTCAAGTCTGTGTTTAATAATCTATAAAGTCATGAACACCCTTGCACATACAATTTTGATTATAGTCTTTGGCATTGTTGCCAAAAAGGGGGGAGTATATAGATGGTTAACAAGGAGGATTATATAGAGCATATAGTCTATGGTACAAAAGGGGAGTTATAGATTCAGGGGGACTATGTAATTAGACATGGAGTAAAGTTTTTGAAGTTTTGAAATGTTCATAAGTTTTTTCCATCAATGGCAAAGGGGGAGAATGTTGATAGCATCCTGCATTAGATGAGATTGATGATGATTTTGTGGCGTATGGTTGTCATTGCTAGAAAACCATTACATAGGTTAGAGTGTTTAATTTGAGTGATTATATGATGCTATACCCACCGGTACACAGTTATATCCAATTGATAAAGAGAAGTTAATTGAGTAAGGTAATCGGTGAACGGAGTAACAAGTAAAGGTCATATCGGTAAAGGGAGACAAATTTTGTTATCGGTACATTGGAAGGTGTAGAGACAACAAGTGAACTATGATTTGTGACCGCGCATCTTAGGTCACACTGGTGCAAGCAAAAGTGAAGATACTATTAAATGGTCAACGCAGTGAACAGGTAGAAGCTAAAGGTTATTAACCACTTTTGATTAATTGGCTAAATTGGTTATGTCAGTGAACGATTCATTGAATCTGGAAAACATTAAAAAAATGTAGTATATTGTTAGAGGAATTGAATGAGTCAATTCTTAGGGAATTGTGTACAGATTTGTGTATAAATCCAAGGTATGTTTTGGCAAATAAAACTAAAGGAATATTTCACATTGGGAATGCCAACTTAAAGTTTGTTATGGCCAACGCGGTAAGGATTTCAAGTTTCTGTGAGTTAGTTAAGATTGGAAAAGAAATTTTGGAGGGAAAATGGAAACCCTAATTAGGCTTACACTCGAAGGTAAAGACAATATATAAGGCTATAAGATGTTAGTTGTTGTTGTTGTTGAAAATTTGATGAAGTGGTATTATCAATAAGATCTTGAGCTGCAATTACAGATCTATTTACAGAGAAGTTACAGGATTGGATTTAGAATAAGTACAGAGCATCAAGGATCCGATTAGCATTGAGTAGTGCATATCACATGTCAATTTTTCTTGTTATTTTCCTAATAGTTTCAACAAGTTAAAATCCCCTAACAGGGTAGTCTCTTGCAAGAGTTTATTGTAAATCCCTTAATAGGGTGAACATTGTATAAGTGGGATTAAAATCCTCTAACAAGGTAGTTTTTAATAGGACTTTTGATACTTTTGATAAGGTATCGGTCACTCCTAACAGGGCGAGTCACCTAGAAAGTGACAAATTGTAAGCTCCTAACAGAGCACTCTTTTCTACTGCAGTGAGAAGATTGTGGGTTTCATCCCCAGTGTGGTTTTTCCCTTTGACCAAGGGTTTCCATGATAACAATGTCAATAACAGTGACAGTCACAGTAACAATAAAATGAAGAGTACAAATCTTCAACCAAAACACATTTGTATCAACATATGTGAAATATGTTCAAATTTGAAGATGGGTGAGGTTGGTTAAGAGTGATGAATAGGCATATACATATAACATGGGACAGAACCATAAAACAAGAATTGTGTATATCAAACATGCCACATTATTAAGTAACTTTCACCCTAATATAGCAAAAGGTGCTCATGTTCCCGTACACACAATAACAATGCCAATAACAGTAATGGTGACAGTCACAGTAAAAGTAAAATGAAGAGTACAAATCCTCAACCAAAACACATTTGTATCAGCATATGTGAACTATGTTTAAATTTGAAGATGGATGAGCTTGGTTAAGAGTGATGAATAGGCATATACATATAACATGAGATAGAACCATAGAACAATAGCTTTGTATATCAAACATGCCACATTATTAAGTAACTTGCACCCTAATATAGAAAATGGTGTGCCTGGTCATGTACACACAATAAAAATGCCAATAATAGTAATAGTGACAGTAAAATGAAGAGTACAAATCATCAACCAAAACACATTTGTATCAGCATATGTGAACTATGTTCAAATTTGAATACTTAAAACTATTAGAAAATAACTACAATCCTCCAGATTTCATTGCAATATAGTCGACTCTAACCTAAACAACCATCAACAAGAACCCTTTGGCTCTTTCTTGTTCAACCATGAAAGTGTCGTATGCCTTTAGCATGATATCTTGACTCAATTTAGGGATGGATTTGAGAGTGGTATACGCGCTATGTAAAACATTATCGTCATTAGATTTATCCAATTTGGCAAGTTGAGCCTAACTGACGCCCTCTTTTAGTTCCTTGATAGTTTCACATATGACATCCAAGGAACTGGCCATACTTGCCTTCCTCCTCTTTCCCCTCCTTTATGATGATGATGTAGGAGTTCCTCTACCACTTGCACTAGATTGATTGGAATGATACAAGTCTTCGTCCGAATCAGCAGCAGTGTGAAGAGGTATACTGAAATTGACATCCTCTTCATAATGCGGATGGAATGCCTCATCCATAGGGTTCCCTTCTTCAGTCTCTTGGGTCATTGTAGCTATGTTACCTTTAGCAATTTCATTACCCACAATTACAACTAAGTCATCAAAGTATTGGAAGGACTGCCTTTTAAACACTTTGGCATTTTTGAATTATCTTCTCTGCATGTTGGAATAAATAAGTGGATTAGGTTATTTATCTTTCATTGTTAGCTTTATAAGAAGGCAATATTACATCAAACAAAAGACTAGAAATACCATCCTACCTTCAAAAGCTCATCCCACACACTATCCTCAACATCCATGCATTGAGTTGCCTCATTCCAAGCGAAACCACTTGTATTTCTCAACTCTTTCATTACTCTATATCCTACCTTCCATGTTTTCAGCTTGTTTTTGGAATTGTCCTTTGATAGATTGAGGTTCATCTTCGCGTTGAACCGCCTCTCAATGGTGGTCCACGCTTCTTTTTTGAATCCCTCTTCACCTTTTCTTCCGAGCTAAGCTTTCTCATGGAGAAAGTCTAGATACTTGCGGTCCATCTCTTTTGTCCACACATTACCTTCTTTAAAGAAGAAGATATATGGCTCACATGAATAGTTTCGTCCATGTTCATCATGAATTCTGTGTATGTCATTTTCTAGAAGAGTTGTTCACAATGTACATATTGTTATTAATGGTATAAACATATTACGTGGAACAAAATTATGGACACATTTAAAGTTTATCAAATCTACTTCACACATGCCAACAATTGAAATGTTAAGTTATCATATGATATCAATTTAATGTTAATCCAATGGTCAAAACAACATCAATTTAATCAAATAAAACATATTGACCCATAAAAGTACAACTATTCTCGAGATCTGCAATCCTCCCACATCCTACTTTCTATATCATCTCGAAACTGTGCCCACTCATCTCTATCATGCTAAGACAACCCATATGTCTCAAGCATTGGTACATCTATCACATCACGATCATCTTCCTCTTTAGTAGCTAAATTTCTGATGGAATGTCATCCTCTATCGTAATGAAGTTGTGTAGTATGCAACATGCTAATACAATATGGGATTGTGTCATGATAAGATAAGACGTTGCATGCCCCATGATTGGAAAATGTTGCTTCAAAATACAAAATGTACGCTCTATTGCATTTCTAAGAGATGAGTGTCGGTGGTTGAACAACTCTTGTGGAGATTTTATTGGGTTTGCTCTTGAAAACTCCTTTAGGTTGTAGCATGTACACCGATAAGGAGTGAGAAATCCAAGTGCATTTGGATATCCAGCATCAACTATATAATATTTTCCTAAATAAATAAATTATATTATTAAAACTTGAAACATTTAATGTACCTTGAGTATATTAAACTATGATTTGGCTCACCGGGGGGAACTACAAGCGGATCTGATCTCGATAGAGATGAAGCTAGAACACAACTATCCACAACAGACCCTTCCTAACCAGAAAAGTAGTACGGAAACTTATAATCAAAGGAACAGGCACCCATAACATTTTGTGATAACTTGCCTTTTCTATCACAATATTTACCCTATATGTTGACATCGACAGTGACTGTTATATGGCTTCCATCGATAGCTCCAACATAATCCTATACGAGACTATACAATAATCAAATGTACACTCAAGAAATAATATGATAAGGATAACGATCCACTGGATAATTTGTAACAATACAAGATTTACCTTAAAGAACAGATCGAAATGGTCCTTCCCACTAATTTCAGGAGGAGTTCTTGGACCAGGTGGTATAAATTGCTCCTCTTGGAGTGCTAAAACAAACCTCAACACCTTGTGGAAGTATCGGTTGACTGCCTCTCCTGAGTGCCCAAAGTTAGTGGAGGAACATCACAAGTTGTTCTTGTAACTTCAAGTTGTTCGTATCTATCAAGCTTCCTTTCAGCCTTAGAATTCTAGCTAGATGAAAGAAGGCTCCCCTACTCATGTGAATCTGATCATGACAATCCACCTCATTAGAATGAATAATCTGTCTATAAAAAGAATTTTGTTTTCTGATTTGTTTACCCATTTGTGCACGGCCTTCTCGAGCGAATACTACTTTGGCTACGGGAAAGAAAGAAAGAACAACTAGGAGAAGATGATTGTAGGTGGTCTTCATAACTATGTGTCCTTGAACGCCCATATTGTCAGTAGGATCCATCAATGGCCTGAAATGTGGACAAACACAATGATTTCAGTGGCGAGATATCCACTATCAGACTGCAAGATAGAGATACAACATAACGAATGCAACAAAATGATGATTGTATTGTTCATGATTCATAGTATCTTGAATTTGTTAGCCCTATTGCATGTTCTACCAAAATAACAAATGTTGTTTTAAAAGCTAGGTATTTTAGAATTTTGTTTCCATATTTAAATGGAGCTGATAATTCTAAAATACATATCTTTCTAATCATCAATGGCCAGTTGGGCAGAATGTGCAAATTGTCAAAAATAAGTTGTACACACTTCCACTCAAATAGGTGGAATTGGAAAACCAAAACTCGATTTTGGTTTTTTTAACCACATTTTATATATTTGTCGGGTCTGCTCAATCCTATTTTGCAATCCTGGTTTCATTGTGCGGAAAGCATTTGACGCAGGTATATATGTACACACATGTATATATGTACACACATGTGTATATGTGTACACACACACATGTGTATATGTGTACTCACACGTATATATATACACACGTGTATATGTGTACACACACATGTATATATGTACAGACACACATGTATATATGTACACACACCACTTGAATGCTTGCATGCATAATTTTACTTGCATATCTATGATAGTGTCTCTGCCAAGCGGTAGCCAGAGAAAACATAACTTAGAAATAAAATAGTAGGCTGACCTTAAATCCAACCCGAACCATATTGATAATGCCAAGTTATCCTCTTTATCAAGCATTTGTGGAGTGATATGGAGACTCTTCATCAATAAATCCTTCATTCATCATCATTTCTTGTGCATCGTGTTGCTTAGAGCAATAGATTATTTACTAAGATATTGATTTATAGGAGGGCAATGGAGTATCTATCTTCAATTTAATGCAATTGTTTTGTTTAGATTAATGTTTATTTGTGTTTATATGATGAACTCCATTGTTTTGATGTTGGAAGAATCAGATCTTTAATTTGGTTCACCATTTCCCTCATCTTACACATTCATGCGTATTAAGTTACCACCAAATAGGTTAAGTTAAAACTCATCCTATGGCTAAGACTTGTCTTTTCTATTCAATTGGAGAAGACATATAATACCAATCTTTCCCTATGATTTAAAATTATCCAGAAGCTTGAGGTTTGAATTTTTTTTTTCTGCCTAACCTCTTTCCAAGTATTATTGACTTTACTAGTAGCAATTATGTGCCTAATATGAGAGTTTTGTGATGTTTCTCCCTGAAGTTATAAACTCTAATAATTTGTGATTTGGCTATTATACAATATCATCAATATAGTCATGTTTTTGCCCCTCTTGCTCATATACATAATTATTCTTTCTTGACAATGTGTTTGAGATAACTATAATAGAACTTTGTCCCTTTGTCTCCTTCTTTCATCCAATGTAGTCTAGCCCTTAATTGATCTCCTTGACCTCAATAAAATTCAAATCTTGTAAATTTTATTTCAATAGTAGCAACAACATGATGAAGAGAGATGTTGGTGCTGAATTTAAAAGAAATCTATCAAAACACGATGAAGAGTGATGTTGGTGCTGAATTTAAAAGAACTCTATCATTTTTGTATCTTAATATATATTTTTCATTCTAGATCTCTTTCTAGCCATTATTTTTCCATAAGATCTTAAGAAAGTACTTAATAGATAATAACATCATTCCACCATTATAACCATCATTTTGGTGAGATCCAAGAGCATCATTCCAAATGAAGATAAGAGAAGCAAGACTGACTATTAGGTTAATTAAGGTGAGAAGTGTTGAGCTTGAAGGATAAACTAGTATGGTGGGATGAGAAAGAAGAAAGTTGACTAGTCAACAAAATTAGGAGGTGGTCTAGGCGAGGGGTAGCAACATCAACTTTAATAAGGATGTTCTATGGAAAGGGGATGATACAAAAAAACAACTTAGGCGAAATCTATCAAAACTAAGTTTCAAATAAACCAATGATGAAGATGGTAATTTCTTATAAAATGGGATTAGAAACTCCCATGACCTTCCTAGTTAGGAATAAGCATCAAATTATTTTTGGAAGAGTTTATGAGAGCCGAACCAACTATAATCATAGCGATTTTCCACCATTTTAAAATCACCTTGAATAACCTCCCCATAATCGTTCAACTACTGAGAGGTTGATAGATCTTAGCTTTATTTAAATAAGTTGTTTGGTAATAGTTTTTCTCTCCTCGCATATCAGAATGTTGTGTAGATTTCTGAGTGTTTTTTGTGATAATTCTAATTATCTATCTGTATAGGACGCCAATGTTGGAGTTTTACGTTAATCGGATTAGTTTTAGCTTAATAGTAGGTAGGTTAGTTTGGGAAGCTATTGCCATAGGTAGTTTCTTTTTGTTTTCATTTCGTATGAAAGCCTGCAGACGGCTATGGGAGAATGGAAGTGTCCTTAGGCAGGTCATTCATATACTGGATAGATGAAATGAGGCAAAAACTCTTTCTAGTATTCAGATATGCACTGCAGAGATAGTCGCTCTGTATTTTGTATTGCTGCGATATCATTCAAGACAAATAGAATTATTTCTCAAACTACTGGAATATGAGTGGCACATAGACATTTTTAAGTTGCGCCAAAATAGGTGTAACTAAATTTCTGTACAGATATGTATGAGATAGATTTGGTGAATAGGCATTTGAACTGTCAAGCAAATGCAATCATTACAGTTGAGAAGCTGACTTACAACTTCTGCGAATATCTGCAGTCGAAAGAAGATTATCAGAAAATGGATTTTTTTAAAAGACTTTAGAAATTTTCAAACAAATGCAATTGGCAGGACGTCCATTTTTTAGAGGCTCATTTGAGGTGTTTGAAAAAATATTGTTTTTTCTTTGTTGATCGTCCAAGAAGCTGAGCATTTTCTCTATGGGAATTTAGATTAGGTTGAGTTTAGAAGTTCTCTAGTGCAAAAGATATTCTTTCTTGGCTTAAAATAACTCTTGTTGCAGTCTGGAATGGTAATCCAAGCTTCTTCTATTAATATCCGCCCAGCTACAGGGGTAATGGTGTGGGAAGTATTATCAAGCGTAGCTTGCTTATTGTAGGTGTTGAAGTTGTAAAATTCAACAATTTGAGCACATTGAGCTGTTATGGTATGCCCAGAATAGCTACAGCCGCGACCAAACGTTGAAGCATTGGGTTTATTCGTGACTATCACAAATGTTTTTCCTAAGCGATTGTATAATGATGGTCTCCATAAGTGCATTATCGCTGTTAGAGTGGGTGGTTTTTAAGTTCTTAAGGTGATTCATTGCTATTGTTCACATACTGTCCATAAACAGAAGACATTTACAGATTTTTCAAGCTTAAAGAAGCTGCTCTGTGATGCGAATGGCATTTTATCGAAGGTTGGAGGTAATGAAAGCAGGAGGTCTTTTATCATCTCAAGTTATCTTCTCGTTCAAGGATCGTTTATTGTATGAGAAGCATTCTATTTGTGTCCTTAAAGAAAAGAGGGGGCTTGGTATATTTGTTTCCTTGAAGAAAAGAGGGGGCTTGGGCTTGGCATATTTGTGTCCCTTCAAGAAGCAAGGAGGGGTAAGACTTTTGTGGGGCACTTGGTGTATTCATATTTGGTTGATGATTTGTCGAACATTTGAGGAGACATTAGTCACACTCGGAGGAAATGTGGATTTTCCGAGGAAAGGTTGTCTCATGTGCAGACATTTCGACTTTCGTCTGGTGATTTGTGCAGCAAAGGAGGGATTGTTTCCACAACACTTGAGAAGGCATTAGACACACTCAGAGGAGATTTGAACTTTCGAAGGAAAGGCGTCTCATGTGCAGCACTAGAAGAGGTATTAGACACACTTGCAAGAAATTTGGAATTTCAGAGGGAAATGTGTCTCATTGTGCATGGGAGGTGGTAACACTTTTATGTTCTTTCACGTTGTGTAAATGATTTTGGGTTCTACAATCAGGAGATCCATTGATGCAATCGGTTTGTTGTTTCCTGGGTGAGTGAGGAAGATTGGTGAAGGTGCTTCGTCAAAGTCTCCCGAAGGGTTAGGTTCAAAACTCTTGCAATGTTCCACTCTTGTTCAAATCAATGTAATAAGGGGGGATGTTGGATTTTTACATTAATTAGATTAGTTTTAAGTTAATAGTAGGTAAGTTAGTTTGAGAAGTTATTTTCATAGGTAACTTTTTGTAAGGGAATTTAAGGCTTTAAAAAGTCATTGCATTGTGATGTAACACCTATCTTGTTTTTTATTAAGATACAAGCAGTTTTTTAAGGGAACCGTAACCCTTTACAACAACAGAAAGATAGTAAAATAAAGCACAGCCCTAAAGGAGACAGCTGGGGGACCAAGCGATAAGCAGTACAAAACCCTCCCAGCACAGACTACCAACAACCCCAAACCAACACTTTAACAGCGGCAAAAAAATGATAAGCAATAAAGCTCCAGTTGCTCAACACCAAGAGAAGAAGGCTGAAGTCATACAACTCAGGAAACAAACTATTTATCCCTTAGCTCCCTTCTTATGGGATCGGAGTGTCATATCAAAGGAATACGAGGATCTCTTGACAGATTTACCTTTAACCGTAATATCTATCTTGTTGAATCCAATAATATCAATTTATATAAAGTTGTTTTGCTCCTTTCTGTTTTTAGCCAACGCCTCACACTATCATCCATGCACTACATATTTGCCGACAAAGAGCTTGCCCAGTTGTCCAGAAGCTCTATGTACTCTACACTTCTAGTTTCTCAAGTCTAAAGAACTCAAATAACATATGTACTCAATTAAAACACACATCTAATTAATTAGTAGTTAAACTTGAAAATCGTAGTTACCTAAAGGCTTACCTAAGCGGAGGGTTGAAACTTGGATCTTTAAAAGGTTTGATTATCCTTCATAGTTGTTCACTTTCATACTATACAACTTGATAATAGTTGTAATTGTATAATTAAATCATCTTTGTCAATTATATTTCAATATTGATATTATATTTATCAATTATTTTGTGTATTACCATCCAAATATTTGACTATTTAGTTTTGGTGCATATGAATTGTGATTTTATAATTTTGGACTCTAGTAAGGTTTTAGCTTCATTTTTTCACTTTATATGTGATTTTAACTTTATTATCAAGTCCAGAATTATAGATTAATTATTTTGCATCTCGATATCTAAAACATATTAGTTGTAGATTAGTTTTAGTTAGATGTATTCCTTGATATCATCGTGGCATTTACATATTGTTAATTGTTTATATTTTGTGTTTAAATATTATGTATTTTGTAAATATGTTTGATGTTTAAACTAGGTATGTATGTCCAAGTTTTCCCAACAACGACTAATATGGAGATGATCAACTTGGGTGAATATGTTATGTTGAAACATATTGTCTCATTTAACTCAAGTTGTGAAATAGTCATGTGTTACCTTGTGAGCCTTAATTTGTATTGGTGTCAATTATAGATTCATTCAAGTTGTGAAATAGTCATGTGTTACCTTGTGAACCTTAATTTGTATTGGTGTCAATTATAGATTCATGAGCCTTGTAAGAACCTATAAAACATGTATGAATGTTCTTCCTTTTTTCATCTTGTGTTTGCATAATTGTTTTCATAATTCTTGCAATTGCTTTTGAAATTTCTTAATGGTGGGGTTTGAATGAATTTACACATTTAAAGAATTGTGGCTTAGAGAATAAGGTGCTAAGTAATTAGATTTAAGATTACATTATTGAAATGAGATTTAAGGTTTAAAAAGTTACTTGTAAATTTAGGCAATTTATATATTGTTAATGGTACAAAGGATTAGAAAGTTGTTTTGAAAATAGTTAAAGTTGTTGGAAAAATGAATGAAAATATCCCTTTGGAAAATATTTAAATAAAATTACTTGTTTCAATATGAAATGAGAACAAGTTATTTTAGAAAAGAGCTTTGAATAAAAAGGGAAGTGAATTCTTTTATAAAAATACTTGTTTCGTTTTGCTTCTTCGAAGAAAACCCTTTTCTCCCCTCTACTATAGGAGCTCTCCATTTTTCAAATATTGCTTAGAGCTTATGGTGGCATGAATATTGACTTGGAGAGCTCAAAGAGGATTATAGGTATTATTGCTTTAAGATAAAGTTACAGTATCACAAGTGACGTATCAAAAGTATTCTTCTCTTTTTTAAGATATGCATTATTTGATTTTATTTCATGTCTTTGCCATGTCCACTCGAGGTGGTTGCATATAGTTTTGTTGGAATAAGATTAGTTTTGCATTTTTAATTAGTAGATTATTGTGGGAAGTAATCCATATGTTGTAGGTTAAAAAAAATTAAAATTCCATTTTTATATCTAAGCTATGGTGAAATTTTCTAAGAATTGGGATATGGTGTGAAAGATGTATTTTTTATTTTTTTGTGATCAAAATAGTATCTTTAATTTTTTTAAATTTGGAAGGATTTTTAAGTTCACTGATGGTGAAAAGGGGACTTTTAACAATTATTAAAATGTCTTGAAAATATTTTTATCAATTTAGATCAAGTTAAAGTGTTACATTTATGAGAAAGATATTTTTTCCATTAAAACAACATTGAGTATTATGTGTGTAACAAGATTAGGCCTATTTTTTGTGCCAATGCCATGTTGTGGTTTTTGGTCCTTGTGGTTTTAGAGTGAGAATTCTAGACTAAGATGGAGTGGAACCTCATCATCCATCTACTTGAAATGGAAGTGAATGGATTCAACCATCAAGAGGGTAAAATATAACAGCTAAAATTGAATGGGTTACATATGAAATACACATTTAACAAGATTTATTTACAAGTTCAAGTCCATATTTAATTATAGATATGTTGTGTGATTGTGCAAGACATCAATTCAATCCTCAAAGATAATTGAAAATGTTGTTGAAAATATCCTAGTGGATTGAGGCACACTTCTTAACTCCACAATGTGTTTATTAAACCATTATGTTGACAATACATCTAAAGTCTATGATGCTCTTCCTTCTTGTGCATCAAATTGTTTGTGATTGATTGGTTTCAATAAATCTATGTATGCATTCGAAGAGTTCTTTAACTCCAAATTATATGTAGTGATTAGTGTATGGTTGCATTTGTGTATGAGTTTGTGATGCCATACCAGCCTTGTTTTGTGTGCATGTTGTACAACTACCTAGTCGATTCCTCCTAGTACAAAGAGGTGGACCTCATGGTTCCACATAGTTGTGTGGTGCTTATCATGATGCTTGAAAACTAGATGTTTGTAAATGCCAAACAGTATAAACGGATCCTGCAATGAAGGTAGACCAAGGTATCTAGGAAGTTTCGGTGGCTAGGACATTCACAAGTTTGTCACTATCTTGCCTAGAATGATAAACTTTAACCGCTCAACAATCATGCATAAGATGGAGCAAGAGAAGATAGGGTCACCATTAAAACTACAAGGTAGTCATGATAACTGTGAGATACCAGCAATAGAGATATGCTCATATAATCACCAACTTAAATGCATTGAGGGGATAAAACAACAAGAGACAGAGATAGCAAAAGTGGTGGTGGGTGAAGGTAAGCTTGATCAATATAGTTCGAACTCAAATCCGTTAACTTAGTCATCAAACTTGTATGTGAATGAGCTAATGGGGTTAAAGAGGAGAATTGAAGGTTCGGAAACGTTGGAGCGGCTGAAATGTAACAAATGGCAAGAGATCATGGAATCCAACCATAAAATCACTCAAGAAAGCATGCTTTTAAAAGGGGAGATAGCCACAATGCAAGCTAACTTGAAAACAGACCAGAAAGAAATCTCGGTCTTAAAGCAGGAGATGCAACAACTTAAAGATGAAAACTCTTTGAAGGCAGGGAGGAAAGAGACATTTCACATAGACAAATTTTTCAATCAACGATAGCAAACATAGAAATCAAGGAGGCTAAACTAAAGGAACAAATAGAAGAGGCAAAATCATGGGCACAAGTAACGAAAGGACCATCAAAGAGCGAAAGAGAACTCATTGAGATGCATATTAGAGTGCAAATAGGAGAAGAAAGGCATTGAAATGATAAGGCAACAAATATAATTATTAAAGGTTTGAGGGATCATGGAGAAGGGGAGCAAACAAACAAGTTAGTAAAAGACTTTCTAACAAACAAGTTGGAATGCGTATGGCACATTCAACAAGCAAAAAGAATTGGGAATGTATTGCAAGATGACGAATATAGAAATAGAAGGGTAACATTGAGAAATATAGAGGACAAGAATAGCATTATGAGGAACAAAAGATTTCTGAAAGGTACAGAATTCTACATAGACAAAGATTTAACCCCGCTACATCTAGCAGAGAGAAGACAAGAATGGGAAAAGGTGGTAGCAGCAAGAAACAAGGGAAATGAAGCATGGATGTACAGAGGAAAATCTCAGTTAAGCAATAAAACAACACATGATAAATAGGAAGATGGGACCCCATAGGCAACCCTCTCAATGGTAAGTTGGAATTGTAGAGGCTACCCTTGGAGGAGAGGTCATGGTTTAGGGCCCATAGCAGAGGGGAAGGACCTAATTGTCCTTGTTGAAACACACGAGCATGAAGACTGCAGGGTTCCAAACTTTGAAGGATACATGAAGATATCAGTATGGAATGAGAACTGAAAATGGAAAAGGTCATGGTAGAGTAACAATTTTAATAAGAGAATCTTGTGAAAAATCAATACAAGCTTAAAAAGAAAACCCAAAGAAGCAATACATATGGATAAAAATCACGGTTAAAGAGCTCATAATTTATCTAGCAGCATGTTACTTTGCCCCCCCATGGATCAAAATTCTATAAGAAGAGGAAACTAGATAAACATGATCCTTATGCAACGCTGAAAAAGAACATATTTGGGTACAGCAGCAAAGGAGAAATTATGCTAATTGGAGATTTTAATGCTAGAACAGCAAATAACCAAGCTCTTTGTCTTAATAGGTAAGTGGGAAATGATGACAAGCCTCTATGGTTAGAAGAAGAGGGTAATCAAAGTTGGGAAAAAATATCTCCAAATGAAAAAGGAGCTAGCACGCAGTATGGGGCAGAACTGTTAGGGATGTGCAGTCTTTATGATCAGATTATATGTAATGGCTTAAAAGCTTGGCCAAGCTCAGGGAACATTATGTGTCACAATTGCAATGGTCAAAGTGTTGTAGACTATGTTATACGTTCAAAGAAACTTGTGGCAAACCTAGCAAGTTTAGAGGTGAAGGACTGCCCCATGGAAATAAAATCATATCACAATCTGATATATGTTAAGTTAAATATTCAAAAATGATCAACATCAAGGAAAAATGTAGCAAAATGAAAAGAAAGAAACAACTCAAGGTACAATCCTTTTGACGCAAGAAAACCAAGAAAATTTTCAGACAATGCTCCAAAGACAACTACAAGAAATGGAAACCAATGAGGGGAACTTGTCAAACAAGAAAGCTATAGACAACATCAAGTTGACCTCAATAATTCTAAAGGCTCTTAGCTCATGCAAAAGATCTAGACCTAAAAAAAGCAACAAAAACAGCTTTCCAGCTAACCCATGGTATGATGAAGAATATAAAGCAACAAAGAAAAGAAGCAAAACACGGGGAAATAATAGGGAGTACACAAGGATTGTAATACTAAAAAAAGAGGAGTATATGCAAACTAGAAGGAAAAAATTGATTTTGCTTGGGAGGACCAACCCAAGAGGCTTTTGGAAATTGCAGCAAAGAAACGTAAATAAAGATAATAATATCACAGATTATCAATGGATAGAATATGCAAAACAACTGTATGAGGGGACAAGATAAAGACATTCCCCCAGTAATCACATCAAGAACTAAACTCTTCTCGTCAAAATAACTCTTCTCGTCAAAATACATTAAGGAAGGAATCATAAAACTTGCGATGGGTAAGGCTTGTGATATAGATGGTCTGCAAGCGGAATACTTAAAATGGGGCATTGAAGCCTCACGCCTCACATCAAAAGAATATTTAATGGAGTCATTGAGAAGGGGTTTCCAACAAATTGGACCACTAGTGTTGTCATCCCCTTGTACAAAAGTGGCGACATCAACAACCCTTCAAATTACTGCACTATAATGATCAACCCTCTTCGGTAAACTTTTTGGGAGCGTGATAGAAAGGTGAATCAGCACTTGGACTGAAAAGGAAGGAAAAAGGCCCAAAGAGCAAGCAAGCTTTAGGCCAAAATATTCTATGATAGACCATTGCATCACACTCAGGCACTTGATTGAGAAAGTTTGGGATACTCAAGGGGGAGAGGTATTTTGCTGCTTTGTAGACTTCAAGAAAGCTTTTGACATGGTACCGAGAAGCAAACTTTGGAATAGAATGGAAGAGTTGAAAATTCCAAAACATTATAGAGTTGTTATCCATAGGTTATATGATCAAGTTTGCGCCAAAATTAGAACCAAACAAGGCTTATCAAAATGTTTAGGAAGTGATATTGGAGTCAAGCAGGGATGCCTTTTATCCCCTACTCTTTTCGGGATGTACATTGATAGATTAGAGGAATGGCTAGACAAGTTTGGTGGTGGCGGGGTCTAATTGACCAACTATATAATGAAGTTGCTTCTATATGCAGACGATCTCAATCTAATGGCAAAAACATCACAAGATTTGAAGGAACACTTGAAAGCACTAGAGTTATTTTGTCACGAGGTTTGGATGCAGGTAAACACCAGCAAAACTAAGGTCGTGATATTTACATTGAAGAGAAAGAAGATTCATAGAGAGTACATCTTTGAAGGCAACCCTTTACAAGTGGTCAATGAATATAAATACTTGTGTCTTGATTTCCACAATAAACTTAGTTGGGAAACTTGCAGAGCAAAAAGGTTACAGGGGGATGAAAAGCACAACACTCGGTACACAATAGATGTAGAAATGTCAAGTTATGGGATTGGAAAACTAGGAAAACTCTTTTTGAGCTTCTGGTAATGTTGGTTGTGCTACATGGTTGCGAGGTGTGGGGTAGTAACACTTTAGCAAGTAATGTAGGCAAATAGAAAGAGTACAAAATTATTTAATCACGAGCAACCTTAAAATTAAAACTTCTATTCCGTATGAGATTGTCTTGGCAGAAGTCGGGGCTTTTCCTATTGAATCGGCAGCTATGTGTCAATTGCTAAGCTACTTAAGGAGATTAGAAAACATGGAGAAACACTGCTGGCCAAAAATAGCAGCAAAGGAGAAATTAGACAGACGAATGAGCACATGGATGAAACAAAACAATAAATGGATGGATAAGTGGTGTATTAAAATAAGTGAGTGCCCAAGCATCAACGAGGAAATAAAAAAGTACATTCAAAGAAAATTCAAGGAAAGCATGTGGACTAGGCATCATAGGAGAGAGGAGTAATAAAACAAACATTTTAATCCCACACATGACCATACTCAAAAGAACTACATAAGAATGGGAATAAAATGGAAAGCTAAAATGTTGATTGCCCAAATAAGAACTAGTTCACACCAACTTAGGTGTGAAACCAAGAGATGGGCAATACCTAAAGAAGAGTGGGCAGATAGAAAATGTTATTGCACTCAAGGGGTGGTGGAGACCAAATGACATTACATCATAGAGTGCTCAGCCTACAAGGATATTCGGGAGAATTACATTGATACCTTAAAAGTGAACACTTTGAGAAATTTGTTTGAAGAAGAAAAGATCACAGGGGTTGCAGATTTCCTAACCAAGATACACAGCAGAAGATCCAAGCTACAGAAAGAGAAAGAGATCTAGTTGGTGGGGGCTTGCCGCGCTTGGTTTCAGCTTGTTCAATTTGTTGCTGGCTACCCGTGGGCCCCATAGGTTGTTTGGCCCCGTAGACGTTATTAAAAACATTAATTCATTCATTCAGTTATCTTGATAAATGTTATAAGACTTCAATGTTGTATTATTGAAGGAAATGTATAATTTATAACATCAATAGCTTGTAGAGCAAGTATATATGGTGAGCCCCATTTTTTAATTGTGTATTGCACAACTTTGGAGTCAAACTTGAATTACAATTGAAATGGAATCCCACGATATGTTAAATCTTGAATTCGCTCAAAAGTATTTCATTTGATGTAATGATTATGTAAAAACCATTAGTGTGATATAACTAATCCGTCTATGAATAGAGTGATATGAATGGCTCGTGTATTTCCCTTGTCATTTTCCATTGTTCATAATTTGGTGATATGAATTGCTCATAATTGCTGTGACATTGCATCTTCCCACTCTTGATGCGGTTGTTCAATGATTGGCAGCACCATCTATACAGTC
>MU223774.1:721390-739352 GCA_018584345.1 Thuja plicata | reverse complement strand
GTAATTGGATTCGGAATAATACGAGTGATAGCTCGTCGGAAAGCTCTCATCGAGGAGCATCAAATCCAATCACTAAATCTGACATCGCCCATGCCCTGTTGACTTACTAAAAATAGTAAGTACTCCACAATTCAACTCCGATTTGGCCCAAACTGGAAAGGACTAGGCCAAAACATCTCAGGATCCCTTTGCAATCCATGTTAGCCTCCGGGACCATGCAGACATAGGCTAACTGCAACTCAATCTGGTGATGGCTAAAGTGGGGACATTACAGTTTTGGGCACTCTTTTAAAAGGGGAACCGTGGGTTCCCTGTGGGTTTGCACAAGTGCACCCAGGGCATGCACCATGTACCCCAGGTTTGTTGTGGGTACGCGAACGCATACTCACAGCAAACCTAGGACACCTGGGGCATACCTTGGGTGCACCCTGGAGAACCCAATGCAACTACAGGGTACCAAAGACACATACGCATACCCACAGTGAACCCGGTGCGAATGCGCGTACCTTGGGCACACCGGGCAACCCGGTGCAGGTGTAGGGTACCAAAGCCACGTACCCTGCAACATAGCATAATTCAATTAATGTATGTGTATTATATTTGTTTAGTAGTTTTAGATATCATATGTACATACATCTAGTAAACGGATTGGTCAAGTTTGGTTTGCTTCCAATATTTATGAGGTGAAAACCTAATAGAGGGTACAAAATGAAAACAAACATATGTAAACTGAAAAAGCTTCAACTGGCCATGTTAGCGAAGTTAAAACCTGAAACAACTCCTCGACCCTGATAGCATAGGATATCTGCTAAATATATAATACAAAATGCATGTCAAATGTGTGTGTGTGGAGTGTGTGTGCCAAATTAAATCTCTCTCTCTCTCTGTGTGTGGAGTGTGTGTGCCAAATTAAATCTCTCTCTCTCTCTCTCTGCGCAGATTACAAACTGCAGAGCTGGTGTAGACGTAATTTAGAAGTGGACATTCCAACCCTAAAGGATGTGTTAAAAATTATCACTTTTCCCCACATAAGATTGTTTAATATGAGTTTTCCTCTATCAATGGAAGAAGAAAGACATGATTCCGCTTGAAAAACAAATCCAAAAATAAAGATTTTTATTCCTCGTAGCAACTTCTTTGCACCCAACATGTCACCATGCTCTACCTTAAGGATACCTTCTCAACCCCTTTAAAAAATAACACTAGTCAAAACTAATTGAAGTCTTGTGTAGCAAGGGAATACCAGCCTATTATTATGCCCATCAGAACCAAAGGAAATTCGTTTATCTGCTCTTATAACAGATAAATTTCAAGACTAAATACATGTTGGAAAAAAAATGCATATACTTGTCCATCAGGCTCGCCCAGTTTGAAACCTTTAAACCTTAGTGAAATCTTTGAACCTTAGGTTTTGAAAATCAAAGAGAACATACCATGTTTGCAAATGTCTTCTAGCAATTCAAATGTTATCTGTTATTTTTGACATACGAGTTCTTTGCAGATGACCCACAAACTATTTAAATCTTTGAACCTCCACTTTTGTACAAAAAAACAACTTTGTCCACAAACTTCTTTTAGCAGTCTCAATGTAATCCATGCACAAGAAAATTATTTGCAGTAAAACTACAAAGGATCAAGCTTGTAAAAAAATCTAATTACGTGAAACCTAGAAACCTTGTACACTAGATGTGGAGAAAGGTTAGATGCTGAAAGAGTTCAGTTCAATGTCGTCAAAAATTCTCCAAGCAAACTTGACATGAAAGACTTTGCTAGCCACGAAAACCTATCTTTAGCACCAAAACTTGAAAGTTGGTGCTGTAAAGCAGAGACTGAACGGTGCCAAAGCTTAACTAGCACAGATAATAAATTGGCAAAAGAAGGCGAATTACAGCTAAAGATTAAGATTAACGTTGACAGATATAGTGTCAAAGCAAATGTGCACAAAGGATAGAAACGCAAAAGACTTCGCAAATTTCCCTAGAAGTTTCTGCAACCAAGTCTCATATATAAGTGTGTCTTGGGTGTTGATAGAGTAGACACCCAACATATCTCTGAATGCTGTTCAAATATTGCAATTTTACCTGTCGAAAACAGTTCAATTACAAACAATCAAGAATCCAAGCCTTTGTATAATTGAATTTACAACATAAATTTTTGTTTTGATTTTGTGAAGCAGTTACTGTGCATTCTTCTCTGGAAATGAATAGTGTATCTTAAGGCAGATTAGATTGAATAGTGCAGACAGGTGTCAAGTTTTAGAATTCATGTGACTTCACAGCCAGGTTTTGACTGTCCTGGAAAATGAGTCAGTTGATATCAGAGAAGGTTTACAGTTCAGGATGTTGGCACAAGCTACTGTTTGGAATCTACAAGCAGGATACAGAGAATGTGACAAAGACCTTTCAATGTTTGCAGCAGAAAGAGAAAACCCAGAGGGTGCATATGGATTTTGTAAGCAACCAGCCTGTGCTAGAAATGATGTCTTTCTCTTGAATCTTGATGATGGACCATATGTTCTGGCCCAAGCAGTCAAGAGACTGTTTCCTTACACAGGGATTTCAGAAGCCTTACAGTTTAGGCCAATTCTTGTTAAATATTAAGGCAAGTAGTCAATAATTACTACCATTATTGACTTGTGGCACCCGAGGAGATTGGTCTCACAAGCATTGATCAAGAAGTTGGAATTTAAGACATTCAAACCTACAGAATCATAGACATTCAAGTCACCCAATGGAGAAAACTAAGTTTGCAATTGGGCTAAGTACATCAAAAAACTGAGTGTGATGTCATTGCATTTTATGTCTGCAAAGTGGTGATGGTTATTTCCTATTTGTGGGATTGTAATACCAGTATCCACTACAAATGGTAAAACATATTCATAAGGAGAAGATTTTATGTCTTAGCTACTCAAGCAAAGAGATCAAACAGAAAGAAGTTTGTATTCTTAATGATGAAGCTTGAAGATGAGAACTGGAATGGCAAAAAATCATCATTGCTATCTCTTTGGTATAAACAATTAGCCTAAGCACTTTGCAGAAGTGGTTTTAAATTAAAGGGTTTACCATCAAAGCTCCTACTAAAACATGAGATTTGGCTATTACAATACTGAAAAGTAATACAGTATTTCCAAATGTTAAATTACATAGGACTTTAGTTTTAGAATTAGAGATCAAGTGGCAATACCAGGGCCTCAACTAAAGTTCAACAAGCTGAATGTGTCACTTTGTTCCCAATGAGAAATTGTGGAACATGTATGAGGCTTTACAAAACTAAAACAAGATTATACCATTATGAAACAATACCATTGCCGAGGATAAACAAAATATTGGATCAATAGTGAAAAAGAAAGAACTTCGTCAAATTGGACTTAAGCCCCTCAAGTAATTTCACATTAGGATTTGTGATAAAGACAACTATAGTACAACATTCAAGACCAAAAAAGGTTTGTACTATTGGTTGTGTCATTTAGATTGTAAAACCATATCTCAAGAATTGTGAATTTGAGCAGCGTTTGCAAGTATACTTGAGAGTTGTCATGGGATATGAAGAGTTGAAGATTTGACATGGCAGGTTTTATGGTTTAGCCCATGGCTATCAAAATTATGAAAGTGGAAAAAGGAACAATCATACCTTAAAAATAAGAAGCCTAAAAGTAAAAGGGAAATCCACCGGCTTCCCACCCTAATGCAAAACCTAATGTAGCCTAAACCGTAGTCTAAGACCATTTTGCATAAGACCCTACTATAAGTGTTAGCAATAGATACAAGTATATTTTGCATAGGGAGATATGTTTAATCTTGATTCACCATCTCTCATTGCTTGTTTTATTAACACATTTTTTAATTTGTTATTTGCAACAACAATGAAACATAGAACGTAGCAAATGGAAGAACATAACAACAAAAGGTGAGTATCCAGTAAATTCAGTGTAAAAAATTATTGTAACACTTGTAAAGCACTAGATTCTATTTCAAAATAATTTACAGAAAAAAGAATTATTGGACACATACACTTCGATTGAAAACCTTCTGAGCCACAAAACAAGAAGTACTTTTCATGGAGATGTGATTGTCATTTACGAAGCAGCTCTTTACAAAGCGCAAAACACAAGAAAAAGTACGTGCTGATTTAACAGGGGACAAAGGACAAATGACAGTCACACTTATTTTTATCTCCTGAATTTGTTGAAGCACGTTGTAATGTCCCCTATTAGGACTTACTTAATTTGCCCTAGAACTCTTTAATAAGGCATGGATCTTAATTTAGAGCCTACAACCAAGTTAGTTATCAACAGATAAGTAAACATATATTTCAACATGTTTCAGAGAGAATCCAAATCATTATTATAATAGATGAGCAAATATATGTAATTCCACAATTTTATTAAAAGAATCCTAAATTCTACTATACTTAAGATAATATAAGAGTAGGATTCTCTTAAGATCTTCCCCACTAACCTACCTGCATCCTGAAATACCCTGGGGGATCATACAAGGCCACCTTGAGCCTATCCATCAAGCCCAGTAGTACAAAATGACACTCGCAATTTGGTCTCCCGGTCCCTCTTGGGTCACCTCTACTCGAATGGACCTTATGCCACTTGCATTCCTTGCATGTACCCTATCCCCACCACATAATGGAACAGTTTAATGGTTGTAGATGTTGAGAAATCATCATCTTCATTACCCCAAGAACCCATTTGCATCATGAAATACCCTAAGGGATCACACAAGGCACCTTGAGCTTGTCCATCAACCCCAGGAGCACAAAATGGCACTCGCCATTCGACCTCCTAGTCCCACTCGAATCACCATCACTCAAATGGACTCTATGCTACTTGATTTCCTTGCATGTATCCTATCCCCCCTCTATAATGAGACGGCTAATTGGTTGTAGGTCTTAAAGGAATCTCATCATCATTATGCATGCCTACTATATTACTAATTATGCATATATTATAATTATAGGCATGAGAATACTTGCATTTGTCAAATGAAGGCATTTAACAAGTTATGCAATGCACCATCCTTCATACCAAAATATCATATGTGTGTGTGTCACTGATCACTGTTAATATTTATTGAGTTTGCAGAATGTATTTAGGTGTTGTTCGATCTCCTCTTGTCTTCAATTGCTGTAAGTATTTGAAGCTTATGATCCTCCTTCCTTGAAGGTCGAATTAACATTTATACCTTTCAATGGGATGAAGGGATATGCCTCTTCATACAGAGATTTGTTTGCAACAAAGGTGTCTCTTATCTTCGTGTCTCTTGACCCTTAACTAATCTTCAAGTTGAACACACCTTTTTGGAGATTAATCCATCCTTACTAATCTTCACTTGATCCTAATTATTTGCATTCGGTTATTGGTAGGAATCACTACTTTTATGCTGGTGTAGATCATCGGCTTTAATATCATCACTTCCCCCAATCCTTAATGTTAAATTTTGAAGCAAAATAGTATAAACAATGGAGATCAGATAAACCAAAAACACAAGGACACCAGAGATACCCTAGGAAAACCCTCCTACTCGAGGGAAAAACCCAGCCACACCAAAAAGTTCTCCTTTATTTAGAATAATAACAAAGTCTACAACAAAGCTCATAACCTCTTGATTTTGTACACTCTAAAGCAATAACCAAAACTCTCTTTACAATGAGATGAATCTGCAACATAGAGCTACGCACATGAAGAATCCTACATATAATGAAAAATATTGATCAGCAACAACATTGAATATCAAAAAAGTTTCAACGGCAATAATCCTGCCTTTTTCTTTTTGTACTCAAAGAATACAAGATGCGGAGAACCAAAAGTTCCAATCACTGCAAAGAGACACGGCAGTTACAAAACTAATGACGTTGCATCGAGTCACGTTAGTTACTGGGCAGTGACTCTACATAGTCTTCAACGTCTCAACAGCCACGTGAAGTCACTTCAGTTACATAATGGTGACTCTTGAATGACCAGCAGTTACGATACATTAGACGCCAAATGTCACACGATAATATTGCAATCCTTCAAATTCTGAAAGCCAACATACATGAAGGAAACCGTTTCATAAGTTGGAGATGAATACTCTTCATTTCCTTTAATGACCGACGGGATACAGCATATGGAAGAGTCGATCATCATAGAAGACTTCAACAATCACAATAACAGTGATGCTATATTTGTTGTAGCTTCTTCAAATACAAACAGTTAAGTCTCTTCAATAGACATCAGTCATGTACGCACGTGAGCATATAAAACATCAACGATGATGGAGTGTTGCCATATTTTACTCCCCATGTGTAAAATTGGCTTTGAAAGTTCAAAGTTTGGTTAAAGGTTCTATTTTATGTTCAAGTTTCTAAGTGTCGGGTTTTTCAAAAACTGGCTTTGAAATTTCAAAGTCTGGTTAAAGGTTTTGTTTTATGTTCAAGTTTCTAAGTGTCGGGTTTTTCCAAAACTGGCTACCCGTCGGGAATTCGGGGAGTGAGTCCTCATGTGGTTTTCGGGTTTTATCCCCATAGCTTGAATTTAAGTCTTCTTTATTCAGGATGTCAAGAAAATAGGTACTCATTTTTGGTCAAGCCCTTCAGTTAGTCCAAGTCCGAAGTTCTACAGTTTGAAGTGCTAAAAGTGATCGGGAATGGAAGCCTAGTAAGGGAATTCCCGAAATCTTGAAGGAAAGAGACAAAGTGCAAATTCATCGGGAATGGAAGCATAGTATGGGAATTTCCGAAATTCCAAAAAAGATTACATCATCAACTCCTTTGTTCGGGAATGGAAGCATGGTAAGGGAATTCCCGAAATTCCGAAAGGAAGACTGGGACCCACACAGTTCAAAATCATAGCTGTTCCGAAGAAGATAAAGACAAATTATCGGAAAATCGAGGGAGGAAGTGTAATTCCCAAAACTCCGAAGAATGGAACCTGTGGAACGGCAGTTACAGAATGTGATCGCCAACTCGCAAGTTTAGCAAACGGTTAGTAAATCTAGTCGAGAACTGGAGATGATTGTAGTCGCGAGGTCGTAGGTAAGTGGACAGTCAATGTATCATACTATCAAGCCAAGACTTGGCGAGTGCATTCCATGTAGCTGATGGTTTAAGGTAAAGGGTGTGATGTTACTACTCTCCAGGTCGCGGCGGTTAGTGAATAAAAAAGAAAATGTCAGAGAACTGGCGAAAAAAAGGTGTGATGTTACTACTCGCTAGGTCGCGGGAGTTAGTGGATGTGGCAGAAAATGTCAGAGCTGGCGATAAAGAGTTTTGATGTTAATACTCGCTGGGTCGCAGTGGTTAAAAGATGTAGCACAAAACACTGGAGAGCTAGAGACTAAGCTTGTTAACAGCTAGTCGCTAGGTCACGGTAGTTAGTGGACTTAACAGAGAATGCTAGAGAGTTGAAGAGTAACTTGTTAACAACTAGTCGCTAGATGGTGGGTGTTAGTAAAAAAGAGATCTTGAAACTGAGAGTTGGCGATAACTTGCCATGTGTCCAAATGACTTTCCAAAAACCGCCAAAGCATAAAGCAACAAGGGGTTTTGACAAATGAAAAGATGACACGTATGCTCTAGGTGATCTTGCACCTGTTCCAGTTGACCTTTCATTTCCTAATTCTGTAAACGTCAAGTGTTGTTACTCTTTTCTTATATCAACATCTGTTATGAGACTATTTTAGTTAATTTTCAAGAACTATTGTTGTAACCGTCATGGAAGACGAAGGGACTACTTATATCTTTGTTCAACATTTTATTAAGGATCGGTAATATTGATTCAATTTTCCCCATGTTGCTGTCACAACTGAGTGTGACTCGAAAATTGAATTATGATTGTTGTTCATTAGCTTCTTACGTAGTTTTATTGCTAAATGGGTGAGTAGGAGACGAATAGGGTGGATTAATTGCAGGTAATCAAACTATGTTTTTGAGAATCAGTGATTATAAGGTGATCTGTAAATCACTATTCGTTCCTTTCCTCTTTTGTTCATGTTGTTAGCAGATTTGCCCTTTTTGTGGTGATTTCATTGTGTTTGATTTCCATGGTCGTGGGGATTAATGCACAGCAATAGATTTTGGGCATTAATTTTTCATTTTATGTTTTATCGTGGGTGTGTCATGGTGATGTGCATCCATTAGAAGCCTCTACTGCTCTCTGGTTAAGAGCATACCTTTTATATTCAGAAAATACCAAAAACATATTCATTGAAGATTTGTTACAAGGAGTTGTACCTATAAAATTCAGAGATCAAACTATTGTTCTTTTGTTTCAGTTTGTTCAAGTGTTTGATAATAGAGAGGCCTTTTCCGAGGATTTAAGTCAATATTGTAAAAGGGCAATATTGTAAAAGGGCCAATCCGTTAACTAACATGGAGTTAACAAATTCACATAGAATCAACCATTGCAGGTATAGTTTATATCTCCTGCAACTATCAACATTATCACTCCCTCTTAGCAAAGCAGGTATTTTTCCAAATTTTCATGTCATGGAGTCTCTCAACATGACAAACACAATGGCTACACCCATGTGTCAACAAAAAAACTATATCACAGATTCTCTCAACGTCATTTTGTCATCTCAACATGACGTTCACCATGGCTACTCCCAGAGGGTGAATAAACAGAAGTGTTAAGACATGGAGTCTCTCACATGACATCCACCATGGCTACTCCCAGAGGGTGGAACAAGGGCTTTCACCTCAAACTTCTCTTGCATAGAAGAATGCATTAACAAGGGCTTGCACCGCAAACTTCTTTCGCAAAGAAGAATGCATTAACAAGGGCTTGCACCTCAAACTTCTTTCGCAAAGAAGAATGCATTAAAGCACATAAAAGATCATCTTAATGTTCAGACTCCCTCTCAGCCGAGACTCCCTCTCAACAGGGGCAGCATACTCACAACTTTGATTATCACAATAAATTAATTGACTCCAATGTTTGACCAAACAAGGAGCTTTTGAGACCACATTGCTTCTCGAGCTTGTTGATCCTCTGCAAAGGACTTGGCACTCTCACTCTGCCACACAAGCTTCCTCTGAATTTTCAAGCACTTGCATCAACCTCTTGACCTCCTTGTACAAGATTGCCTGCAATTCTTGCCTTAGAGGAATGGTTTTCAACACACACCTCCAGAGCTTCTGACATACTCGAATCCAATATTGTCCTCCTCGATTCCAGATCACCCTATTCTGGAGCTACCAATTTCAAATTCCAATTGACTGTGCAAATTTGTTCTCTGCAACTGAAGAGTCTCCCTTTGAATATCATTTCTTCCTCTTCGAAGAAACTAATCATAATGACAAACTATATAGGTACTTCCTCTTCAATGAAGTTGTGTGTCACCAATTCAGTCCCATGGCTGCAAGCAGTGTCCCCATGTTCATTTCTGCAGCCTACATGAATTTGCATGTAATCTCTCATCATCCTGTTGCTTCTTGATCCGTCCTGGAAGTATTTAGAGAGATTAGTAGAAGTTCATAAAATCACACTATCCTGAATAGAAATATACAAATCAATGCTAAATGCATACATGATACACTATTCCCAGTGTTATAACATGAATTAATATTAACTTCATAAAAAAATCAAGATCAATATTCAAGGATATAAAAACTTATCTCTTGATTGTCTAATCGTCCTCACAATTCACCAATTGTTCTTTCGGCATCACACAGTTATAGTGTAGGCAAATAAAGCAAATTCAAACACCAGCACAGCTGCTATCCTCAGACATAAATGTCAAACATGTAAGCATAGACAGGCATGACTGCATCCTCCCCGTTGATGTAAAAAAAAATTGAAGCTTTGGAACACCAAACGGCATATGAGAAGCCTCAATAGCTGAGATTGTAACCCCTGCAGTGAACATCAAACAACATATTTGACACCTATTACTCATCATGATACTTCTAGAATACAATTGTCCCTATTTTGATTCTAGATCTTTACTTAGACCCGCGCTCTGATACCATGTTAAGTTTTGAACCAGAATAGTATAAACAATAGAGATCAGATAAACCAAAAACACAAGGACACCAGAGATACCCTAGGAAAACCCTCCTACTCGAGGGAAAAACCCAGCCACACCAAAAAGTTCTCCTTTATTTAGAATAATAACAGAGTCTACAACAGAGCTCATAACCTCTTGAGTCTGTACACTCTAAAGCAATAACCAAAACTCTCTTTACAATGAAATGAATCTGCAACAGATAGAGCTACGCACATGAAGAATCCTACATATAATGAACAATACTAATCAACAACACTGAATATCAAAAATGATTCACCAACAACAATCCTACCTTTTTCTTTTTGTACTCAAAGAATACAAGATGCGGAGAACCAAAAGTTCCAATTGTTGCAAAGAGACACAGCAGTTACAAAACTGATGACGCTACATCGAGTCACGTCAGTTACTGGGCAGTGACTCTACAGTCTTCACCGTCCCAACAGCCACGTGAAGTCACTTCAGTTACATGACGGTGACTCTTGAATGACCAACAGTTATGATACATTAGACACGAAATGTCACACGATAATATTGAAATCCTTCAAATTCCAAAAGCCAACATACATGAAGGAAACCGTTTCATAAGCTAGAGATGAATGCTCTTCATTTCCTTTAATGACCGATGGGATACAACATATGGAAGAGTCGATCATCATAGAAGACTTTAACAGTCACAATAACGGTGATGCTATATTTGTTGTAGCTTCTTCAAATACAAACAGTTGTCTCTTCAATAGACATCAGTCATGTATGCACATGAGCATATAAAACATCAATGCTGATGAAGTTAACAAATTCACATAGAATCAACCATTGCAGGTATAGTTTATATCTCCTACAACTATCAACATTAACACTTACTAAGCGCTGCCCTTATATATGTTGTCTTGACTTCTGATCGTTGCAAACTTTCTGCATCAATACCAATTTTGGAGAGACAAAAAATGGTGAAGTCGTATCATTAAGACAATTTTCATGAGCACTAATATGGCAGGGGCATGACAGTCCACCCTCCCCAAGATTGCTTGTCCTCAGGCAATGATTGAACGATCATGGAGTCTAAATTGTCACCCACCTTTTTTTGTGCTATTCAAGTGTTATCAAAGTCGTAGATTCGGATCAAAACATATGTATTTTCCCCTTTACTTTGAATGTGAGTTATAACCACTAGTTGAAAAGTGACAATGTTTAAACAAAGTTCTCTCATCTTCTAGAGGAAATGATCAAAGCAATCTTGTAATAGTGCCAATTCTATTTGCAAAGATTGATTAGGTTAGCAATATGCTTGCTCATTGAATGTCTTTGAGAGTTGAAGCGATGGTGAGTCTTTCCGCCTATTAAGATGAAGTATGACACATCTAAATAATGTTTGATGAAGACGTTTTCCATTTACTTGACAAGGAAACCTTAGGGTCTATATATTACAATTTTTATTTTGGAGATGGGCTGGGTAATCTAGATCTTGAGGATGTAAGGGCATTGTAACTACTTGATTTTATCCTCCACACAACTCCATTTGTTTATCGTCCCATCTTCTTTTGATTGGATGTTCTTAAGATCTTCTTCATCATGCCTTGTTCTCTTGCCTAGATTTCCTTTTGCATCTTCATCAGACAATACTCTATGTTATGTACTTGACTTCCTTTCCTACATATGTGTCCCAGTCTCCATTCCTCGCATTTAAAACACAAATTTCGGTCTTTTCATCATTTTTTAAGTTTTTCTTGATTACAAATGTGCCCTGGTTCCCTTTTCCCTTGCACTTGAAACACAATCCCTTTTTCAAGCATTCTTCCCTTTCTTTGTAAGGGAGGAAAGGTTTTTGCCCTTTGTCCTTATTATAAAAAGGTTTGATATGAATGTTAGGAGGTCGACTATTGGTATGGTATTTTGTTGGTGATGTCTACATCTAATGCTTTTTGAATTGCATCCTTAAGTGACGTAGGGTTGAGGGCACTTACCAAGCCTCAAATAGAGTCTTTTAATCCTTGGATGAATAGGTAGGCTAGTCTTCTTTGAGATACTTTTGGTACCATCAAGGAAAGTTTTTGAAACTTAGTGACATACTCCTCTATGGTTTCTTCTTGCCTTAGTAGTGTAAGTTCCCTAAAGTACTATTCGGAATGTTTTTAGTCAAATATTTGGATGAGCTCTTGGGTGAACTTATCGTAGGTTGTTATGTGTTGGTGGTCCTGAGTAATAATGCCATGATGCCACCAATCATGGGGTGTCCCTTCCAAGTGGAATACGGCAAATTTTATGGTGTTTTCTTCCATCACGGCACTAAGTGCGAGGTAGGTGTCCAACTTTTGTACCCAAGAATGTGTCATAGTCTTCTTAGATCCATCAAATTTTGAGAGGATCATCTTACTAATACTCTCCTTTAAATCTATGTTTGATTGCCCTTTTCTCTTATTTGGGGCATTTGGTGTTTTAACGTCACAATAATCTCCTTAGGAAACATCCCTCTTCATTTCGGGATCTAATCTTGAGTATGCTTTTGCAAGTTTTCCAAACTATTTATAGTTTGTTTGTTTGCTTCTTCCACCATCATTTCTTTTTCCCTAGGTAGGAAAGGGGATCTTGATGACCTAGGGGTTGATACCCTTGGTTTGTTATTTTCCGAGTGGTTGGAGTGGGTATCCCTCCCATTGTACTGGTTGGACCTAGAATTAGTGTTATTGCTATTTTGGATTGCTTGAAGGAGAATTGGGTCGTTCTCTCATTCTACTCTGAGAGTTTGAGTGCGGTTCTCAATTCATTGACCATTTGCTCGCTCATGTTGTTGTTGGGTGTAAGATTATTGGTGGCTGCAAATTTCCTTTTTTCTCTTTCTAAGGCCCTTTGAGCCCTTTGGTTAGGTTGCATAAACTATCTTTCACGGGATGGTAGGAAAGATGCTCTGTTACCAATTGTAATGTCCCCTATTAGGACTTAACTTAATTTGCCCTAAAATTCTTAAATGAGGCCTAGATTAATGCCTTAATTTAGAGCCTGCAACCAAGTTAGTTATCAATGGATAAATAAACATATATTTCAATAATGTTTCAAAGAGAATTCTAATGATTATTATAATAAATGAGCAAATATATGTAATTCCACAATTTAATTAAAAGAATCCTAAACACTACTATACTTAATATAATATACAAGTAGGATTCTCTTAAGATCTTCCACATTAACCCTCCTGCATCAAGAAGTACCCTAGGGGATCATACAAGCCTTTAGCTTGTCCATCAAGCCCAGGAGTACGGAATGACACTCGCCATTCAGCCTCTCGGTCCCTCTTGAGTCACCTCTACTCGAATGCACCTTATGCTACTTGCATTCCTTGCATGTACCCTATCCCCCCTCCACTATGGAATGGTTTAATGGTTGTAGGTCTTAAGAAATCTTTATCTTCATTACCCCAATAACTCATCCACATCATGAAGTACCCTAGGGGATCACAGAAGGCACCTTGAGCTTGTCCATCAAGCCCAAGAGCGCAGAATGAAACTCGCCATTTTGCCTCCCTATCCCTCTCAGGTCACCACTACTCGAATGGACCTTATGTTACTTGCATTCCTTGCATGTACCCTATCCCCCCTCCATAATAGGACGAATAATTGGTTGTCGGTCTTAAAGGAATCTTATTGTCATTATGCATGCCTACTATATTACTAATTATGCATATATAATAGAATATCTGCATTTATCAAATGAAGACATTTAACAAGTTATGCAGTGCACTGTCCTTCATACCAAAATATCAGAATATATATATATATATATATATATATATATATAAAATATCACTGATCACGGTTTATATTTAATGAGTTTGCAGAATGTATTTAGGTGCTGTTCAATCTTCTCTTGTCTTTGATTGCTGTAAGTATTTGAAGCTGATGATCCTCCTTCTTTGGCGGTCAAATTAACATTTATACCTTTCAATGGGATGAAGGGATTTGCCTCTTCATGCAGAGATCTGTTTGCAACGGAGATGTCTCTTGACCCTTAACAAATCTTCAAGTTAATCCCACCTTAATGGAGATTAATCCATCCTTACTAATCTTCACTCTATCCTAATTGTTTCCATTCAATTATTGGTAGGAATCACTGTTTTTATGCCAGCGTAGATCACTGGCTTTAATATCATCACTTCCCCCAGTCCTTAAAAAGTGCTGCCCTAATTCTTATATCCACTGTCCTGATTCCTGATCGCTGTGCACTTATGCATCCATACCGATTTTGGAGAGGCAAAAAATGGTGAAGTCTTATCAATAAGACCATTTTCATGAGCATTGATATGGCAGGGGCATGACACACATAAGCAAGAGATTCAGTCAATGAATGGAGTATGCATTCAACACTTTGAAATTGCAACTAAAACTAATAAAAGAGACTAACTGCATTCTACTAGTTAAGGAGTCGACTACGATACAAACCATACATAAAATATGCTCACAATACAATTCCATACCAAATACAATAACCAGACCCTTGTTAGCCATTACTGAATCATATGCAACTACAGTTGTTCCAACTATTATCACGAGTGCAGTACAGAATGGCAATCAGTGCACTTTGCAATTCAAACATGGCCCAAGAGAATAAACAAGCAACAGTAAGCACACATTCAAATACTCAAGCTCGTTTTCTTTAAAATTCTACTAGTTAATGCTTTTGTCTACATTATTATTATTGTTGATATGTCCGCATATTGGAATTGCAATTATTTCCTGCATTTGCTTCTGTATATGCAACAGTTCCACAACTTCAAACCAAGAAAAATCCATTCCTAATATTCAAGAAAATAGTTGAGAAGACCAACACAATTCAAGGCACCTGGTACTGCTAAATCCACATCCATCATAGAGCTCAACAATAAAATAACATTGGAGACCTTGCAACCATTACTTAGCATGTTATCTAAGGTATGCTTGCAATTGTCACTCAACTAATCATCTAAAGTACACAACATATTGGCTTCAATATTTACTTGAATGCACATTACAAAAACATCATTGTTAAAAAAAATACATGACATACATGTGAACAGGTATAGGGCAAGTTCACAGTTAAGCATGCAAACACAAATCCATTTGCACTTGTTTATGAAAAGTGTGGTTTTGCAATTGAGGCTTTTGGTAAACAACATGATAAAACTACACATTGTGCCAATTGCAATCAATCATGATATCTACTACTTTCAGCTTTCTTGCATTTTAAAAACTATAAACAAGAAATACACAATGTGTCCTTCAAACCATTCTTTAAAGCAATTGTTCCCTGCACACTTGCAGAAATAAAAATCAAAAAATTACTAAGGAAACAAATATATTGTTGTGTACATGCTATGCAAATTGCAAGAGCAAGGTAACTTCACTCTTGATCACACATTGTGCCAATTGCAATCAATCATGGGCATATGTCTACTACCATCAGCTTCCTTCCATTTTAAAAACTATAAAGTTATAAACAAGAAATACGCAATGTGTCCTTCAAACCATTCTTTAAAGCAATTGTTCCCTTCACACTTGCAGAAATAAAAATTAAAGATTACTAAGGAAACAAATATATTGTTGTGTACATGCTATGCAAATTGCAAGAGCAAGGTGACTTCGCTCTTGATCACACATTGTGCCAATTGCAATCAATCATGGGCATATGTCTACTACCATCAGCTTTCTTGCATTTTAAAAACTATAAACAAGAAACACGCAAGGCATCCTTCAAACCACTCTTTAAAGCAATTGTTCCCTGCACACTTGCAGAAATGAAAATTGAAGATTACTAAGGAAACAAATATATTGTTGTGCACATGCTATGCAAATTGCAAGAGCAAGGTGACTTCGCTCTTGATCAGAACAATCTCATCTTGCGCATTGATTGACACCTATGTTACTGGTTCTAGTTCGGATCCTGATTTGGGTTCATGGATCTAATAAAAAAAATTCAGGGGTTGGGTTCATTTTGGGTTTGTGCATACAAAAAACATGTAACAATCATTGATATGTATAATAATAATAATAAATAATTTAGTCATAAAATATATTTATATAATAAGATATGACTATCAATAGTATTGCTATATAATTAATACAACTATAAAATAATAATATTATAAATATTGCAATATATAAATATAATATCATAACATATTAATATAAATATCACATTATAATATTATCATTATTATAATATTATAATAATGATAATATAAATATTTAAAAAGTATATTTTGAAATCCCTAGCATTCCCCCATAGCACGAACCTCGAGTTTTGATTAGACACAACTTCCCCATAACCTCAACTTCCTATCGTCAAGCAAGCAGCTCCACTCCAAATTATCATTGTTCGCTTCGTATGGCTGGCAGCAAAGCCAGTGATAATACTATGTTCACCTATGTCCAGCCAATGAATGATCCACCACTAAAATGGATTTTTCGGCCAGCTTTTCCTTGAATATTTTTACCAACTATTAGCAGCACCACAAACCCAACTCTTTAAACACGATCATCAAATATTATAATCTTGTTTTAAAATCTTCCACAAATCCCTGCTGCACCAAATCAGACCTCAAATTCAGTACAAACCGTCTATGTCCAGCCAATGAATGATTCACCACTACAATGGATTTTTTGGCCGGCTTTTACTTGAAATTTTATACTGACTATTAGAAGCACCACAAAACTCTTTAAACACGATCATCAAATATTATAATCTTATTGAAAAAACATCCACGAATCCCTACCGCACTGTGAATCAGACCTCAAATTCAGTATGAACCAGACCTGAATCTGGCAGCTTGGCCCATAGATCCAGTAACATACACTGACCCAATGGCTCATGCAAAAACAAAATTGTAAAAAGAATGTAATTTCATTGTATTTCTTTTTTTTCCAAGGAAAAAGGAAGGGATGTACTTACATATAGATGAAATGTAACAAAAAACTTTTATTTTATTTCTTTGTAAGCAATTGTTTGTATATGGAATATATACACTTTTTGTTCAAACTCAATATATTAAAACACAATCTAAGCAAGAAAACTAATCTCTATGCAAATTACAATAGCAGGGACAAGCTACTATATGGCACTTAAATACATAAGTTATCGTAAAAACTTATAACAAGAATTCATATGCTTCAAATTGTCTTGAAATACGATCTTGAATAGCAAGGTGCCTAGTAAAATGTGTAAGATAAATTCTCATTCCTTAGTCTTTGAGATTGGAGGTTGTTTTGAGCAAGTTAATTGATGCTTTGCAAAAACTCCCACATGTAAATGACAAATTCAATGACCTAAAGGGACCTAAAACAATGGAAGCCAAAGAATATATCTGCACATTAAAGGTCCCTAAAAACCAAGCAAAAAAGATGGCACAAGCCTAGAATCCAACAAAATGACAAGGACATCAAACTTGCCTGAGTGGACTGCCATGGTGCCTATCTACATGTATTTTGACCAGCTAGCATTGGACTGGTCAAGCGGTTGCCACATAGCTCATTCCCCAACATGGAGCAGCAACACTCTGCCATGCTCACCTGGTTTTCCATCACACCGTGAACTGCCATTAAACTAAGATTCAAAAATAAAAAAGTTCATTTTGGGCTCATGTTTTGTGTTCAAGATTTCCCCAAGGTATGTCCATGGATGTGCCTGGACAAATCAGGACTGCAAAATGCATTCCTTGCCCACAACCACAGGGAATTAAACCACATACCAATGCCCAGAGAAAATTGCACTGGGATCCAGGGATTCGGGTGAGCAAACTGGTAAAATAGATTCCACCCCATTCTCAATTTTGATTTTTTGAGCTCTCGTCTCTTCTTTCATTGGTATTAGTTCTTGTTGATGATTGTAGCTTCGATCAGATAAAATAAATGAAATATTAATATTATGAGAATAGATTAACTTATGCATATAATATATGTGATAATAATAATAGATATTATTATTATATATATTAATGTATT
>MU223774.1:651705-712636 GCA_018584345.1 Thuja plicata | reverse complement strand
TGAGTTCTACAGCTTGGTTTATAGATTAGAAAGCTCTCCTTGCCTAGATTAAGTTCTGTTTAGGCTTAATTCGGTTTGCCTCTTCTGCTCTCAGGTTAAGAGCATACCCTGTGTTAGTTTTAGGATCGAAACATAATTCATTGCATATCATTCCAAAAGGGAGCTGTACCTACCAATTCAGAGAAAAGCCAGTAATCAGAGAACGGCTTTTCAACTGTTGTAATCAGATATTGTTCATATTTTGGGCACTAAGAGTCATATTCCTAAGAAGTAAGAAAGGACAAATCTGTTTACTAACAATTTGTTAATTTTTCAATAACCAAAATAGCATTCAACAATATTCTGTAACTCAAAATTACACAAGGACAAATTTGCACAGTTATCTATCCAGGGAAAACCCTCCACTTGAGGGAAAAACCCAGCCACACCCGAAAAATGATCCTTTATTAAATGCTCAACACAAAATACAATGACCTCAAGCATATGATTGATAACTCTTATCAGTCAATCAATAAATGCCTTCTTCACAGTTCGAGTACACCTGCTATCTAAGTCACAAGGTTCGAGTTCGAGTTCCGCAACTATGAAATTCGGATGAAGTTCAGCAAGGGCAAAAAATTCAAAAAAAAATCGACATTAAATTTGCTTATATAATTTTTTAAAATACAAGTATATCCAGTATTTTTTTTTCTTTTTTTCTTTTTCTATTAAAAAATATTATAATACTAATTTTTATTTTAAAAACAAAATAAAATCACTAACTATATCTTTTAAAACGTAAAATAGAAATATATCATTTTTTTATTTCAACTTTACAAAACAAAATAAAAAATAATAAAAACAAAAAATTTAAAATTTATTTTATATAACAGATTAACTTAATAATAAATAATTTGTATACTAAATATTAATGTTTTAATAAAAAATTAATATACATATAATTTTTAAATAATAAATAAACTTAAATCCTTTTGACATTAATAAGTAAATAAAAAAACATAAACTCAAATGCAATCTTAAAACATTTAAAAATAAAACAAAACCTATAAAAACAAAACAAAATATTAAATCAAAAACTTTTGACGCCTATCTCAGTTCGGGTCTTCACATGGCTATAGGAGAGCTCAGCAATGTGAGATGGATGGAAATGTGACAATGGGAGAGTTCGGGTCTTCACATGGCGACATGAGAGGCGGCAAATAGTGAAGAAATTGCGGTCGCAGCGCTAGAAGAGAAACCTGCAGAAACTAGGAAAATAAATGCACAAAACAAACTCACAACAGACACGGATGCTGCAAATTTGGTTTGCCCTAGCCGTCTAATGCTATTTCATTGAACCCAAGCCATTATTTAAGAGATGGAAGTTAATTTTTCTACCTTACGAATTTTACTCAAATTTATACAAATTTTTTAAATTTTCTATAGCATAGTAACGAAAATCACCAGGAATCGCTAGAATCGCCAGTTTGGCGATTCGATTCAGCCTGGACGATTTTTTATGAATTGCCGAATCGGATCGCCGATTTTTTGGTGCATGAATCGGCCGCGCGACTTGGCGTTTAGTGAAGTCAAAAATATAAAAAAAAATACATATTTTTGTTAGGTTTCTTTTAGCCTTTTCTCTTTGTTTTAACTCTAAAGGGCCTTCTAATTGCTTAGCATGAGTAGAAGAGAGGAAAAGTGAGAGAGAAGAAGAGAAAAGAAAAACCACAAGTTTGCAGCCAGCAAGAAGGAAGAGCACCAAAGAAATCAAAAATCCATTTGGGGAGGCCATAAGATTGCATTGGGAGCATTAAGGAGTCAATAGCAACATCCCTCAACTCATTTGCAAGAGCTAAGTGTTGATTTTTTTTTGTATGTTAGTGTATTATTCATTTTTTGTTAAATTTTTTTAGTTTTCATTTGCAAATCTTGAATGTTTTTTAGTTTTACTAAATTGCAAAGTAGGCTTTGTTGTTTTGTTTATTAGTTTGAAACTTTGAGGTTTTACTTGAATTTTCTTAATTGCAGCAGCCTTAACTTTCATTTTCCACAATGGGTAAAAAAGATCAGTGTTGGAAATATACCGAAGACTTTTCTGGAAGAACAAAATTTCAAACAAAATGTATGTTTTGTAAAGATATAAATTCGGGTGGCATTTATAGATTCAAATACCACATTGCTGCCATACCTGGACATTATATCACAATTTGCACTGGACAAACTGCTGAGGCAAAACGCACTTGTTTAGTGGCATTAGAAAAATATGAACAAGAGAAAATAATAAGAAAAAGCAACTTGAAGGGTTAAGGGTTATTGGCTCCCATGCTCCCACAGCCGCATCTGCATCTGCATTAGAGTCTGCATTCGTAGGTTGTGTTGGAGAGGTTTTTTCCAGGCCTCTTTTTCATCCTAGTGCTAGTGTTCGTACTAGTGCTAATGCTTGTGCTAGTCATTCTTATACTGAGATTGAGTTGAACCTATTGCAGCCCAAAGTGCGGAAGAACAGATCAGATAGTTACTTTGTGCCCCGCACTACTCCTGGCTCACAACCCACGCTTGAGGGCATGGGTTTGAACAAGGAGATTCATGATGTTGCTAGAAAAGAAATTTGCAAATTTTGGTAATTTTGCAACATTCCATTTATTGTAGCCAGGTAATTGATTCTTTTTTATTTGTTTTCTTTAAGTTTGAAGTTAAATTTTAAATATATCTACTTGTTTAATCATAGATTCACTTTACATAATGATTTGTCATCTAAATTTCTAATCATAATCTATTTGTGACAGGGCTCCTTATTGGCAAAACATGATAGATACAGTTGCTATTTGTGATACGGGGTTTAAAGCCTCAACTAAGGCTGAGTTGAGTGGATACCTTTTAGATGAAATGGTAGAGGATATGAAGGTTGAGCTTGCGGACCACCGAAATGAGTGGATCGAAAAGGGTTGCACCATCATGACTGATGGTTGGATGGATAGGAGGAATAGAACACTCCTCAATTTTCTTGTTTCCTGTGGAGGTGATTGATCATTCTACTTTCCTACATGCATTGTGAATTGTGAATCATGATTGAATAATTTAAATTTTGATTTGTTGATTGCTAATTTGTTGATGATCCATGATAATTCATTGTTTTGTAGGATATACCATGTTCTTCAAATCTATTGATGCTTCTGCTCATATAAAAAACGCCACATACTTATGTGAGGTTATTGAGGAAGTCATAGCAGAGGTGGGGGAAGAAAATGTGGTGCAGGTGGTGACGGATAATGCAACAAGTTATGTTGCTGCAGGTAAACTTTTAACTTTTCTAATTCTAAGTTTCCGAACATGTTTAAATTTCTAATTAATTTAAAATTGTTGTAGGTAAACTTTTGATGGAGAGGCACCCCACCATATTTTAGTCTCCTTGTGCGGCACATTGCTTTGACCTAATGTTGGAGGAAATTGGCAAGCTTGAGTGGGTCAAATCATGCGTAGATAGGGCCAAAAATATATGCAAGTTTATCTACAATCATGCATTTGTCCTTAGCACAATGAGGGACTACACAGGAGGCAGGGAGTTAGCTCGTCCAAGCATCACGAGGTTTGCCTCGAATTTCATCACACTGCAGTCCTTGTTGACATCAAAGGCAGAATTGAGGAGAATGTTTGTTGGCCGAGAGTGGACTACATCTTCCTATGCTACGACCACTGCAGGGGTAGATGTGGCAAATTGCATCGTTGATGGGGATGGTTTTTGGAAACCTGCTAAAGAAATCCTTGAGGTAAATTTCTTACAATTTAACTTTTAGTATTTATTATTTAATTGTTTAATGATTTAGTTTTATATTTAAGTTTTGACTCATGCTTTTTTACATTTTATGCAGGTCACTGAGCCCCTCGTATCTCTCCTACGAACTGCTGATGGAGAGAAGCCCTCTATGGGCTACATATATGAGGGCATGGATAGGGCCAAGGAGGCCATTAGAGCCCAGCATGCAGGAGTGCAGGAGAAGTATGCCCCTATTTGGGAGATCATTGATAGGAAATGGCAGAATCAGCTCCACCGACCCATCCATGCAGCAGCTTTTTATCTGAATCCAACATTTCGTTTCCGTCCTGACTTCAAGGCGGATGAGGAGGTTCTCACCAGCATATATACAATGATTCAGAGGTTGAGTACTAATGAGGATAGCGCAGCTCCAACCATTGAGCTAGACAAATTCAATAATAAAGGGCCAATTTTCTCTGGCAGGATGGCCATAGATGCTCGGACAACAATGCAGCCAGGTAAAAATAATTTATTCTTGAATCTTAAGTTTATGGCTTATAAGTTGTGCATTTTAATTTTTTATTTTGTAATTTTAAAGTTGTATATGAGACTAATTGTTTTTGTTTTCCCTTATTTCAGATAGATGGTGGCAAATGTTTGGGCCCACAACCCCAAAACTTCGGAAAATTGCCATCCGGATTCTGAGTCAGCCAAGCAGCGCTTCTGGATGTGAGCGTAGTTGGTCCATGTTCGAGCATATCCACTCGAAGAGGAGAAATAGGTTGTCTGTGTAGAGGTTGAATGATCTTGTCTTTGTTCATTACAACCTTCGTCTTAGGATCAGATAGATTTTGGGCATTGACTCCTCTCTGATCATTCTGGAGGAGATTGATCCAAAATCAAAGTGGCTTACTGAGGCTGTGGATCCGATCTTCACTGACGCAGATCATGAGTGGGTTGACCAGGTAGATAGAGAGGTTGGGGCTGTGGCCATGGCAGAGGAGGCGGCTAGAGCACGTTCAGGCACTGGCAGACTCAGACGCGCATGCACCGACATAGACCGTAGTGGTGTTGTTCGTGAGCCCATCTTACATGCGGGGGCTATGGCTCAACAGTCCTCTAGGACCTGCCTTAGACGCCTTTGTAGAGGGCACCGAGAGACAGGATACTTAGAGGTTGAGGCTGAGGCTGCGCTTCAGGATGATGATGAGGATGACGATGAGGCTTGAGCTAGAGCCTTGTTTTTTCATTTTGTTTACAGATACTGATAGACATATGTTTCATGGATCTTCATCTTACATACATTTATGATTTGATGTCTTATGGATCTTCATCTTACATAATACATACATTCTATGATTTGACTCATTATGATCCTATGAATTCTATTTACTTCAGCTACAATTTACATTTTATGTGTAATTTATGTGATGGATTTATCATTTATGTTCCTTGTTTAAGTATGTTAGCTTCTATTTGATGATGTTATAGTGTGTTTAAGTTATATTCAATAAAGGGTGCATGAAATAAGTTTGAAATTGTTAAAATCTCTAAATTTCAAGGATTTTATAAATTTGTCAATTCATGGTTGATTCGATTCCGATTCATGGCCGATTCGCGATTCGATTCAGCCTTTCCAATTCCAATTCTCGTTACTTTGTTCTATAGGTTCGCTGAATTTTGAACCTGAAGCCGAAAATTCGGCGAACCTTGTGACATAGCCTGCTATGATCACAGTTTGAATACAAAACATATAATGCTCTAAGCATCTCACAGATACTACTAAGACAAGATTAATGTTCCTTCAAATTGATCACACTCAGATTGAATACTGGAGATAAATCTCTAGCGTACATGCTCACACTAAAGATATCGTATGCTCTACTTTTTCACTGATGTCTCACAACATTCTCGAGAATGAATACCATTCACGGTAACTCCACAACGCTTCATCTCCCTTCGAAAGATAATGACCGATAACTCAATGGGTAGCACCCATTATTATTCAATGAACCGACATGAGTTATGATGCCAAAGCAATCACAACCATATGCGTCACGATGCCCAATCATATAATTCCCGTTCTGAAGAAGAAATACTAATCGACAGCAGTTAAGATGGTAATAATTTCAGCCGTTAAGGATCCAGCAAAGGTCACATGAAGAATGCGAGACATTAACTCTCGACTTGATGTGAAAATGTGGACACCAACTCAACTGACGTCTTCTTTTGAAAGGAGAATAAACAATAATAATATCTACTGGCAAAAAGAAGTCGAACACTACATAACCAATGCCAGCAATCACCGATATCACCATGAAAGTTAATCCCCAATGACCATACATTGAAGACGGTAATGGAAGAAGAGAGCCGATTCACCTCTAACACTTCAACTACAAAGACGGTAAAGATAGAATGAATCCAAGAAGATAAGAGGATCTGGTCTCTATAAACAACGGCTTCAGAACAACCTCACGATGGCAACATCTATTCACAGCAGCAGGGAGTGAACGAACAAGGCACATAAACAGAAAGCTTGAGAATAATGAATTATCAACAATCTGAACTCACAACCAGCTGAGCTAGAGCAACACCAACAAGGGAGATAGAACAATGTTGACAAGATCAACCATCGCAGGTATACATGATATCTCCTGCCGCTACAAAATCATTAACATCATTAATATGGTTATATAACTCCACCACAAATCTAATCCCCTTCAAGCTTAAAGTAACAAAATTACAATATCTCAATTAGTTAAATGTGTTTAAGAAATTATCAAATCCCAAAACCCACTAATGCAAAACTTTTCAGGTGAAAAGTTACAGGAGAGCCTGACCAGTAGTAGGTAAAAAAGCACAGAAATACATAACTGTGCATTTGTAAGTGCCAATAGTGCAGGAAAGTTTTCTCAATGAGAGAAAACATTCAAAACAATCTCAAGGAGGATTCATCAGCAAAATAAGTAAATGCAGAAGATGGATCATCTAATATTATGAAACAATTCAACCCACATGTGTGTTCAAAAATTAGTTATTTCAGTGCTTCTAGTTCTGGTTAGCACAAAATGAGACAAGAAATAAAGTAAACAACCAACCCTGGTCTTGTAGAAGGAATATCATCGCAAAAGTCAATCTTCAAGAAGCTGAGAACACACTTATTAACACGGTACATTTATGTGGTTTCTGTGACATTAATCCAAGCTATGCCTTGCCATTGCTCAATTGGCATGAGCATGTGACACATCATGAACCACCATTACCAATTCCTCCAAATTCAACATTACTTAAGCTTATTTGTTTATTTCAAGCTAATCTTAAGTTCTTAACTGCTTCTAACCACGACCCAGACCCCTCTAAACCCCATAAACAAAGAAAAGAATAACCTTTATTCTTAAAGGTAAAACTCAATGACAACCTCCGCCACCAAAAGATTCAGACATTTCATATATCATTGACACTGTCACTGCTGCATCGAGTTCTAGTAAACAAAGGGCTAATTTTGATGGTGTCGGTAGAGAAAAATTTTAACTTTATTAGTCGGTCGGTCATGTAGTTCTTGCCTATGATAGATTGATTATGGATGTACGTTTAACACATTTTATACATCACAATGGACATTTCCACGCAACACCTTATCCGGGTTTCCCCAAAAAATTGACATTAACAAACCCATAGCAGTAACCATTTCCATTTCCTGTTAACATGGGGATATTAAGATTTCCTTTTTCTATAGTAATGAAGTTGAATAAATGGGTGGAAGCATTTGTTATCAGAAAAAAAGCAATCTAATACTAGTCCAAAAACTACAATAGATGTAGGGAATCCTTGACGTATTTGATGGCATAGGACCATAATAGCAGGCAATGTTTTCAAAAAAGCTAGCCAAATTAGTGGTTTCAAAAAAATTCAATCACATTTTATTTCCACTTCTACAAGCACATAAATTTCTCAATTCAGTAGACTAAATAAATTGGATGTCATTAAGGGAAGCATACTTGAGAAGTAAAGCGGTGATCACTGGACCAAAAAAGGCGGATATCTGGAATATCAAATAGAACCATTGCAAGTCTTTCAAGCCCAAGTCCAAAAGCCCATGCAGTGGTTCCTGGCCTGCCATTGGCATTTAGTATTGCTTGCTCAGTCACTCCACAACCCAACACCTCCATCCACTTCTCCTGAGTGAATGATCTAAAGTATCAAGAGTTAATTTCCAAAAATCATCTTACACATTTGCAACTTCTTTCAACCAAAAAAGTTGTAATAAAAGTCTGAAAATTTTAAAAGACAGGCATATTAAAATTCGTTCAAAGTTGGTAATTGCGGACCAAAAATGTACTTGTTTACCTGAAAATAAATTTCAAGCTCAAAGGATGGATTGGTAAATGGAAAGTATGTATCTACCCACCGCATTTCAACGTCACCTGATAGAGTCAAAGCACAGCTCTGTAAGAGGTACAGCCTTGGAAATAATCAAATACCCATGAGCTAGTCCTCTAAAGTTGAATGGCTGGATCCAATGGCTATCAAGAAAGCAACAGATAAGCATACCAAACAAATGGCGTGCTAATGCTTCAAGATTCTTCTTCAGATCCATTGCTGCATAAGAAGTGCCATCTAAACCAGATTCTTCCCACTCAGCTGGGGAAAACACACGAAAGCCTTCCATCTGCAATAATATCAGATGACTACATTTTAAGGCATGGAATACTTATTTTTCTATGGTTCAACTAATGTTATTTTCCTATTCTGTATGAAAGCATACCTGGTGGAAGACTGGGTAATGAGTAGCATCAATAGAATCTCTGCGATAAACATCTCCAGTTACAAGAAAATGAGAGTACCCTTCACGCAACAACTCTGCTTGGTGAGCACTTGTATGACATCGCAGAACTGTTTCATTATTTATATAATACGTATCATTATAACTTCTGCTCACATGGTCAGCTGGCACCAGTACATCATCAAAATTCTGCAATTTATGGAATCGTAAGATAAAAAACCAGAGATTCAAACCCTCACAAAATAAGCACTTGAATCCCAACAAACTTGAGAATTTTTTTGTTCAACAAACTGGTAGAGTTAGTGCTTCTGATATAATCTGAATCTAATCAGTCAACACAAGAAGCAAGAAAGGTAAACCTTAAAGTGCTCACATATCTCAAGGACAATGTGAAAAGAAATAGATATACCATGTTTGTCAAGTTTTCATTTCAAGTTTTTAGAATATTCAACATAACATAATGTTCTTAGAGCAGTTTATGAATCAAATTATACACTATCATGGGTATCACACACTCAACTTAGCAATGGATATTTCATATTTGCAGACAAAGGATCATATAACCCAGTGGCTTTTCCACGAGCTGCATATTTGGACAGTCTTTTCATGACTAGAAAACACCATTTCACGCAGAATTTTTCCTGCTTTCATGTCATAATGGGCCAGGAGCATTGTTACCAAAACATATAAACAGCAAAAAATCAGCAAGGGTCCCAGAAAGATTAAATGGGTAAAAAAATGGGAAAAAAAATTGAAAATAAAGGTGAAATTTGGAGAAAAAATCATGCCCTGTGAATTCATTTCAAAAGAAACTTGGGAAAATAAGGACAGCATATGACTTGCAACTGGCTAGGAGAATAGTCAGGAGTTCAGGTAAAGAGGAATTACACTTATTGACTTGTTTCTCTACTTGCATGCCTGAACATACAACAGACATTGAGTTAGTTGAATAGCCTAAGTAGTTGTTTTCTTCTATCCTGGATCATCATCTTGGATGTGAAGAATGCCTATTATTTCTTGTGATAGATTTGAGTATTAGACCTTTCAAAAGCACACTTCTAATCCCTGCCTTGAGCAAATATTGAACTGACTGCATTTAATTGTTCCAGTTCTCTGAAAACTGAAAAGCACTAGCAATACAGAGAAAGGGATATGCACAAAGGAGGTGGTTTCTAGAGAAATAAAACAACAAATCTGATTCACTTTTAGTATGTGTACCAAAAATTTGCAGAATGGAAATAAAGATAACTACATTAAATTCATATTGTTAGAAGACAATATCAACCATCAACATAACAGACTGACAACTCCCACTAATTAGGTAATCCTAAAAAGAGTATATTGAGATCAGCACATCATGAAAACTGTCTCCAAAGTGCTTTCTTAATTTTGATTGTGCTTCAAGATGGGATAAAGGGTTGGCTGTGCTAGGGCCCTGGTTAGATCCTCTTCAGGGCAGTCCTTAAGAAGGAATCATTCTCTTTTAGTTCCACATCAACAATGAAGCCGAGGCTGAGACTGAGGCTCTGCTCAAAGGCAACAAGATTGCAGCCTCAGTGTGCTATAGGAAATTGAGTGCTTTTTATCAGAGGCAAAACAGGTTTTGAAGGGGTCCCGGAACCCTATACAAACAGATTTTGGTGGGATCCGAAACCCACTTTCAAAATGCTGCAAAAGATAGAACACATACAAACAGCAGCGTAAAGGAGACTAAACATGAAAAGCCCAAACTACAGCAACACAAGGTCAAAGCCCCCAAACAACTTAGAACAAAGGGTTTTGATAGGCTCCCATAAGCTTAACAATGGGTTTTGAAAAGGCTCCCATAACCTTCAGAAAAAAGGCAGCATAAAACCCTTTACAACAACTACCATCCTCTCCAACACAGCCAATCTCCACCTCAATAGAAGATGACCCCACCTCAATAGGATCAATCAACGAGGAAGCCTGTACACAAAAGAGTTTATACAATAAGCTCACTGGACCAATGGGTTTTATGATGCTCATTTGATGCAGAACAACTTTCCCATCACAGCCGTTAATCTCCCCCTCAATAGGTGAAAAAGGGAAGAAGACAAGGAACAGGGCAGCAACAGCCCCCTTCCCGCCAAAAACCAGAAAAGGGCAGGAATAGCTCCCTTACAGCAGCTCCTAACCTCTCCCAAAACGCAAATCTCCACCTCAATAGAAGACACCTTGACCTCAACAGGATCAACAGGAAAGGAAGCTCACTGGTGAAAAAGCCAGACCCTAGCCTCTCCCAAAAGCAACTTCTCCACCTCCATAGGAGAAAACACCGTCTCAATAGGAGTAGAGTCAGAAGAGACCAATGAAAAAAGCAACACAAGCCAACATTTGAAACTAACCTTGGGAAACAAGGGTCCATCTTCATCCGCAAAAACATACTTCTTCAAAAAACAGGAATTAGATTGTGATCATGTGTGAATTCCATCTCCTGATTTGGGAAATTTGTGAGTTTTCATTGTTTTGGTGTGTCAAATTTTGAGGTAATTTCTCCCCATTTTGATTATGCTTTTCCATTTGGTTGCCATGCTCACCCTTAAGGGAGCATAGGACTTCCCATTTAGGTTCCAATTTGTGTAAAAAGAATTAGACTAATTGTTTTGTGAAATTTTTAAAATGGTCAATTTTGTGCCCTAATAATGCCCGAATTTTTTAAAATGCATGGAAATTGAAATTGACTTTATGGAATAGGTAATGTGCATTTTTGGAGCCAAAGACCACTTTTGGTCTTTTGAAATTTTTTATTTTGTGAAAATGGAAAATTTTAAGATATCTTCAATAGAGTTTCTTCAAATTTGCTGGCTTTTATTTTGAAAATAAATGGTAAACATCGAATTTTGGGAATGATTTTCAGTGTTTTGGAATGGGAGATTCAAGGTCTCCTTCACGATTTTTTGTAACATGCATTTTAAGATTATATTAAAAAAATTCATTGAGGCAAATTTTTGCCTTGCTTTTTGTGCCACACTCAATACTTGCGAGTTGTGATGAAATTATAAAATAAGTGTTTGAGAGAAGTATGGGAGTGGCTTACAACTTTTTTGAGGCACAAAGGGGCCCCAAGATATCTCGTGCAAAAGTCTCTTAATTAAGTGATAGATAAAGAAACACATGGGAAATCAAAATAAACCAAGTTAATGGTGCACCGTCATTTCTAGAACACTCGTATAGACTCAATATGAGTGTGGAAGACATGCCCACTTGAGAAGTGTTGGGACTTGTATGGTTGAGCAACCTCATCTCTTGTTAGAGGTGTAATCAATTTCGCTTGGCCGAGTCTTGAGGCCATTGCGATGACACTCCCTACCCCCCTCTAAGATCTAGTCCTTTTTGGCTTTTGAGCTACTTTTGATGAGACATGGTACTCCATCCCTTTTTGATACCATTGAGTGACCTTTGCATGTTGTGTTTCTTGGGTGTTTATGATTGGTGTGAGTGTAAGCCTACTCCTGTGTTTATTGCATGAGTGTGTTTTGGCCTATGTGACTATCTCCTAATGCGGTGGGAATGAATCTTTGGATTCGTAGGTTGGCTGGCATGGAAACCACCTTTAGGGACTAGGGATCTTAGGAGGAGGTCCAAGATCATGATCAACTGGTAAAGGTTTCCCATTTCATGTATTTCCTCATATATTTATAAAGTTGTATTTTGAAGGACATTTGAGTCCTCTTTCCAAATTGAAATATGTTATTTGAACCTCCTTAAGTGGATTGGTTATATTGGCATAATGTATGCTTTTACGTGTTTCGGCATTAGAGTCAAATACACATGTTTGTATGCTTTCTAGTTTTATTGCAATGTTGGTTAAAATGAACATAGAGAACATTTGGTTTTGAACTTGAAATGAATCTTACATGAATTAAAACACTTGCTTTGGTGATTGAACTTTGGGCATCGTTGAGAATCGCCTAATTGAGGGGTCATTTAGGGTTCCTTGAGTGATCTTTGCAAGTCAGGAAGTATGGCATCCTTTCCCTTCACCCCTAGAGCCATTGGCCTTGTGTCAAATTCTGTTGTGGTCCCCCTAGCCCTTGGGAGTGTTCTCCTTTGTGGGCTTTTGCGAGGCGAGATTGATTGCCTAGAACCTTCTCTATTCCCAAGTAGTTTTCCCCATTTTGGAGTTTGTTTTTCATCAATAACACTTCTTTGTATTTCTGAGTATTTGGTATATCATAAGGACCAAACCTTAGCTTGAGTTTGTTCATTCCCTCCGACTCCACTGCTAGAACAAGACTACAATGCCACATAGAGACTCCTACACTAGAATAGGGCTTCGGTGCTAGACTGGGAGTCTAATGCCAAACCTAGACACCTAAGCACTTGTGCTAGTGTCCTCTCTAGGTGCTAGTGTCCTCTAGTGTCCAATTATGTCATCCAGTTGAGTCTTTCGTCCATTTTTGGAGGAAACTTTGTATACAAAAGTGGTTCCGCTTGGCCTTAAGAGTCTTCCCATCTTGTCATTTCATTGAGAAGTGTCATACATAAAGTTTTATGGCATCTCCTTGCTTTGGGAAGCGTGTTCTAGTTAGTGGAGGGCACGTACCTCCCAGTTAGGCAACCTCTTGTGAAGGTTGGCCCTTGTTTAGGGTTATTGTTGAGTAGATTAGAGGTGAATGTATCCTCACCCTACTCCTGGATATAAAAACCGGCGGTTGAGTCATCTAGTCGAATGGTGTTAACTCCTAATTAATCTGCCAATTGTGTAAGTTTCTGTGGGTGTTGTAAGAGTACTTAAGTGTGTCTTAGTGTGGATTAGAGGTTAATGATTCCCTCATCCTACCCTTGTGTCGTATTGCGAGAGAACGTGATAGTGGGTTAGTTTCTGATCTTTGATCAATTATCGTTTTGTAATGTCCCCAAATTATAAATACCCAAATTTTGCCCTACATGACAATTTTTTATTGAAACAAGAAGGTATTATGACCTTTTCACACCATTGCCCCATTGCAAATGGGGACCCCTCTTTTTGCTTGGCAATAGGAGTAGAGGTCTTAGTGTGCTTGTGATATCCCTATTCTAAAGTAAAAAATTTAATAATATATGAATTAATAATACACTAATAATAAAATTTTAAAAAAAAATAATAATAAAGCAATGACTATCCTTTATAGCCAATTGATACAAGATTAACTACATTATGATATGTTGGGCAGAGAAAATACATAGATACGAAAGCAAGCCTCAATCATCAAAAGGAGCAAATGACAAATAGTCAGAGACTACCTTTAATAAAAATAAAAAGCATATTGGCAACGATTACATAATTATAACCATCATCGACAATAACAACAAAACGCTAGGCGATCATCGTATATTCCAGAGTATCGATAATAAAAGGGTTGACATCTATTGTGTCAGCGATATTATTAAAAATCAATGTATTGATATCGTGTAACAATAAATAAACAAGAGTCTATCAAACGATTTGTTATTATCCATATTAATTGATAGCGATTAAGATTATATTTGGCAACGACTCCCTTGATAAGTTGGCATGGTAATTATAGCACGCAAAAGGATTACGATTACAGATAGCAGCGAAAGATTATAATTGACATAGAGATAGAGCGATGACTTACAACCAATCAATTATAATATTGTTAAGGGAGGAATTATCATCTAATTGATACTTGTTATAAAGGGGCACAATAAAGCTATTCAAACCGATTTATTAGATGGGTAACTAATGTTTGATAGGAAGACGATTAGCAACAACAATCGATTTCAACCAATACTTCGACCATTCTGTCAGAGAATGGAGTACAATATGGAGTCTTCGACCAAAGGTCATACACTAAAGAATACATAGTTAAACACCATTGATAATAACAAGCAAATATCAATATGTTTAAAGGAAGTGATTAGCATAGTTAAACCGATGATGATCATAGAGAGATACGATATTGGATCAATCTAAATCACAAACTGATCTTTTTTATTTAGAGAACTAGTCTTATTATGAAAGGGTGCGATAAAGCATGATGAGGCATGCCTCTTAGGGAACCCCTTCATTGTGCACACACATATATATGAGTAGGTGTGCATTCAAAGAGGCATGGGATCATAGGTTATAATATATATATATATATATTGATTACCGATCATATGGAAGATGAGAAATTATAAATATATTTCATACTCTTCAAGGAAGAGTAAGGAAGTAAATATTTACAATGTTGATAAGCATTGTGTGACAATAAATTATACTATCTATGAGTTAAATATTGATTTACATAAATATTATTATATCAGAATTCTATTAGGGATAGAGAATCCTTACATTGTCTAATATATATAAATATAGTAATATAAGTAATGCTAAGATCTTCGTCATTACTTAGTGATTAAGAAGGAAGGCTGAAGCAACCCGAGGAATGGCGGTCTAAACCCCAAAAGGATAGTTCCCAAGATAGGGTGGGGATCAGAGACCCTCTAATCCTTGAGGGCAAAAGTCCCAAGGGAGGGCTTGGATCTGTAAACTTTGAGGGAATCTATCAAGTGGTCTCTAAGCGCCTTGGATTGTATCCAGACCTCCTCCTTTCTTATAACAAAGTAATAGCGAATCAAGCTTAGCAACAAGAAATATAGATAGAAGATGAAATTAAGTTACTTAATACGTAATGCAAATGGATGATTGTCCCTACTTATTTCATATGTTTATATGCATTTTCTTATCAATTCAACTTAGGATATAATAATTGAGATTAACTTAAATAAAAATTAAACTTAAATTACTAGGGGACATTACATGGCTTTAGTTTAGTGGCAATTTTGAAGTCTCCAGGTCAGTGAGATGAGTTTGAGCAACTTTAAGTGCAAGTCATGTCCACTTGAGAGTCAAGACAAATGAGAAGATGGGAGTTGTAAGCAAGAAATCCAACACTTAGTCAAGTCCTATGAAAGGTTGAGTTTCAGGTGATGGACGGAAAGCTGATCCGAGTTTTGAGATCTAGTCACCGGGAGAGAAGGCAGTATAATGGAAATGGAGAGTTGCAATCAAGATGAAAATGAAACAACTTTTTGGTGTAATGTCAACATGAACAAGATGCAACCACAAGGAAAAGTTTGAGCATGAAAACATGGAATTTTGAAGTCTTTGGAAGAGTGATTCAAAGAGAAACATGAAAGGAGTGGCAAAATTATGAAATTTCATGAGCAAAGTCAAAATTTTGGAAAGCCAAGCCATGAAACAACTAGTAGAAAATGTACTTGGAGAGGTCGGAATTCGACCTCCCCATGTACAGCCCTATACTTGGACAGGTCGGAATCTGACCTCCCCAAGTACGGAGTGGGACTTCAACCCCCAAAATTTAGCCCTCCTTTTGTCATCAAGTTTCAATTTCACATGACTTCTTGCATGGAGATATGGAGATTTCAAGGTGAAAATCAGGACTCCTCACCAAAACAAATCTGATTTAAGTGGGTTGTGGATCAACTTTTCCATGAAAACATCAGGATCAGACCTGCAATCAAGAAGAAAAGACATGATTAACTCCAACATTTCGAGGTGAAATCAATATCCAAGCCATCAAATGAAGAGATTGCAAGAGAGGTGAAGTTGTTTGAAGTCAAGGTGGCATATGAATTCCAAGGAAAAATAACATGGAGCTGGGACTTGGAGAGGTCGGATTCTGACCTCACCAAGTCCAAGCTTGTACTTGGGACCCCGAATTTCCGCCCTCAAGAGGGAGATGCACTTTGACATCATATCGATTTCTAGCTTGAGGGCGACCATTTTAAACCATGTTAGATTGGGTTTAGGCTGGTAAAGAGGACAAATTTCTCCATCAAAGGGCCTGAAAATCAGATTTTAAAGCAAGAGTTGCATGATTTAATCTCAGATTTTGAGCTGAGAATCGATCCAAATCATTGGATTTCAAATGACAAAATGAAGAAGTGTATTCAAGGAAACCAATGTTGAATGAGGTTGGGACTTGGAGAGGTTGGATTTCGACCCCTCCATGTACAACCTTGGATCCGACCACTCCAAGACCCAGCTGGGACTTCACCCCCAAGATTTCCGCCCTCTAGTCTAGATACAATTTCAACGCCATGCTGATTCTTGCATAGGAATATGGGCAGTTCAAGTTGCAACCAAGCCTTTCCACCAAGGCAATCTGACCCAAGTTGGTAGAAGAAAACCAATTCCTGCATGAGAGAAACATGAAATCAGATCTTCAATAAGAAAAGTTCCTGATTGAATCTCAGATTTTATAGTGAAAACTCAGTCCAAACCATCATATGTCGACCTAGGAGAAGTTTTAGAAGATGAAAATGAGAGGCAAAAGTGGAATGAGGTTTGTTTGAACGAAAAGGCGTGTGAAGGTTTTAAGAGGAGACACCTTGGAACCCTGTTTGAAGGCTGGTCGGAATCTGAATCCGACCATGCTTTGGGCAAGGCTGTCCAAGGGCTGGTCAGAATCCGATCAGACCTTGGACAAGGTTGTCAAAGCCCTAACAAATTTATGCCAGCCTATATGCAAGCAATTCGAGTTTGAAATCAATCTAACCCCTGGGGTAAAATCCCCTGCTCAGCAGAGGAAGCATCCTCTTGCTGGAGTGAAACTTCCCCAGCCACACCATCCTCCCTCTTGTTGCCACAATCAACATGACCCCTTTTCTCCCTTCCCTCTAGGGTAGCTGCACCTTTTTGCTTCAAATCCTTATCATTGTCAAGCTCAAGGTTGTCTCTAATATTAACATCAGAAGACAAACTGAGAATAACTTTGTTGTATTTCACTTTTCTTTTCCACTGTGTAATGATCAGTGGTTGTATTCTTCCACCACGAAGCAACATTATGTTTCCTTTGTTTGGCAGATTGCTCACCCAAATGTCCAGTTTGAAAACACCTTCTGCACCTAAACGGAACTCCCTCAAAATCTAAAGGTTGTACCCAACACCCTTTTGAGGTTTTAATCGTAACAACTTCAAGGAATCGGTTAGAAACATCCATGTCCACCAAAATTCGAGCAAAGGTTGAGTGCAGAAGATTTGAGGAGTCATGATCCATCCACAAAAAAGTTCCTAAAGAATTATCCACAGCCTCAAAACAAGAGTCAAACAAAAAATGAAAGGGGAGGTTTGGAAGTCTTACCCAAATCAAAACCCTATCAAAGACTTCAGAGTAAGGGCAAAAATCTGGATGCCATGGCTTCAACATCAAGGGAAATTTTTCTCCCCAACACCATTGGAAATCACTTAAAATCTTCCTTTTACCTTGAACATTTTCAAAAACTACAATGAAAAAACCTCTCGCAGCAGGGTAGATTTGAACCCTTCCGACAAAAATGGGTTCCCAGAACTCCAAAATCCACTTGTGTAAATCTTGTAAACTTGGCCATAGACCCCTGAAACAGCCAACCAAACCCAACTCTAAGAAAACAGCCACATTGTGCTCCACCTCTTCCTCCACATCCCCACCCAAATCCACGGTAATGTCTTTGATCATAGTCTTGACTCCTGCACCCACGAACCCTACCGCCTAATTGGAACGGACTTGCGAAAGGGGCACCATGGGAATCATAAGCTTTAGAAACCCGCGTTGGGTCTATGCCCATCTTTCCTTCCACTGCCTTCTCAAACCAGGCAGGGCACTCCACATTCGAGGGTACACAACAGCCCCTTGTGTCACCATTGGTTTGAAAAGCATTTGGGCAGCAAGCGCCAGCTCCCTACCCAAACCGTTTGTTTTGCGCACCAGATGACAACACCTTCACATTTCCTTTTGTCTGCACCTACCCTTCACCATTCTCTACAGGCACCGCTCCTCACTGGCCGCAAAGCTTTCCCTTGGCCAAATTTTGCAGTGGCGATGAAATCCTAGGGACCACGAGAGAGCGTATCGGTAAAAACGCAGAGCCCATGATTTTCTTTTTTTGCAGATTCATTATTGTTATCATGGTGGATTACTTGTTATTTTAGAGTATTGCATGGTTTCTACATTTCCTCCTTAGAGTAGGATTTTCATTTATCTTGAGTAGAAGTAGTTAAGTAGATGAATGGAAGATATTGTTGTTGGTGATTAATGGTAAAGCTAATGTCCATACCTTTTGATGCTTGTTGACTACAAGTATCAGTGAAATTAGAGTGCACCTAATTGCAAGCATTTAACTTAAATTGGAAATGTTCATTTGGATTGCGCCATCATTGGGTATTTGAATGAGTATTGACAATATCAAAATCATCCTTATTCAAGAGAGGATTTGATATTTGGTGTTTCATCTCGAAATACTAAGTGTTTTATCCTGCATATTGAAGTGGTCACAAAACTCGCATCAATAGTGGGCTTTAAAGATACTTTTCACTTTGATTGAGACACTGCAAACAAGTTAGGAATCATTTATAATCATAATTCATAAAATAGATCTCTTTAGTTTTAAATAAACCTATATTATAAGTGTAGATCTAATCACTAGATTGCTTAAATCAATCTAAGAAGACTCAACCATAGGAGAGCTAAGATAGGGTGACTTGATAGGGTGCCCTAGAGATCCTCTACCCTAGGCCCAAGAGCAGATATACCATCCCTCTTGGGCTCATGTGACTCGTGCCATTCATATAAGGTGGAGTACCTAGTGAGGTGTCCTATAATCGCTCCCCTCAATCTTGCCACTTCTATCCTACTTCCCATGATTGAACACTCTTAATGCATTTGCTTGCCATGATAGAGAGCATGAGGAGCATTCACAATAGGACGCCTTGAAAGTCCATCCTTTTTGAGCCCAAAGGCAGTACCCTTTGTACCCCTTTGGCCTCATGGGACTCCCTGGTCATATACCATGAGGCATACCTAGAAGATGACCCCATCACCGTTCCCCTACTTGTAATTCCTCATTTCCACATTCACAATAGGGTGCTCTGAAAGTCCATTCTTCCTAAACCAAAAGGCAGTACCCTTTGTACCCCTTTGGCCTCATGGGACTCTCCGGTCATATACCATGAGGTGGCGTGCCTAGAAGAAGACCCCATCACCATTCCCCTACTTGTAATTCCCAATTTCTTTACCATGGCTGGTTACAGCAGTCAGACAGTATAAATATGCATAACATCTTATATCTAATCACATGTTTCCAACTAAAGAGATTATGATCAGAACGCCCTGCTGTAGATATGATTGCTTCTGTTGTAGATTTGATTGCTTCTTCTGTAGATACCCTTGAATGCTTAATCTTTTATACTTATACCCTTCCCTTGTGGCAGAAGAGTTTTGGTTTTTTCAGTGAATGGACACTAGTGATAAATGATATCTCTTTATATCTTAATCGCCCCCTTTGAAGATTGGATGACATCTCTAATTGAGCACTGTCTTTACCATGTATAATCGTTGTTCTTACAATGAATTTCAAACTCTACTCTTTACCATAAACTCTTTCTAATTTCTGCCATAGTTATTAATGGAGATCGTTTTCTCTTATATCATGATGATTATTGCTTCTTGCCTTGATCATTGTTTCTGATTTCGGTTTATCTCTGTTATGTCTGCTCTTATTAATCAGACACGTCCGCTATCATCTTTTAAATCCGCTTATATTTCTGCTAATCAATGGATAGATATTCCTTGTGCCTTTCAAATGAGTTGATCTCCCCTTTATATCTTCAATGATGGGGAATCACACCTCTTCATCATGGCAAGAGTCACAACCCTTCATAATTACAACCCTTCATAATTACAACCTTTTGAAGGAGTTACAACCCTTCATCATTGCTGCCATTTGAAAGGGTCACTTCCTTATTTTCTTCACATTCCTTTCTTCTTCCATTAACCCTTCTTTAATTCCTATGCTCTCCTCTTCTTCCTTCCTCCATATTCCCTTTCAAATGAACTCTCCTCCATTTTATATCTTATGTTGAGGGAGTCACAACTCTTCATTATGTATCTCTTGACCTTTCATTAACTTCATTAACTTGTAATTATATTATATTATTATTTATCTATTTATTTGTTTTTATATTTTAATTTTATTATTATTTTTTATTAAATCCTATTTCAGAAAGGAGACAGTACACGGTTCCCCTACCTTAGGTTCATCATGGTGACCATACCACAACTAGAAAGACTTCCATTGGTGCAACCTTGCATGTGCAACGGTGAGGTTGTTGTGTTGTCCTTGTCTTTGTGTTGTATTTCACACAACACTTATCTGTACAATGTTGTGCAAGTGCGACATCATGTTGTCACATCTTTGGCGTTGTTTTCGTCATTTCAAAAAAAAGGTTGTTCTATCAAGTTTTGTCCTAGGGGTGTCGGCTTAGGGCATTACAGCTACTCAATCAACCCGTTTTTCCATGCTATACTTTAAACTCCTAGATATTGTAGAGATGATGTCATTTTATTTAATAGCACTCTATAAATATTTTAGTTCTACGTGTGACTATCATAGATCTTTCTAGTTAGTTACTCCTCTACTGCACTTTCTTCTTTTGCCTTTTAGTCTTTCTATTTTTGTTTTTTAATACTCTCTTTTTTCTCTAGTAGCAATGTTTAATAGTAGCATCTCTTCAAATATCTTACATAAACCAAAATTTCTTCGTGAAATATGAATATCTTGAATTCTCTTGTTCTTTTACATCAAATTCGTGCAATAATATAGAATTTGAAACAAAATCAAAGCTTTCTAAAAACGTCTTTGAATTTGTTATCACATGGCATTTATCACATGGCATATCCAGGGTGCAGTGCAAGCCCATCAACCAATGAGCCAATTGGAGTACATAGCTGAATCAATATGCACACATTCATCATGGAAACGACAGAGTTCTTCATTTATTTTTCAAATCTCATTACATCAATCAAATCTCAGAGTTACCAATACACAATCTTCTACACCCTACTCTCAAATCGGAATTAAAAACAAACTCTATATTTAACTCAATTTCTGGAGTTTTCCAGCACGTCTCTTGCAAGTAACCTTCAGTACGAACTTCACTGCTCTCTATGTTCTAAGAGACTAAAAGCTTTGCTCTACAAAAACAAGTCGAAAAGCCTCGGGAATTCAGATTGTATATTAAACTTGTTGTTCATTGTCCATTACAAGAGGGAAGAAGAGGGAATTTGTTGACTGAATTATTCACCTCATCCATTACCAGCAAAAGAATGTTAATCTTCTGAATGGACAAGATTGCACATTTTCATCATTCTGATAAAAAAGCATTTGTGATCAATTTCAGATTGCCTGCACCCTTTTATGCATCACCTTCATCTCAACCATTACTCTATATTTCCACCCAACAGCTTACAAGCTGTTTTAGAATCATTAAGTTAATAAGGACTTTGACAGGTTCTAAACTGCAGAATGCATTTGAACCATCAACCAAGGGTTGATCAAACAACTACAAGCTTTCCCAACCATTGAAAGGCCTTTAAAAACCCTTTTGTGGACCTTAATCCATGTGCATCTCTTTCCACCACTAATCCAAATCATACCAATGATCCACAAGACCCTTTGTACCTTAAAAGGCCCTGCTCAAAAGTCTAAAAGAAAACTCACAAAAGGCATTCACCATTATCCATCTGTCTCAGTGCCTTCGGTTGATCAGCTTCCACATGTTGATCACCATGCTTAATCAGCTATGACCATCACTAAACAGCTAGTCCAATAGGTTGACAAACAAATTCAATGACCATTAAACTCTTAAATTTCTAATTAGATTAATGGCCAGAAAGTGATATCCCAACATTTGATCCAATGATATACAAACTTGTCATCAATTTCATAAAAGCCTCTATGTTCAAAATGTTATGCTCCCTCTTAATCATTGATCTAAAATGATGGTTTGTGTGCTCTTACACAACTTTAAAGCCATCAAATGTAAGATTTGCTTTAGCAATCTACACAAGACCATAATGCCAAGAAATAATTCAAATAATAACTAGTTGTTCAAGACAACGATGAAATGTGCACAAGCAACAATGCTTATTCCATTCATCAAGTGTACAAATACAAGCAAAAGGATTGTGTTTACAAGATATGGAACTAAGTGACAAGGATGAAAAACTCACTACCCACATAGTGAAGTGCGTCACCAACCACTATTAATAAATAATGCAAGAAACATAAATAAAACTACCTGAAACTCTACCTAAGTAAACTTAACTTAATGTGTAATAAATGCATGAGAAATGCACAGTAAGTACATAAATGCATAAATACACCAGCATCCTCCCATAAGCACAGCACAGCTTAAATGGGTAAAAAAAGGTCTTGACAAGATGTAGCCATGTTAGGTGCCCATGTACACGATAATTCCTCCTGCCTCCCAAAGAAAGAGAAAAAAACTACTTCCCGGAGGAGAAAAAAAAAAGAGGGGACTAGATAGCCTGCCTTTAAGCACAGCTTAAGTGGGTAAAGATGGGTAGCCATGTTAGGTGCTTATGTATAAAAGAATCCCCCCCACCCCACAATAAGGACAGAAAGACCCCTCCCAAGAAGAGAGAAAGCCCACCCAATGAAAAAGAAAAGGGAGAAGGGACTAGATACATTCTTCTAGACAGTCATCTACACCTATGCCATCCATGGTTGGTAGTGGTAGTAATGATATTGCCACAAGAAGAAAGAGGAAGATTATTGGTATTAAGAGGCAAAGAAAAATTGCAAATATGTTCAATGTGTAGGTACTAGATGCAACAAAGTCTTCCATTGCCAAAAAAAATGCTACGCCATCCCATTTCATGTGGCCCGTTCCTCTTACTTCAAAAAATTTAAAAACTATCAAAGACGTAGCCTCTATTGGTCACTCATTTGTCCCCCCCTATAATTCATAAACTACACACTACCCTCCTAGAAAAAGAATATTCTAACATTAGTTTGCTTATGGAAGATATGAGGCATACTTGGATCAGGACAGGTTGTTCTATAGTGATTTATAAGTGGACCGATATTAGACAATGACTGCTCATCAATATCATAGTCACAAGCCCAATTGGCTCTTATTTTCTTAGAACTGTGGATTGTTTAGGGAAACGTAAGGATGCAGAAATCTAGTTTTCCATTTTGAAAGAGGCCATAGAGAAGGTTGGGGCCTCAAATGTTGTACAGGTGGTCACTGATTCAACACATGTGTGCAAATTGACTGGTATGATGGTGAAGGGTGCTTACAAGCACATCTGGTGGACCCCATGTTGTGTCCATGATTTGAGAGAAATAGGAAAAATAGATTAGGTAATACAAGTGGTGGCAGAAGCTAGAGATACTCAAATGTTCATTTGCAACCACCAAACCTCACTTTGTTCAGAAATTTTCAAAGGAGTCCCTCAAACATGTGGAGACAAGATAAGCCAATAATTTCATTTTGTTAGAGAGAATGCTTGAGGTGCATCAGCCTCAAATGTTGTACAAGTGGTCACCAATTCAGCACATGTTTGCAAATTGGTTGGTATAATGGTGGAGGGTGCTTACAAGCACATCTTTTGGACCCCATGTAGTGTTCATACATTGAAAGATATGGAGAATAAATTAGGAATTAGGTGATACAAATGGTAGTAGAAGCTAGAGATATTCAAATGTTCGTTTGCGACGACCACCTCACTTGCTCTCTTCAAGACATTTTCCAAAAAGGAATTTATCAAACATGTGGAGATAAGATAAGGCAATTAATTCATTTTGTTAAAGAGGATGCTTGAGGTGCATGAGGCTCTATAGTTGATGATGGTGAATTTGGAATGGAGTAGATTTCCTCATTCAAGCTATACTGAAGGAAAAGCCATCAAACAAAGAATCCTTGAAGCCGATTAATGGTCCAACGCGAGGTCAAACATCGTTGATTTATTAATAAATTGGTAATTTTATTAAATATTACATATTAGATTACTAATTTTCTTATAAAAATTCTGAGTTTCTTATTTTAATTGTGTATTGTTTAAAACTTTAATTTATCAACTTTCAAAGTTTCTAGCTTGTCAATTAATTTTTTGATATTATTGTTTGTATTTTGCAAATATATTTGTTTTTTCATCTCAATTGTTGTAGATATCATTAGATGTGCTGATATGAACTCTCCTACTCTTAAAAGATATATAAGACATTTGACAACGCAATTGAAAAAATAAAGCAAACTATTTTGGTAAGGATCCTAGTTTGGGATTACATGAGAAACGTATTAAGCCCATTGTGATACAGAGGTGGAGCACCATGAACCCCCGACTTCATATGGCACTCTTTGCTCTAAATCCCAAATGCTATATACCAAAGGTTGGAAGGCTACCTCTTTGCGATAATGAAGAGGTGACAGAAGGGTTAAAAGAGCTACATTAGCTCAAACTTGACCCTATTGGATGGCGGAAATGGCTGTATTATCCCCTCTCTGAAATAAGATATAATAGTAAATAATACTAATAATATTTAAAATGAATAAATAAATAATAATATAATATAATCTCAATTTTGTGAAGTGTCTAGGAGAGACAAAATTGCAGAAGAATAGACCGATCGAGTATGGTATTTAATATTGGCCATTAAAACGTTGAGGAAGATCTACAAAGATTGTTCACTCAAAGATATAGACTAGCACTAGCAGCATGGGCAATGAAAGGAATGAACATCAATTAAGAGATATCGAGTTAAGACAGATTTGTAATATATCCTTGACCACATTCAAACACGGACTCACAGTAAGCAGCACGAAATAGAGATATTAAATATCAAAAAATTTGTTAGAAAGATAACAGAGTAATATATGGTCCATCATGTATGCCACTAGCATCATAATGTAAATGAGGATAGGATATGCCTCTTCTATACCCCGGCCTGCAAACGGGATGACTGTAAAATATCAAAATTATAGCTCTTTATTTTATTTTTATGGGGCTAGACCGAAAGTTTTCTCTGCCCGACTCTTTCCTACTAGTGCCCCTAGTGAGTCGGGTTGTATATAGGTTCAATATTACTAAAAAAAATTTGGTTTCGGCCTTTTACCTATCAAATATATATATATATATATGGTCCATCATGTTAGTGTCATGAGTCCAAGCATCAATGATATCGTCTAAAGACAAATTATTAATCGACATCATAACAAGTTAATTTAGCTGCCAGTATTCACTGCCTCAGAATAAAGGAACAATTGATTAACAAAGACATGATTAATAATGATGTCAATTACCACATCCATATCGATCAGCGAACTTGTATATCAATCGATATGCAAACTAATCCTAACACAGGTAGTTAAGCATCAATTAAGATGAGGCACGTAATTGACTAAACAGCAAACATGATTTTATCAATTGGAGGCATGCGATGGTACAACAAACAGAATATCGTATTAAGCAATCTGCATATCCCTGAAAGCATTGGATTACATCTAATATTGTATCACAACAAACAGCTGAGGGTAATCCGCATATATAAGAGGGATTATGTATGGACATTACCTATTCTAAATTGGAAATGGTCATCAGCTTATAGCGATACATTCCCATACAAGAAGAAGTTAATAAGTTAATCATGCAATTAACTCCGTCAGCCATAAAGAGTGTGATTACCATGTTACATCCCAAATGATGCATACTAATTAGTCTCCCAAGGGGTACGGTAACTAAGAGGAGAAGATATAACTTAATTGAAAAGTTGTGACTATCTGAAAAAAAGTTATCTCTACGGGGATATAAAAAAGGGAGATTGAAACATCATAGGGAAGAGGAATAAGGGATTGAAGAATTAAAAGAAGAATTCAGATTGCATACACAGGCCTGTGAGTGATTATTCATCAGCTGGCAGCAAAAGTGTAACAGCAAGGGTACACTTCAGTACTGCTTTACAAAATGTAATATCTGAAAGCTAATAAGGCTAAGGGCCGATATATGGTCCAGTTCATATGATATAGTATTGATCGCAGTTTATATTAATGAATCAGAAATATATATATATATCTATATATATTATTTGTGATATATATAGATATATATTTACATTCATAAATCATTCATAATCTATCTAAGTTGATATATTCATATCCTATCCCTTAGTCTCTTGCTATAGCCTCTTTTGAGGACAGGTAGGTTGTCGGGAATGGCTGGAGTAATTCCTTGCAAGGAGGGTGAATCCCAAGAGAGGCTAAGGCATGTATTTCGGAAACCCTAAGGGCATAGTTCCAAGATGGCTATGAATACGTGTTCTGGAAACCTCGAGGGAATCCACTTGTAGATTGGTATCCGTGTGGCCTGTGACAAGTGCTCCCTGCCCTCCTTAGGGTTGAGTTTGGAGAGAAGTAAGAAAGTGGGTTTGAATATGTTAACTGTCAAATGTACTATGGATCATTAATTGATGTATGTAATATAGTAGGAAACACTACAAAGACTAAGTAAATTGCCATTTCCAAGCGCAATCCAAACCCTAGTTGGGATTTAGGGTAAATCAAGTAAAGTCCTTGTAGGGGACATTACAGTGGCATGGGAAAAATACACCACAGTTGAGGATTCTTGCCATTCATTTCCTTCATAGGTTGTCAATTCCTCTACAGCAAAGAGGAATTGATCTACTTATGACTTTATCCACTCCATCAAAAGGAATAGGCTTATGTTTAGACGAGCGAAAAAGCTAGTGGTCATGCATAGTGCTCTCCAACTTCAATTTCAACAGACTCTAGCTTTACAATGGGAAGTTGATACCGAAGAGGCCACCTAGGTTGATGAGGTGGAGGCCCACAGGAAAGATTGGTTGGAAATTCCACTGGATGAGGCAGACCCTCACAGTGGTAGTGACTTAGAGTACTCCGATTTTGATGCAGTGTTGGGAGATGCAAATTAGGGGCAACAATATACTTTCTTTTTTTTGTATTTTCGTATCGTAGTCGAAAGTGAAACTCGCAGCCTTTGGGCATTTTGTTGTAACTTGTATGCTATTTTTTGATATCACATGCATATTGACAATGAATTATCAAAGCAATTAAGTTTTAACATTTTGCTAATTTATTTGCCTCTCATGTGAATACTCAAATCAACATAAATGTTATGTATTAAGGATCTATAATGTATATGATGAATGCTTTATCAATGTTATCATACAAATATTTGAAATTTCTTGCCATCCCCTACCATTCACAAAAATAGCCCAAAAAAATCTGTCTTTCTAACTTGTCCCCCCATCCCCTGCTGCCCCAATCTAAGAAACATCGTGTAACATAGAGTATAAGAGATTTCCTACTAAAGTTCAGAATGATTAGAAAATTGCAACAATTAAAAGAGTGGTTCCTGTAAATTCATGCATATTTGAAATTAATGTTAGGATTAGGTAGGGCGGGAGAACTTACAGGCAAACCAGAAACAATAATCTGTTTGTTGTTTATCCTCGTTGTATGATTTTGAAATGTACACATGATTGCTACTGGCAAGTATTCTCATCACCACTAAAGAGATTGCCGACTCGTATGGTAACCTATAATTGATAAATTTGAACTGGTAAGGCTCGGGGCTCAGATGCTAAGCCAACACTTAGCAAGATGCCTTAGTTTAATCTTGGCTATAGAAAAAACTTTTCCAGTAGACGGCCAAAGGAATGTGATCCTACTGACTTGGGGATTGTACCCAATCACATGAGGAATCATCACGACTCAGTAAATAGCAATAATCCAATAGTCTCAAATTCTTAATAAGGAATAGGATTTTGCCCTATCTAATTGGACCTACAATAACCTTGATTGTGCATTCCTCTGTGATAACCGTTGAATGGGTGTGCAAGTTCACAAATTTACCAAAAAATGAAAAATCAAACAAAATCAAAAAATAATAACGAGGTGCGATAACACATCGTGTACAATCCTCAGCAATGGGAGCAAGTTTTTGAGACCAAAATATTTGAGGATAAAAATGCTTAATTACCGATTTCACCGATACAATAGGGCAGAGGTTATCAAACTTATTGAAGGACTCTGTGAAATTGTTATCAAAAAAATTGTAGATCTCGTTCTTCAGTATCCCAAGCGGATGATTGTCCCTTCTGTGAAGCTGCAGCCCAATTTTTGCAAATATTGAGTCCGGCACGTTGTTTGTCGGGTCATTCTCCCTTACCACATCTGTCGACAAGAATGCCACGCATTACTTCTTATGCCAATAAAGCCACATTCTTCGTCCTACTAAAATGCATTCTGTAAGCAGTATTTGATTTAAATTTAGTTCTCCTGTGAGTATATTAATTCATTAAAAATGGAAAAACCAACTCACCGTCCCTGGTGATTTTGACACCACCTACTTCCACCAAAGCTGATAAGATTGGTATGTTTCTTTTGTTAGGCTTTTTGGAAAGAATAGGTGCGGCAGAAAAACGTCTGTAAAACCCAACGTTTCCCAAAAAGCTTGTTATGTGGATTGCTGCTAATGAGGCAGGGAGTGAGAGCTTGGGAGGCTTTCGGGAATGGAAAATGAAGTGAGCTGAGGATATGGATGGAGCGAAGAGAAGCCCGGCTCTGGATTTGCATTGGGTGAGGTGAATAATGGAAGGAGCCTGCCTGCCCACGCTTGCCATATCTGTTCATGTACCAGGAGCTACGATATATGGTTCGTTATTTATGTAGAGATGAAAAGGCCCACGCTTCAGCACTGTTTTAGTTCTTTTGTTTAATAAATGTGATAAATGATCCATACGGCTCCCAAATTTTCATAGTTATTAGTTTCTTTGCAAAACTTTCAAAAAGTGTTGTTCCTTATGAACCATTTATTAGAGAGCACCTTAAACTCATCAATTGATAAGTAGGAGATATTTTCCATAGCAAGTCAATTTGTGATATTGCTATCATGATTCAACTGTGTAGTTTTTGAGTCAAACTAATTGACCCATGTTTCATGAGTAGTGGTTCACAAGAACCCATCTCTCATGACAATGAATGGAACACTTAGCACTCATTGCATCTATGTGATGTTCATAGAGGTTAAGCACCAGGGCTTTCTGGGAGGTCAACAATCCAAGTACTAATCCATCTTGAGTGCACTTAACTACAAAGTTTCCTCCATGGTTAAACCCACTTTGCTTGCAACCCCATTTGCAAAACCTTTAGCAAGTGTTGTGCCTTATGAACCATTCATTAGAAAGCCTCTTAAGCTCATCAATTGATAAGTAGGAGATGTTTTCCACAGTAAGTCAAATTGTGATATTGCTATCAGGATTCAACTGTGTAGTTTTTTTACTAAAACTCATTGACCCATGTTTCATGAGTAGTGGTTCACAAGAACCCATCTCTCGTGAGAATGAATGGAACACTTAGATTACATCTAAGTGATGTTCACAAAGGTGAAGCATCGGGACTTCCTGGGAGGTCACCCATCCCAGTACTACTCCAGCTTGAGCACACTTAACTACGAAGTTTCCTCCATGGTTAAACTCACTCTGCTTGCAACCCCAATTGTAAAACCTTCAGAGAGTGTTGTGTCTTATGACCATTCATTAGAAAGACCCTTAAGCTCATCAAATGATAAGTAGGAGATGTTTTCCACAGCTTGTCAAATTGTGATATTGCTATCAAGATTCAACTATGTGTCTTTTTTAGTCAAACTCATTGACCCATGTTTCATGAGTAGTGGTTCACAAGAACCCATCTCTCATGAGAATGAATGGAACACTTAGCAGTCACTACATCTAGGTGATGCTCACAGAGGTGAAGCATCAAGACTTCCCATAAGGTCACCCATCCCAATACTACTCTAGCTTGAGCATGCTTAACTACAGAGTTTCCTCCATGGTTAAACCCTCTCTGCTTGCAACCCCATTTGCAAAACCTTCAGCAAGTGTTGTGCCTTGTGAACCACTCATTAGAAAGCCCCTTAAGCTCATCAATTGATAAGTAGGAGATATTTTCCATAGCAAGTCAAATTGTGATATTGCTATCAGGATTCAACTATGTAATTTTTTGAGTCAAACTCATTGACCCATGTTTCATGGGTAGTGGTTCATAAGAACCCATCTCTCATGAGAATGAATGGAACACTTAGCAGTCATTGCATCTAGGTGATGCTCACATAGGTGAAGCATCGAGACTTCCCATGAGGTCACCCATCCCAATACTACTCTAGCTTGAGCGCGCTTAACTACAGAGTTTCCTCCATGGTTAAACCCACTCTGCTTGCAACCCCATTTACAAAACCTTCAGCAAGTGGTGTGCCTTATGAACCATTCATTAGAAAGCCCCTTAAGCTCATCAATTGTTAAGTAGGAGATATTTTCCACAGCAAGTCAAATTGTGATATTGCTATCAGGATTCAACTATGTAGTTTTTTGAGTCAAACTCATTGACCTATGTTTTATGAGTAGTGTTTCACAAGAACCCATCTCTCATGACAATGAATGAAACACTTAGCAGTCATTACATCTAAGTGATGCTCACAGAGGTGAAGCATTGGGGCTTCCCAGGAGGTCATCCATCCCAATACTACTCCAACTTGAGCGTGCTTAACTACGAAGTTTCCTCCCTAGTTAAACCCACTTTGCTTGCAACCCCATTTGTAAAACCTTTAGCAAGTGTGGTGCCTTATGAACCATTCAATAGAAATCCCCTTAAGCTCACCAATTGATAAGTAGGAGATATTTTCCACAGCAAGTTAAATTGTGATATTTCTATCAGGATTCAACTATGTAGTTTTTTTATTCAAACTCATTGACCCATGTTTCATGAGTAGTGGTTCAAAAGAACCCATCTCTCATGAGAATGAATGAAAAATTTAGCACTCATTGCATCTAGGTGATGCTCATAGAGATAAAGCATCAGGACTTCCTGGGAGGTCACCCATCCCAGTACTAGTCTAGCTTGAGTGAGCTTAACTACGGAGTTTCCTCCATGTTTAAACCCACTCTGCTTGCAACTGCATTTGCAAAACCTTCAGAAAGTGTTGTTCCTTATGAACCATTTATTAGAAAGCCCCTTAAGCTCATCTATTGATAAGTAGGAGATACTTTCCACAATAATTCAAATTGTGATATTGTTATCAGGATTCAACTGTGTAATTTTTTGAGTCAAACTCATTAACCCATGTTTCAAGAGTAGTGTTTCACAAGAACCCATCTCTCATGAGAATGATCGGAACACTTAGCACTCATTACATCTAGGTGATGCTCATAGAGGTGAAGCATCAGGATTTCCCAGGAGGCCATCCATCCCAGTACTACTTCAGCTTGAGCGTGCTTAAATACAGAGTTTCCTCCATGGTTAAACCCACTCTACTTGAAGCCCCGTTTGCATAACCTTCAGCAAGTTTTGTGCCTTATGAACCATTCATTACAAGAAATCCCCTTAAGCTCATCAATTAATAAGTAGGAGATATTTTCCACAGCAAGTCAAATTGTGATATTGCTCTCGCGATTCAACTGTGTAGTTTTTTGAGTCAAACTCATTGACCCATGTTTCATGAGTAGTGGTTCACAAGAACCCATCTCTCATGAGAATGAATGGATCACTCAGCACTCATTGTATCTAGGTGATGCTCATAGAGGTGAGGCACCGGGACTTCTCGGGAGGTCACCCATCCTAAAACTACTCTAGCTTTAGCACGCTTAACTACGAATTTTCCTCCATGGTTAAACTCACTCTGCTTGCAAACCCATTTGCAAAACCTTCAGCAAGTGTTGTGCATCATGAACCATTCATTAGAAAGCCCCTTAAGCTCATCAATTGATAAGTAAGAGCTATTTTCCACAAGTAAAATTGTGATACTATTATAAGGATTCAATTGTGTAGTTTTTTTAGTCAAACTCATTGACCCGTGTTTCATGAGTAGTGGTTCACAAGAACCCATCTCTCATGAGAATGAATGGAACACTTAGCACTCATTTCATCTAGGTGATGCTCACAGAGGTGAAGCACCAGGACTTTCTGGGAGGTAACCCATCCTAGTACTACTCTAGCTTTAGCGCGCTTAACTATGGAGTTTTCTCCATGGTTAAACCCACTTTGCTTGCAACCCCATTTGTAAACCTTCAGCAAGTGTTGTGCCTTATGAACCATTCATTGGAAAGCCCCTTAAGCTCATCAATTGATAAGTAGGAGATATTTTCCACAACAAGTCAAATTTTGATAATGCTATCAGGATTCAACTATAGTTTTTTGAGTTAAACTCATTGACCCATGTTTCACACAACACAAGGCACGACACTTATTGAAGGTTTTGCCAATGGGGTTGCAAGCAGAGTGGGTTTAACCATGGAGGAAACTTCATAGCTAAGCGCACTCAAGTTGGAGTGGTAATAGGATGGGTGACCTCCCTGGAAGTCCCGGAGCTTCACCTCTGTGAGCATCATCTAGATTCAATGAGTGCTAAGTGTTCCATTCATTCTAATGAGAGATGGGTTCTTGTGAACCACTACTCATGAAACACAGGTAAATGAGTTTGACTCAAAAAACTACACTATTGAATCCTAATAGTAATATCACAATTTGACTTCTTGTGGAAAATATCTCCTACTTAACAACACTTTCCTAACATAGATTGCACGACACTTAAGTTTTGAGACCTTAATTTAGTCATGTTCTAATTATAAACAATGAATAGATTGCGTTTATAGAAATTTAGAAATTTCAGTAACTAGAAATGCCTTACATGGGGACAAATGTGACATGCAATTAATATTGACATGTTAGATGTAATTGTCAATTTGTTTGTGATTAATGACATTCCTAGTAAGGTTGGCACTCTCCTAGTTCGATGTAACTTGCAAAATGTGTGTCACAAATATGCTACAGCTTGTAGGGTTTTATTATCTATAGTTTTTGGGTGTGAATATTAACCTAGAGTCGGCTAAATACTAATTAATTAAAAATTAGAAGTATATAGAGTTACAAGAAACTATATTAGACAATTATTACTATAGGAAGAATGTATGAAGGAGGGCATTATTGTGTTTAGTTGAGTTATTTACATCTTAACATTTTCAATACAATACAACTCTCAAGGCATTCGTTCACAAAGTTATAGCCCAACTTTGTTGCAAGGAACATTGTGATAGACATATTGCGCATCTCTAGAATAGTAGGGCATTATCAAGTTGTAAAAATAACATCAACGTATTAGACAAGATAGTGCATGGATTTACCTTTTAAACACAAAGACTAGGAGCTGAGAAATAGAACAAAACCAAAATGATAGAGTTGCATCAGCTACCAAAACTATTGTGGACTTCTATCTTTATTCTCTTTTATATGAGCAACCTCTTCTACTTTTTTTAATTTAGAATTTTAAATATGCTTTAATTAGATTGTACACTAGAGAAAACCATTAAATCATTAAAAGGATATTAAAAATAACGACTTATTTATTATATCTTAGAATTTTGGAGAACCTAACATTTTTGAACATGACAACTTCTTCAATTCTCATAATAACAAAAAATTTCACATTTAAAACATAAATTAATATTCTTATCTCAATGATGAAGACATTTTAGCATGGATGTCATTAAGGGAATGGCCAAATCATAAATGAATCTATTCCTCCTCAAATCCAGACATTTTATTCTACTTTCATTACTTTGTCATCCCCCATTTTTTTACCCATACTTCAAATTGTCTCACTCCTACTACCATATCTCAATTACTCACTCTTGTTATACCTAACCCCTCATCATTGACAAATCGCTAAACACTCTTTTATCCTTATATCTGTGTAGATCCAATCTTGCTCCAACTCAAATAACGAGGGTTAGTAGCACCGATTTACAATGGAAGAAAGCAGTCGAAATTACTAAGAACGAATCTATGGCCAATAAAATAACAAGTAATTAAAGAGGAAAACAAACGACTGCAAACCACAATTCTCGAGGCTTCTATTGCTTCTCTCTACTCCTTCTGAAATGATGGATGAATGATGCTCAACATTGGTATCAACGGCGTCTGTGACTTGGGAGTGTTGAGAAAATGATATTGATATGACCACAAGAATGCTTGATGCTTCACAAGAGAATCCTACAGAGTAAGTGTGCACAAAGCTTGAAATCTTGGATCCTTCAAATGGTTGAGAAGGGTTGAATATATAGAATATGGAAATGATATGGATGGATGAGATCAATCCCAACAATTGGAGGATGAATAGTTGAGATCAAAAGGAACTAGATAAGCACTCAGTAAACAACACCTCTTCAACTTGGAGAGAAGAGGTAATGTTTTAGTTAACTGAGGAGCAATCAGTAAACTCCACCTCTTCAATTTGGAGAGAAGGGGCAATGTTTTAGTTAACTAAGGAGCAATCAATAAACTCCACCTCTTCAACTTGGAGAGAAGAGGAAATGTTTAGTTAACTGAAAAGCAACCAGTAAACGCCAACTCTTCAACTTGGAGAGAAGAGGAAATGTTTAGTTTAATTGAAAAGCAACCAGTAAACTCCACCTCTTCAACTTGGAGAGAAGAGGAAATATTTAGTTAACTGAAAAGCAACCAGTAAACTCCACCTCTTCAACTTGGAGAGAAGAGTGGATGTTTAGTTAACTGAAAATTTGATCAAGAGTTACCTTTTTGAACTTGAGTAAGGATTTATTTGAATATTTAATTGATTTTTGTAATTAAAGTATTCAAACATGAGATAATTGAATTCTTTTTTATTTAGAATTGAATTATTGAGTGAAATGAAATTAATTTAATTAGAAGAATTAATTAATAAGTTTAAATATTTAAATTTGAACTTTAGAAAATTGAATTTAATTAATTAATTAAGGTTAATTAATTAAATACAATTAGTTATTTAATTAATTTTGAAAAATGATTTGGGGAATGGATTTAGAAGAAATAGATGATTAATAAGTGATTGAAAAACCATTAATTAATAGATGAAAATTAGTGTTTTAATGTAAGGTCGCAAGTATGTCCATTTTAGGGTGTCTACATTTGCCCCTCTTTGATACAATGTTGCTTGTCACATTGTGTCAAAGATTCTTCATATTTTGATCATACCCCAGGTTGCCCCAGTTACAACACGTGGACTATATCCCCCCTCAAAAAATTAAGCAAAAAAAGGTCAGATGAGCATTAATTTGTTGAAAATGTGAATCTATATATGATGATGATGAATGCATTCCTATGTTAGTTATGATGTTATTGACGATGGATGCATTGATTATATGATCTACTATGCACATTTTTTTTTTTTCTAATGCAATAAATGAATGCAAGCCTAAAATGCACAATGTGAATGAGGAAATGCATGTGTTAGTTAGAAGAAAGTTAGTGAGAGATTAGTTGTGATAGGAAGGGACCAAATGAAAGACTGAGTGATGAAACCAAGTCGCTGCCATATGTTCCAATTTTATTCATCATTGCACCTTATTATGAAAAGGAAGAGAGTCAAATGCACCCAGATATTGACCATCTAGATACCTCTATGATCTCTCATAACCAGAAGTAGATAACCAAATGCACCCAAATATTGACCATCTGGATACCGCTATGATCTTTGATGAAAAAAAGAACCAAATGCACCCATATACTGACCATATAGATACTGCTATGATTTCTGATAAGAAGAAGTAAATAACCAAAAAGAAAACCAAATGCACCCAGATATTGACCATCTAGATACCGCTATGATCTTTTGATAAGAAGAAGTAAATAACCAAAAAGAAAACCAAATGCACCGATATATTCACTATCTGGATACCACTATGATTTCTTGATAACAAAAAGAAAATAACATATAAGGATTGTTCAATTCTTTTTCAGGGGTTAGCTCAGATCGTGGAACTACGTGGCTGCCAGATGTGTGATAGCTCCTACTGCATTTATCTTGATTAATCATTTCCCCGTAATTGAATTGAAACACTCCACAAACAATAATTAATGAAAACAAGATCATGATCCATCATAGCTACTCTCATCACTCAGTGGTATCCTTGAGTAGCGTAAGAACATAATTGCGAAAGATAAATTGACAATTGACTGACATGATTGACCTAGTCAACAGTTTATTGTTCCTTGATTTGGTTGATTTTGATGCTTGATTGTGTCTCGTTTCAGGAATGGATGACTCATATAAGATCGATCTGGCTGGTTTTGAGTATATCTATCACTTTGTAAGACAATTGATAGTTTGATTGATGAGTTTGATGACAGATTGGGTTGCTAATAAAGCTGAGTCATATGAGTCCATTGTTGATTTGCGAAGCTCAAAGTGTTGACATTTGATTGATTGTTTGATCATCATTCGCTTGTTGATAAGATAGATGATTTATTGCTGAGATTTTGCAATATTTGATTTTTTTTATGATGATTGATTTTTTCAGGACATTTTGCTCTTTTTAGGATTTTTTGGAGACTTTTTAAGATTTTTAGATTTTTTTAGGAATTTTAGAATTGCCCCCTAGTTTGGTGAACCAGTAAAATCTATGGATAAGCGTGCTCAAAGGGGATTGTGCTTCTGAAAATAAGCTTGGGTACTCAATCTTGCATGTGGGGAGCACAAGCTTTAATCTTTTGGAGCTCATTGATGGCGAAGCACGATTTTAACACTTGGCACCTATTTGCCAAGTTTTCACTAAGGGCCCGTTTGGTTGGGGAATTGGAAAATGAAACAAATCATGGTTATCCATAGCCTGGTTATGCAAACCCTGGTTTTCATTTTTTGGGACTGTTTGGTTGACCTGGAAGATGGATTTGTAAATCCACATTCCAACAATTAAATCAACGCAGTGCTCCAGACCCGACAAGATATATAAAAAAATTTAATCATGCAAACCTTGGAGTGCATTGGACCCGACGGCAAAGTTAAAATGGCTTTAATCTCTATGAAAACCATGGAGATGAAAGTCATTCCACCTCTTTAGCAAGAATTTGGACATCCACATTTTTGCACAAATGGGGATTTGCAAATCCATATTCGCATTCAATTTAGAGGTCACCAAACAAGGAATTGCACCCCATAACCGGGTTATGGGCTGCATAACCCGGTTATGGGGTGCAACCAAACGGGCCCTAAGGTACCTGCCCAATAGTGCCTGTTTGTCAGGTTTTCACTGAGAGAGTGATTTTGTTTCTCTTTACTTTTTCTCTTTTTTGAATTTTTTTTGTTGTCGCCAAGGTACCTGTTTGCTAAGTTTTCACCAAGGTAACATTTTATATTTTTTAATTTTTTTGTATTTTCTGGATTTTAGATGTGCTCCCTTAACCATGAGACCTCAGGCGTAGAACCTTTTGAGGTGTATGTTGTTGATATGACCAGGGAGATGATCTCCTTCTTGAGTTGCCAGTTGATATGCCCCATTGTTGCATGATGTTATGATGACATAGGGTCCTAGCCAATTAGGCTCGAACTTTCCCGGTTTGACTCTTTCTGCTTGGTTCTTCTGATTCTCCATGAGGACTAGATCTCCTACCTCAAAGGTTTGTGGCCTGACTCTCCTATGATAGTTTATTCTAAGGTGATTCTGATAGCCTTGTAAGTGATTCAGTTCATTTTTTGTCTTTCATCCAACAGTTCCAATTCATTGAGTCTAGCTGCTCTGTAGTCCTCATCTGATATGATGTTCTGCAGTGAGATTCTAAGGGAGGGGATTTCAACTTCTAGGGGTAGGACCACCTCTGATCCATATACTAATGAGAATGGATTTTCTCATGTAGGGGTTCTCAAACGAAGTTTGTATACCATAGTGCGGGATTGAGTTGCAAATGCCAGTCTTGCCCAGATTCATTAATCATTTTCTTCAAGATCTTCAGGATGGTTTTGTTAGTGGCTTGAGCTTGACCATTCCTTTTGGGATAATAGAACGAAGATAAACCTTGTTTTATCGGGAACTTCTCACAAAGATCTTCAACATCTTGATTTTGAAAAGGTGTACCGTGACCTATGAGTATGGTTTCAGAGATTCCATATCGACAGATAATGTTTTTTAGTATGAACATGGAGATTTTCTTACCAGTAATGTATGTGAGAGTAATTTATTCCACCCATTTGGTAAAGTACTCTATCGTTGCAATGATGTACTTGTGACCATTAGAAGATGTTGGTGTAATCTTTCCCACTAAGTCAAATCCCCACTTAGAAAATGGCCATGGTGAAGTGATGGGGTTGAGCTCTTGAGCTGGTACATGGATAAGATCTCCATGAATTTGACATTGTCGACACCTTTGCACATATTTGTTAGCATTTGTCTCTACTGTGGGCCAGTAGTATCCCATTCTGATGATCTTCTTTGTCAAACTATTTCCACCTACATGGGCCCCACAAATTCCCTCATGTACCTCATATAAGGCTCTCTGGGATTTTGTGGAAGTGAGACATTGTAAAAGTGTTCCGTCTAGACTTCTTCTATACAGAGTATTAGTGAGAAGGGTGTACCTAGAGGCTTGTCGGATGAGGGACTTCCTTTGGATTCTAGATAGATCAGGTGGTAGGGTACTGTTTTGGAGGTAATTATATACATCATGGTACCAAGGGTAATTAGGACCAACAAGGACACACGTTGACTCTGTTATTGGAACTTTATATGTCGGTATCATTAATTGTTCTACCATAAATTAGAATATGGTTTCTTTACCTGACAACCTGACATGCCAATCAAGGATGCTATAGTAGCCATTGCATTCGTTGCTTTGTTTTGAACCCTTGGAACCTACTCAAATACAATGAAATAAAAAGAAGCATGCAACTTGTCCATCAGATCTCTATATTGGATCAGTTTTTCATCTTTTTTCATGTAGTCATTGTTGACTTGAGTGATGACTAAGTGTGAATCACCATAGACTCTTAGGTTCTTTATCCTCCATTGTATAGTTGTCTTCAATCTGATGACCAGAGCTTTATGTTTAGCAATGTTGTTCGTGTATGGAAAGTTGAGTTGAAAAGACTTAGGAATTACATCATTATGTGGAATAATGAGTACTATCACTGCTCCTGCACCATGGTTTGTATATGACCCATCAAACAATAATTTCCAAACCTCTATTTTCTATTATACTGTGAGGATTGATTCATCTGGAAAGTCAAACACTATAGGTTGATGATCTTGTATTGGTGCCTCTGCTAGTTGGTCCATAATTACCTTCCCTTTGATAGCTTTTCGATCCACGTACTCTATGTCAAATTCACTTAAGATCATGACCCACTTAGCGAGTCATCTTGTTAGTGTTACTTTACTTAACAAGTACTTCAATGGATCTGTGTGCGCTATGAGCTTTGTTTGATGACTCAACATGTAATGTCTTAACTTTTTAGAAGTAAAGACAACTATCAGACATGACTTTTCAATTGTTGAATAATTTAGCTCATAGCTCACCAATGTTATGTTGAGGTAGTAAATGGCTCTTTCCTTTCCCTGGTCATCGTGTTGTGCCAAAAGAACACCTAGTGCTGACTCTGTTGCTAAGATATATAAGAGTGGCCTGCGTGGAATGAGTGGCACCAATATAGGGGTCTTCAATAGATAATCCTTGAAGGTTTAAAACACTTTCTCACATTGTTCTATCCATATAAAGATCACATCTTTATGCAGTAGGTACTATAATGGGTGACACTTGTCTGCCAGTTGGGCAATGAATCGCCTAATAGATTGTAGTCTGCCTTGTAGACCCCGTAGTTGCCTCAGATTTTTTGGTGGTGACATGTTAAGGATAGCCTTGACCTTTTCTGGGTCTACTTTGATTCCTTTGTGTGATACAATGAACCCAAGGAGTTTTCCAATAGTAACTTTGAATGCACACTTCTTTGGATTGAGTGTGACCTTTTACTCCTGCATTCAATCAAATATGGGACCCAAAACTTATAGGTGAGTTTCCCTAAGCATTGATTTGGCTAGTATGTCATCGACATAATCTTCCATTATTTTAATAATTAGATCATGAAAGATCATGGTCATTGGCCTTTGATAAGTTGCACCTGTATTTTTTAGGCCAAATGGCATTACATTCCAATAGTAATTTCCCCAGGCACATGTGAATGTTGTGTTGTGTTGGTCCTTTGGTGCAATCCTAATTTGGTTATATCCATAGAAACCATCCATGAGTGACAACATTTGGTGCTCTGCTATCAGGTCAACTATCATGTCAATGTTTGGTAGAGGAAAATCATCCTTGGGACAAGCCTTGTTCAAATCTCTAAAATCTATACATATATGGATTTGACCATTGTGTTTCGTTACTGGCACTAGATTAGATATCCAATCTGCATATGGAATTGGTCTTATGAATCCTACATCCAAGAGTTTCTTCAATTATGCTTTGACAAGTAAAGTGATGTGCAGATGCATCTTTCTCAATCTTTGTTTAACGGGTTTTGCATTTGGTAACAGTGGAAGATGATGTAGCACTAGCTCTGGATCCAAACCTGGCATGTCTACATAAGACCATGCAAAGTTGATTTGTCTTTATTTGAAGAAACTAATGAACCATTCTCTTTCTTCAGGTGTAAGATATTTAGCCAAATAGATATGTTTAGGGTTCTTCTCACCCCCTATATTGACTTCCTTTGTTTCTTCTACTGGTAACGTTGACTTTTCTTCTATTAAGCGGAGGAGTTCCAACATTCCATCCTCTAGCACCTCAGATAGGTTTTCACTAGAAGATACGTCCTTTATTTTTATTTTTTATGGTCAGCAAGTGCCTTTCGGTTTTCACTTACTGATTGTTCTTTTTTGTTTTCGGATTTTCTTTTGCGACTGGAAAGAAGAGCCTCCTCCCCAAAGTATGTTGATCTGTCCAGGTTAAAGGAGAAGCCTACTTTGTAGTCTCCTGATGGTATGCCTTCTCAAAGCCCCATGAAGTTTGCGATGGCTTCATCATTCTCAAAAAGATCTATGCTAGGTTGTCCTTGTTAGTCCCATTCTATCAGTTTGAGGTAGACTAGACAAAGGTCCGCGTGGGGGGATGACTTTGTTTGGGTGAACGGAACCTTGATGATAGTCCCTACAAACTCATAATGAGACATGTATGCACCACCTAAGGAATTTACATCTACATGTTTATCGATATAGGGTTAGTCTTCTATGGTCATTTGGTCAAACATTTCATCAAGGTGTATGGAACTGATGGATCGAGCGAAATAGTTAAGGATGGGTGACTTAGAGTTACAGAGGGGCAACCACTCATACTCATGGGAATCGGTCATGCTATAATGCTCATTAGATGTCTCACTTTCTGCATCATCCCAGATAATCAAATTAAGGTTCAATTGGGAATTAGAGGGTTTGAATTCTGATGTCAATAATCGCTAGAGTATACTGTTGATTAGGGCATGTTCCAAAATTTTCCCCCGATTTAATTCTGCAATTTTTTCTTGGTCTACTGGTACATCTCGAATGGTTGTACTAGTTTTTTTTTACCATATCCTAACCCTCTTTTATTTCTTTGGGTTGGCAGTAAAGACAGTTCCATTAATCCTTTTTGTCTTTCCCCCAGACCTGTCTTACCATCATATCCAAATTTCTGCAACATAGTGAAGCCAACCCTATATTGTGACAAAGGTATTCATGTTTGAGGTGATTCTTGAGAGTCTTTATACAACCAAGTGTTGATGTTTGGATCGAAGAGGGTTTATTCAACTATGTCTCCCCATCTAAAAAATGTGGTTGGTGGACACTTGAATAACATTGGTTATGGAGTTTCATGTGTTTCCACTGGTCAAGGCATGCCATATGATCTAGGACTTTGAGGCATGTTGGTAATGGTAAAATCTTCCTCATAGCTATACTCACCACACCCTTTGTATTTGATTTATATCTTGCCCACCTTTCTTGGTATGTCTTTAGGAACAAAATTAGAGGTGGAAGGAATGCTTGCATCCTAATTTGAAGGCACTTGATTATATGTACTGCTTCTCTTGGTGTTGCAGTATTGGAAGGGGTTGGGATCTCCCTCAATGATTATCTTTACCCCTTGGTATGGAAAATTTATGCATTGGTGATACGTTGAAGGGACAACTTGTATTTCATGTATCCACGACCTCCCAAGCAACATGTTATATCCCAAATCAAGGTCTACGATTTGAAAGGGAGTGTTCTTTATGACTAGCCCTATCCCGACCGTAGAATGAGGATACCTTTTGATGATCTTTCATCCTTGTCATATGCCCTGATATTTATCCTCCTGGTGACATAAATTCTAGATCATGAATAGCACAAGGTCTTTATCACTTTAAGAGTACACATGTTTAACCCTACCCCGCCATTAATGAGGACTCTTCAGATTGTGTGTTTATGCACTTGGATAAGCAGATGCAAGGGATCATTGTGTAGAGGCTTGTGTAGTGGCACGTCATGGTCTATAAAGGTAGTGTGCTTGTTGGCAGCAATGTAATTGGCCATGGTTTGGAAGTTCTCTAGAGTTATGTCTCGTGGGACTGCTGCATTTTGAAGGGCTTGATCCAGAGCTTGCTTGTGTTGCAGGGATATGCGCAATAGGTCGAACATAGAGATAAGGGAAGGTGTGTGCTTTAGCTGATCCATTAGAATGGTTTGTGGATTGGAAAATGTTGTGGGATTAGCTGGTGCAACTAAGGTGGAAGACATTCCTTGCAAAACAACCTTAGAATGTCGTGTTTTGACAACGCATTTGGCATTGGTGTCTCTGATACTAATTGTAGCAACTTGGCTATCTGATATATTTATGCAATTGATGGTGCCATCAGGGTTAGCATAGGTATAGTTCACTTACTTAGACTATCCACCAGACGTGGAGGCTTTCCCTTTATTATGATCATGAAATGTATCATTGAAGATAGTGTGATGGGTTATACTCTTGGATTGGGTATTTGTGACATCAATTATCCCTTGGTCGATTAGATCTTGAATGACATTTTTCAATCGGTAGTAGTTGGATGTCTTGTATTCTTTCACATGATGATACTCACAAAAGTCATTATCATTCCACCACTTGGGTTTCACAGCACCATGTAAATACTCTCTGATTTCTGGTAGAGTGATATTATTGGTTTGAATTGAAGCTTTTTTAGAGTTGACTCTATCGACTCTCCTAATGGTGTATAGTCGTGTTTAGGAAATAAAAACCTTTGTGGGTGTTGTGCATTGGGTTGGTTGTTGGACACAATTTTCGGTTGAACAGTGGGTGTCTGAATTTGATTATTCATCTATTGAGTGTACAGCGTGGGTTTTAATTCATCATGGGTGCTCCTTGCAGTGAAACCTTGGGTTGAGCGTAGTTGACTATTTTGACATCAATGATATCATCATTGGTGATATTCTTGTTATTATTCCACCATTTAGTTTTATATGTTGAATTCTTGTTCATGTTCATTCAGGTAGGATCTGCAAGGATTCCTCTCTTGACCAAGTTCTGCTCACATAGAACTCCTCATTTTATAAGTTGCTTGAAATTTAGAGTGAGTTGCAGCTCTATTGTGAATGACATATCTGGGATCATATTGTCAATAAACATGACTATTAGGTCTTGTTGAGGCACATCATACATTATTTTGTTTGCAGTGTTCCTCCATCTTTGTAAGAATTTAACAAAGGATTCACCATCTTTTTGCTTAATGTCACAGAGGTCCTTGATACTAACTTTGCGTTCGATGTTATGATGGAAGTGAGTAATAAAATTTTCAGCCAATTCTTCCCAAGAATGAATGCCATGGGGTAGGTGTGAGAACCATTCCATTGCTAGTCTGACTAGACTATGTGGAAATAGTCGCATTAGGTAAGTTTGATTATGTGCGACTTCAATGTAGCTAGCAAAGAATTCCCTTATATGCTCTACAAGATTAGTACTGCCTCTGTATTTGTCAAATTTAGGCATCGAGAAGTGTGTGGGAAAATGGCGACATGTGCAATGAGTGATCAAATAAGTAGGGGTACAAGTCCTCTGTTGTGTAAGACTTGGTTTGCCCCTAATTTTGTATGTCCATCATTTACGTTTGTAGATTTTGCACTTGCTATATCAACATGTTTGTTGGGGATTGAGGAACATTCTAGACATTGATTCTCTGTGTCGTGGTAGGTATAAGGCTTCGCCTTTGTGTTCCTTGTATTGGGACATATGATCTCCTCGGGATTCGATGTTGATTTCCCACTGTGTGATTTTGATATTGGGGAATTTGATTGGTCCAGGGTTGCTATTGTTGTTGTTACTGGGATCCCTATTGGAATAAAGTCGTACCTTTTGGCGCACGTTGACTGAATGTTGAACCCACATAAATTGATTTGTGCAGTTGGAAAGTATTAAGTCCAAAGCTAGATGAGATAGATTATAGTGTTTGACTAGTCGCAAATGGGTTATTGCTTGTTTGGAAAATTGATGTCATATCTTGAGCGCTTGGTGTAAAAGGCCATGAGGCTTATACTTGAGATAAGCTGGTAACCAGGGGTGCACTCATTTGGGAGCCCATCATGTTTTGGGTGGATGATATACTAGCTTGATTGGAAGAGTCAAGACTTGAGATACCACATTACCCATTTGAGAGGTTTGAGTTGTGGTTTGTCTTGCTAGTGGGTTCTCATGCCATATCATTGATACATTAAATTTGGTGGGGAGCTTGACTCCCTTTTTGATCAAAATGGCTAGAAATCTTTCAGGGTTTGTTTCTACAACAACATCAACCACTTGCGTGGAATAAGCATCTTTCTCTATGTCTTCGAGCTCTTCCTCTATGACATCTTGAAATATAGTCGGTCTACAGGGACCATGAGGAATATGATGTGCATTCTCAATGTAGACAACATGATCAGTGTTTTTGAATGGGTAGTCCTCTTGCTCTTTTTCCAACGGGGTAAACTAGTTAATGTAGGACTTATCTGGTTGGGTTCTATCCTTTTACCTAGTACAAGGTCCTCCATAGGGTGTGAAAGACATGGATTTATCCAGGTTTTGAACTAAAATGAGTGATATAAATCAAACAAAAAAGGATAACCTCTCGAGGAGAGTTCGAGTACCTGTTTTGACAAGGGTAATTCTAGGAACAAATTTTGACTTCTCTTGATCTCAGATATTTGGTGATGTAAGATGTTGATTCTGAATCTTGCCTTAGATGAGACAAAGTTGTTGATAAAGATTGATGAAGCTAAGATAATGGGATCAAGATAATCTAATTTGAACTTTTGATCTATCAGTGGTAAACAATAACCTAACTGTCAAAGAGGGATGATCCTAGATGTTTTGAGATTCACACATATTCTTCATTATTTCCTGAGATGTATACATTGACCTTTCACATGAAATGAGGAATCTTTTCCAAGGTTTTAGACTGATAAAAATGCAGAGTGTTGATAGAATAAATGCACAAGTCTATGAGTCAATTGTGGCAATATTTTGATGATTACGATAGAATGCAGGGTCGATTGCGGTAAACTTCCAACGATTACGACAATAAAGGACTAGATTGCGGTAAAATTTTGTCAATTGCGGAAAACTTCTATCAATTGCGGTAAAGTGCGATGGTCTTAAAAAATGATAGCAGTTGGGAATTTGTTTGATGAAATGATCTCTCTGGAACATTGATTTGATTTTGGAATAGATTTTGGTTGACACCCTAGACTTCAAACACGTTTGACTCGTTTTGACAGTGTAAGATGTAAGTTTTGCATTTTTGAGATCTGATCACACAAGCAAGCACAATAGACAGTGTTTTGAAGATCCAAGAATAAAAAGTGTATGTTCTACAACTTTTCCAAGTTGCAATGTTTTCACATGGTCAAAACAGAGACAATCATATTAATATAGGTTAATTGGTTTCAAGATGCAATATTATGGGCCCAATGCTTTAGATGTTCATCAGCTCACACAACAATTGTCATGCTACTAGCACACAAAGATCCATGATGTAGGTGCCCATGTTTTTTCCTTTTCCAGATATTGTTGTCGTGCTAATGAAGATCTCTTTCATCAACACAATATCCTGGAACACATATGTTGGGAATCTTGGGGGAAATTGTGTAATCCCTTGCACTATAATAAGACACGTGTTTGGAGTTGAAATGGGTAGGTATCTAATTAATAAGGTTGTAATAGGGTCCGTGGAGTCTATCCAATCAGTTTGTACACGTGTGACTTACTTAAGAGCCTAGTTGACCATGTTGGCTACTTAGGGATACTTCACCCGATCCAGGCTATCATCAACACACCTCACTCAAGCTTGGATATATATAAAATGGATTTTTGTCTCACGTCTTATTTATATACCGATCAGAAAGGATTATCGGTTTAAGGTCATCCTCTAAGGAAGAAGCACTTTCCCCAAACATGCCTCTCTAAAAAAGTGTAAAGATTGTTAATCTAACAGATTGTGTAAGTGCACCAAAAACTTAAGACATGAGGTTAATCGTTTAAGCACCAAAATATCAAGTGTAAACTGAGCTAATCATCCATACATGCATGCGACTTCAATTTTATGCCCAAACCAAGTGATGATTGCTTGTTCAATTTTAGATGCACCAAATTTAAAGATTTTTTGCCTTTTGTTCAATTGTTAACCACCATGTCAATTTTATGCACAAAATCGAAAGATGACATTGTTTTGATCAATTTTAGATGCACCAAATTTAAAGATTTTTTTTCTTTTTTCAATTGTTAACCACCATGTCAATTTTAAGCACCAAATCAAAAAAGTGAGATTGTGATGTTTTGCATACACTTTTCTTTTTAAGCACCAAAAAGAGAAATGAATTGATTTAAGTTTGCTTTGTTAAAACTGTTTCCAGTCCACAAGCTGAAATGACGAGTTAGTACCAAAAACCTTGCAATCAAAATGAATATTATTCAGTAACACCTAGATTATTAAGATTATTAAGGCTAATGGTAACTTTATATTTGGCTGCAAAATGCTTTAGAGAATCGAGATACTTGTTAAAAGATTCACTTTGATCTTCAGTTGTGATTGTCAAGATTGTCTTTCGTTGTGTGTGGTAATAAGCGGTTCTTCTTATGGCTTCTCTTAGTGATCTAGAACCCCGGGTGCGTCTACTTATCCTTTTTGTCATATGTCATTTTCTCAATCCTGCACAGAAAACAAGAAAGAACACACAAAAAGAAAACTTTTGAAAGATCTTTCTTTTTTTAAAAAAATATTTCTCATAAAAACTAAAATAATAGAGAATAAAATCCTTGTATAATTTCAAGCCTTTCCCAAAATGTAACTTTTTTGAAAAGAAATGTTGATTTGTGTCCAGAATTTGTTTTTATGAAATATCATAAATTTTTTATAAAAAATTTAGAAAAATCTAAATTTTTGACTATATCTTTCTTATGTAAACCAAAACCTGCAAAAAAAAGATCACAGTTCCTTAATTTGTGCCCTAAAGACAAATTTTATCAGAATAGACCAGTTTTAAAAGATCTATTATTTTTGTAAAATGATTTCATAAAAATTAAAATCACAGAGAATAAACCCCCTCTATAATTTCAAAACCTTTCTAAAAATGTAATTTTTTTGTAAAGAAACTCTAATTTGTGCCCATAAATGATTTTTTATGAAATATCATAAAACATTTATTTAAAAAAAACTCAAAAAAAATCTGAATTTTGGATTGTGGCTGTTAGAATAACTAAGAGGGGGTGGGGGGGGGTGAATCAACGGCCTCAAAAATATTCCAATAAATCAACCCAAAAACTTAGTACCACAATATTAAGCCTCTAGTTATCTTCAGTCCTACAAGATGCATGCCTTCAAACAATCTTAACAAATAACTAGTGCTCGGAGTTCACTATTAAACCTTATTCTTATTGTTTACCAATTAGCAGTCTTTCATTTACCGAAATACAATAAATTGCTTAGTGTATACCGATCAATCCAGATTAATTATGTGTAATGCAAAACACTAAAGTAATGACTCATAAACATAATGACACATGGATTTTTAACGTTGAAACCCTGTTAAGGGAAAAACCACTGGGGACCGATAACCCAAAATTTTCACTCTTCTGAAGTGAGCTCGGTGAAGAGACAATCTTATTGAAGGTTACAAACACACTGTTAGGTGTGACCTTGTTAGAGGATTTAAATATAATAGTTTGTCACTTAATATTTGGCATCTCTATGCTACCTTTTATGACCAAACCTAGTGTAGTTTGTCAAATGGTATCTGGCATCTCAGGCTATCTTCATGATCAAAGTTTTTGATACTCCTTGGGATGTATCTCAATATAGAAAGGATTGTTGAGTCCTGCTCGGTTAAGAGACTTTATGATCCAATAGTTAAATTGAAACAGTAAATGATCTGTTCACATATACAACTATAAACTTGCAAATTTTCAGATCTATTGTAAGCTCATAATACCTTTCTGATCAATGTATCTTTTCAATACCTTTGCTCCACTTCTTTCTGCTTGGTGATGTTGTGCTTCTCTATTCCTCGATGTCTGTAAATATAGCTCTATTCTTTAGCTTGATTGATCAGGACTGTATGAAGTTGTTCTTCATCAATTTCTCTCCAGTATCCTTCTTCTCTATTCACTCCCCTAATTCATAACGAATTAGATTGTCTCTTTATAGACATGATATCACCGTTTCTAAGTTCTTGACTTTCTTTTTCTTGGTGTGATCTACAATTCTAGCCAACCTTGATTTAAAGCTCTTACTCCTATTTTATCTCGTAGATATCTTCTTTCCAACTGTAATAAAACTGCTTTAAATATTTTACTTATCTCTGGCTTTAACTTGTCGATGAAAACAATATTAACAACCAGTTAACTCCTTTAGATCTTGCTAGCTAAGTCTTTTTTCATTTCTCAACTTTAGTTCTTTTCAGTGTTTTAACTCTTTGTTAGCTTCGGTCAACACTTCAGTTCTCCTCGGGCATCTCCGTCGGGCATCACTGTGAAGTTCTGCTCGTCAGTAATGCTTGTGATTCTGCTCGTTAGTAATGCTTGTCGGGTTTCTTGCTTGGGCAACACTATGACTTTACTTTTGGGTTTCTCTATCTGTCAGGGTGCACTGCTCATCGATGTTTGTGGTCACTTAGTGAATGTTTATCTTCTATGCATTACTGAAAGCATAACCTTTATCTTTTTGATTCTCTAAAGTATTTGACACTTTGTATATAACCAATCAGATTATATCAATTTGACATCAATGACAACACAATTCATTAACTGATTTAATGTCTTGCACCATCTTTCTGCATTTCGGTGATCAACTTAACATCTTCAAACATTCAATCAGTTATGGTTCATCAATCTCTCCCTTTGGCATTGATGGCAACACACTACATTATCATACTATATTATTTTTAATACAATATGAAATATATCAAGTTTGTATTTCATCAATCTCTCTCATATCTTTTGTTCTATAACCAATACAAATGTTTGGCTCTCAGTAAGATCATATAGCTTAGATTTGTTTCTTGTAAAGTGTCTTTCTTCAGTCTTCAATCCCTTTACTAGATAGATGTGTCAGCTTCTGTCTTTGTTCATAATATGTGCTCTCCCTTGACTATTCTTCTCCTTAATCATCTCTTTTTCTTTTCACAACAATCTTTCCCTTAGTATGTATTCTCTCCTTTTGATGGATATTCTCTCCCTTTTGGATAATGATATAATCTCTCCCTTTGACAACAATGTCAAAGTAAACTTTGATTATGCCAAAGTTATATCTTTTCACCATTTTATAATATACTCCTTGAATTTCCCTATCCATCAGCAATATAGCTCTGTATTAGCCAAAAATTATCTCTGGTGTTCGGTGTAGATTTGTACCCTACTGTGTACAGATGAATCTTTGCAGTTCATTTCCTTACTTGCATCAACATGAATAATATTCTAATTTGTGTATAGGCTGATGCGATTCCTTAGTCAGCTTACTGACCGATAGACAGGGGTTGGACCCCTAGTCTCTGTCTTAGGTACTCAATTGTATCTCTTGACAATGGCTTGGTAAATATGTCAGCTAATTGTTCCTTTGATTGAACATATTCTAGTACCACTTCTTTTTCTTGCACTTGTTCTCTTAAGTAATCATACTTAATTGCAATATGCTTAGTCTTAGCATGCATGACCAGATTTTTAGAAATGTTTATTGCACTGGTATTATCACAATAGATAATCACTGGTTCAAGAATCTTCATATTCATACCTTCCAGTAATTATTTGATCCATGCAATATTTGAGCAGTTTGCAGCAACAACCACATATTATGCTTCTGCAATAGATTGTGATATGCATCCTTGCTTCTTGTTGATCCATGTGACAAGTCTGTCACCCATGAAGAATGATCCTCTAGTTGTGGTCTTCCTATCATCTAAGTTTCCAGCTCAATCAACATCTGTATAGACTTGAAGATCAAATTTACCCTTTTTATTATACCATAAGCCATAGTTCTCGGTGTTCTTTAGATATCCCATAATTATTTTGATAGTAGTCATATGTGATTCTTTGGGATTAGCAGAGAATCTTGCAACTATTCCAACTACATGTGCTATATCTGGTCTGGTATGAACAACATACATTAGTTTTCCAATTTTTGATCTATACAAGGTGTAATTTACCTCATTTGATTTGTCTTCTTTTGTCAGCTTACATCCGGCTGCCATAGGTATTCCAACTGGCTTGGAATCTTCCATCTTGAATATCTTCAACACTTCCTTGATGTATTTGGACTGAGTGATATATGCCTACATCTTGTTGAAAAATCTGTAGACCAAGAAAGAATTTGATCTCCCCAAACATAGACATTTCAAACTCTTTGCTTATTTCATTAACAAAGGATTTACATAACATTTCATTTCCCCCAAATATGATATCATCAAAAAATATTTCAGCAATCAGAATATTACCATCAGTATCTTCTTTTAAATATAGATTGTTGTTTTCACTTGTTCTTACAAATTCAATGCTTATGAGATAGGAGTGAAGTCTTTCATACCAGGCTCTAGGTGCTTGTTTTAATCCATACAAGGCTTTGTGTAGTCTACATACCATGTTTCTCTTGTCTAGATCAATAAACGCTTCTGGTTGTTCTATGTATACCTCTTCTTCCAGTATTCCATTTAGGAATGTAGATTTGACATCCATTTGATATACCTTGAGTCCTTTGAATGCAACATAAGGAAGTAATATTATTACTCCTTCTAGTCTAGCAACAGGTGCAAAGGTTTCACCATAATCAATACCTTCTTCTTGTGCATACCCCTTGCATACTAATATTTCTTTATAACTTGTGACTTCTCCATTCTCATTCAACTTGTTTCTGAATATCTATTTGGTACCGATGATATTCTTGTCATCTAGTCTCGGTACTAGTGTCCATGTCTTGTTCTTCTCAATCTGTTCTATTTCTTCATTCATAGCACTGACCCATTCTTTATTTTCAAGTGTAGTATTAATAGATTTAGGCTCAAAATCACAAAGTAAACATCTAGTGTTTAGTGACTTACTTCTTGTTCTCATTCCAGCCTTCTTGTCTCCTATGATCTGATTTTGTGGATGATGTCTTCTGACATACTTGGCAAGTTTTGGTTCAGCTTTTTTTCCATCATTTTGATCATCATCTTGATCTTTGTTTTGATCTCCATCACTCAGAACATCATCTTGAGGATTTTCCTAATTTTCGGTAATCGTAGCCTGATGCTCGGGTGCAATGTTCTGTTGCTTGGGAGTGATACACTGTTGCTCGGGTAGAGTGTCAGGTTCTTCAATGTAAACAAACTTGTTGTAATCTTCTGGTTCTTTTATGCTTTCCTTATCATTCTTCTATTCAAATTCATATATTCTTACATTTGTACTTTTAATGATCTTGTTAGAGGACTTGTTAAGACATTTATAAGCCTTGATTTTCGTGGAATACCCTAGAAAGGTACCTTCTTCACTTTTGGATTCAAGCTTTCCATTTCTACCATCTTTAAAAATATAACATTGACAACCAAATATTCTGAAGTAACTTACATTGGGTGTGTAACCATACCATAGCTCATAGAGTGTCTTCTTTGTGTCCTTCAATTGTACTATGTTCAATGTGTAGACAACAGTACTGACAACTTCCCTCCAGAAATTTTGAGTGATGCTTTTCTCAATCATCAATGTTCTTGCACAATCAAGAATTGATATGTTTCTCCTTTCAACAATTCCATTTTGTTGTGGTGTTCTTTGTGCAAAAAATTGTCTTTTAATTCCATGCTCATTGCAATATTTAGTGAATTCATCATATACAAATTCCCCTCCTCTATCTGATCTCAAGCATTTCAATTCCTTACCACTTTGTTTTTCTAACATAGCCTTATGTCATTTAAACATCTTGAATGCTTCTGATTATCTTTTAAGAACATAACTGTCATTGTTCTAGAATAATCATCTACAAATAGAATGGAGTACCTATAACCATAGTAACTCTTTGTCCTCATGGGTCTACATAAATTAATATGGACCAATTCTAGAATAGCATTAGATGTATGGGCTTTACTCTTGAAAGTAGACTTTTTCATCTTACCTTTTTGACAATTCTCGCACATGATATGCTCGGGCTTTGACATGCTTGGTAAACCTCTTACTCTTCTTTTATTGATTATCTTTATCATGTTGTCAAAATTCACATGGCATTGTCTTTTATGCCACAACCATATTTCTTTGTTTCTGGCCATTAAACACGTGGTGTTAATGTCATCAAGATAGAAAATGTTACCTTTTGTCTGTTCACTAGTTCTGATTAACTTTCTTGATTCATTGAAGATCTTTGCCTTCTTATTTTCAAATTCTAATTGGTGACCTATGTTATTCAGCTATGAAACACTCAATAGATTATAATTAAGCCCTTTTACCTAGTAAGCATTTTAACATTTGATCAGGTTATTCAACATTATGGTTCCTTTACCTTCAATGGGACAAGGTGTGTCACTACCCATTCTTACTGATCCACCATTATAGTATTCAAAAGTTTAAAAATTTTGTTTATCACCGGTCATGTGGTGAGTGCAGCCAGTATCTATAATCCAGACATCATTCTTAGTAACCTTAGATATGAGTGCAGTCACTACATACCTTTCTTCTTTGTATGTCTGAATCATCCTTCATGGCTACAAATACCATCTCAATGTCTTGATCAGATTCAGTGTCAGTATCATCAATTTTGTTCTCAGTCAGGTAACAAGCTTTCTTTCCTTTGTCCTTGTAGTCTCGGGTATTTCTTCTGTCAGATTGTCAGTTGCTTTGGTAATATCTATTATCACCTTGGTCAAACTTCTTTTCATATGTTTTGTCATTACTTATGTCATCTTTTCTTCTGTTAGGACATCTTATAGCAAAGTGTCCAACCTCTTTACAATTAAAACATACAAGTGGCAATTTACCTTTGTATCTACCTTTGCCTCTCTTCAATCTTCTTGCCATTAGTTCTTCAATCTCATCAAGTCCTTGGTCATCACAATCACTTTCACTATCATTTCTAATAGTGTGTCTATAACTTGAATTACTTATTTTTAAAGCATATTTGAATGCAGATTGTATAGATGGTAAGACACTATTATCAAATTTATTCATTTCAAATGAAACCAGTCTACCAATCAGACTATCTAGAGTAAAATTATTGTTTGCAACTACTCTCATTTCTTGTATAGTAGATACTCTAATAGCATATACAAGCAGTAAGGTTTTTAGGATTTTACTTACCACTGTCTCTTCTTCAAGTACACCTCCAACTCCTTGGATAGCATTGACTACCTCTTTGATTCTGCAGCTATACTGAGTGATATTTTCTCCTTCTTTCATCCTTAGGTCATCGAACCTCTCTCTTAGACTTTCTTCCTTGGCTCTTAGTACATTTGCATCTCCTCCATGTACCAGCTTCAATTTATCACACATTTTCTTTGCAGAGGTGTCAGTTTTGACATCTTCAAACTCAGCATCGGAGAGTGAGGAAGCAAGTTATATCATCATGCAATTATGCTCATGCTTTTATTTCAATTTCTCAAGTGTGTGAGGTCCTATAGGGAACACATATTCAGTATCTAGGTGTTGTGTAATATCATTACCAATACATGATAGGTGGAGTCTTATTCTACGTTGTCATGATACAAAATTGTCTTTATTCAACTTGGGCACATCTCGTTTGTTCATCTTGTGATATTTTGCTTGAGCTATTAAAATCCCTTTCTAAGCACACAAGCTCTGATACCAATTGTTAGAATAATTTAGAGGTGGGGGGGGGGTGAATCAGTAGACTCAAAAATATTCCAATAAATCAACCCAAAAACTTAGTACCACAATATTAAGCCTCTAGTTATCTTCAGTCGTAGAAGATGCATGCCTTCAAACAATCTTACTAAATAACTACTGCTCAGAGTTCACTGTTAAACCTTATTCAAATTGTTTACTGATTAGTAGTCTTTCATTTACCAAAATAAAATAGATTTCTTAGTGTATACTGATCAATCCAGATTAGTTATGTGTAATGTAAAACACTAAAGTAATTACTCATAAACATAATAACACATGGATTTTTAACGTGGAAACCCCGTTAAGGGAAAAACCACTTGGGACCAGTAACCCAAAATTTTCACTCTTCTAAAGTGAGCTTGGTGAAGAGACAACCCTATTAAAGGTTACAAACACACTGTTAGGTGTGACCTTGTTAGAGGATTTGAATCGAATAGTTTGTCACTTGATATCTGGCATCTCTATGTTACCTTCTATGACTAGACCCAATGTAGTTTGTCAAATGGTATCTGGCATCTCATGCTATCTTCATGATCAAATTTTTTGATACTCCTTGGGATGTATCTCAATATAGAAAGGATTGTTAAGTATTGTTCGGTTAAGAGACTTTCTGATCCAATGGTTAAATTGAAACAATAAATGATTTGTTCACATATACAACTATAAACTTGTAGATTTTTAGATCTATTGTAAGCTCATAATACCTTTCTGATCAATGTATCTTTTCAATACTTTTGCTCCACTTCTTTTTGCTCGATGATCATGTGATTCTCTATTAATCAGTGTCTCCAGAAATATAGCTCTATTCTTTCGCTTGATTGATAAGGACTGTATGAAGTTGTTCTTCATCAGTTTCTCTCCAGCATCCTTCTTCTCTATTCACTCTCCTAATTCATAATGAATTAGATTGTCTCTTTATATACATGATATCACCATTTCTAAGTTCTTGACTTTCTTGTTCTTGGCGTGATCCACAATTCTAGCCAATCTTGATTTAAAGCTTTTACTCATGTTTTATCTCGTAGATATCTTCTCTCCAACTATAATAAAATTGCTTTAAATCTTTCACTTATCTCTAGCTTTAACTTGTCGATGAAAACAATATTAACAACCAATTAACTCCTTCTTTAGCTCTTTCTAGCTAAGTCTTTTGTCATTTCTGAACTTCAGTTCTTTTCAGTGTTTTAACTCTTTGTTAACTTCGGTCAACACTTCAGTTCTCCTCGGGCATCTCCGTCGGGGTTTTTTGTCCGTCGGGCATCACTATGAAGTTCTGCTCATCGATAATGCTTGTGATTCTGTTTGTCAGTAATGCTTTTTAGGTTTCTTGTTCAGGAAACACTGTGACTTTACTTTTGGGTTTCTTTGTCCATCGGGGTGCACTATGTTAGTAATAAATGAGAGGGGGGGTGAATCAGTGGCTTCAAAAATTTATCCTTTAATCTCTAACCACCAATAAATACACATCAAATTATTAAGTCCCTACAAGATGCATGCCATGAAATACTTATAATATTTGACTGTCTGTCGGTTTACCTTGTCTGTTCTTATTCTCCTTGATAATCGATAAGCAATAAAACTTATTTATCGACACTCAGTAAATATACAGAGTATACCAATCAATCCAGAAATGCATATGTGAAATGTAAAACAATAAAGTAATAAAATATACACACATAACACATGGATTTTAACGTGAAAATCCTATTAAGGGAAAAACCGCTGGGACCGATACCCCAAATTTTCACTCTTCTGAAGTGAGCCCTGTTAGGAGCCAACCCTGTTAAAGGTTACAAACACATTGTTAGGTGTGACCTTATTAGAGGATTTTAATATGAGTCTATCACTTGATATCTAGCATGTATATGTTGCCAATATTGATCAACCTCTATGGGCACAATAGGTATCTGGCATATCTGGTGCTACCTAACTACATCAGCCTCCTTTTTAGACTGTGTGTCGGTATCAGGCACTCAATGCTATCTTCATGATAAAATTTTTGGCAATCTGTTAGGATATACCTCAATTATAGAAGATGGTTAAGTCCTACTCTACTAAGAGACTTGATGCTTCAATGGTTAAATTGAAACACTATGACCTGTTTCTAATGCAACTTGAATTACAAATTTTTAGATCTATTTAAGTACAATACCTCTATGACCAATGTATCAATTCATCTCTTTGTGCTCCACACTTTCTGTTATGTGATGTTGTGCTTCACTATTCATTGGTGTCCACAGAACTCTTTAGCTCTCCTTCAGCTTGATTGATTAGGACTGTATGAAGTTATCCTTCATCAGTTTCTCTTCAGCATCCTTTTTCTATTCACTCCTCTTCTGTGTATGTGATTGCTTGTGATTACGGAAATGAATTATGCTTGTCTCTTATATAGACATGATATTATAGACATGATATTCCTTTATTCTTGATTTTTGGCATGAAAAAAAATCCAGCCAATCTGATTTACAGCTTTAAATCCTGATTTATCTCATAGTTATCTTCTTGCCAACTATATAAATCATCTTTAAATCAATTACTTAACTTTGGGAAAATACAAAAAAAATAAAACAACTAGTTAAGTCTATCCTTAAGCTCTGCCAGCTAGATATTTTGTCATTTTCTGAACTCTCTATTCTCTTGGTCAATTCTATAGTTAGTCATTGGTGACAACTGCCAGTTCCGTCGATGTAACTCTAGTTAGCTTCGGGATCTCCGTCCGTCGGGTATTATTGGATTCTGCTCGTCGAGCATCTTGTGATTCTGCTTCGTTAGGCAACTCTGTCTTCTACTCATTGGGTATCACTGTGACTTTTTCTTTGCCTTTACTGATGGTGTGCACTCCGTCGATGTTGTCTGTCACTTAGTGAATACTTGACTTTTATGCATTGCTGAAAGCATAATCTTTGTTCCATTGATTCTCTGAATTCTATGGCATTATGTACATGACCGTACATATGATATCAAGTTGACATCAATGACAATACAAACCATTAACTGATTTAATGTCTTGCATCATCTTCAACTTAATATTACCAAACATTCAATCAGTTACATGTCATCAATATCTCTCTTTGGCATTTATGGCAACATACTATATTATCACACTATACTATTTCTAATACAATATGAAATACAATTGTTGAGATTCATCAAATTACCAAACACTTTAATTTGATAACCGATAAAAATGTCTGACCGCCGGTAAGCTCTGTGTTAGCTTAGATTTGATTCTTGCAGCTTTTTGTGTTTCTTCTTCTGATGTGTTGTGTTCTCTTCTTGTGTCAATTTCTCTCTTTTGACTATTCTTCTTCTTTGATGTCTCTTGTCTCTTGTCAACAACTTTTCCTTTGTATATAATTTCTTCATACAAATTCTCTCCCTATGGATATGATCTCTCCCTGTTTGGAGTAATCTAATAATGAATAGTTTCTTGTGATAATATGGATACATTCTCTCCCTTTGACAGTAATGCCAAACAAATATTTTACAAATATATGACATTCATGTCAAACAATTATTTTCTACTATCCATAATATATTCCTTGAATTTCCCTTATCCATCAGCAATACAACAATATGCTCTGGTGCTCGGTTCTAATATATACCTTTCTATATATAGATGTAGCTTTGAAGTTTATCTTTTTGCTTGCATCAACATGAATGATATTCTAATAATATATAGGCTGATGCAACCTTCAGTTGTTTACTGACTGGTAGACAAGGGTTTGACCCCTAGTCTCTTTCTCAGGTACTCAAATGTATCCTTGGGCAATGGCTTGCTGAAGATATCATCGAATTGTTCTTTTGATTGCACATACTCAAGTATCACCTCTTTTTCTTGAACTTGTTCCCTTAAGTAATGATACTTGATTGCAATGTGTTTAGTCTTTGCATGCATGACTGGATTCTTGAAAATGTTTATTGCACTGGTGTTATCACAATAGATAATTACTGGTTCTAAGATCTTCATATGCATACATTCCAGAAACTATTTGATCCATGCAATATTTGAGTAGTCATCAACAACATTCCATGTGACAAGTCTGTCACCCATAAAGAGTGCTCCTCCAATTGTGCTCTTCCGGTCATCAAGATTTCCAGCACAATCAGCATTGGTAAACACTTTTAGTTAGAATTTGCCTTCTCTTCTATACCATAATCCAAATTCCTTATTATTCTTCAGATATCTTAGAATTATTTTCACTACAGTCATATGTGATTCCCTGGGGTTAGCAGAAAATCTAGCAACAATTCCTACTAAATGTGCAATATCTGGTCTAGTGTGTACAACATACATGAGTTTTCCTATCATTGATCTATACAAAGTCTGATTTACCTCTGTTGCCTTGTCTTCCTTTGTTAATTTGCATCCAATAGCCATCAGTGTTCCAACAGGTTTGGAATCTTCCATCTTGAATATTTTCAGGACCTCTTTGATGTATTTGGACTGTGTAATGAAAATACCTTCACTTTGTTGAATGATCTGTAGACCAAGAAAGAACTTGATCTCTCCAAACATAGACATCTCAAACTCTTTGCTCATCTCATTAGCAAATTATTTGCATAGCATATCATTGCCTCCAAATATGATGTCATCAACAAATATTTCAGCAATCAAAGTGTTACCATCAGTATCTTCTTTTAAATAAAGATTACTGTTTTCACTAGTCCTTATGAATCCAATACTTATTAGATAGGAATGAAGTTGTTAATACTAGGCTCTAGGATCTTATTTTAATCCATACAAGGCTTTGTGAAGTCTACATACCATGTTCTTCTTGTTTGGATCCACAAACCCTTCTGGTTGTTCAATGTATACCTCTTCTTCAAGTATTCCATTTAGGAATGCTAATTTTACATCCATTTGATATACTTTGAATCCTTTGTATGCAGCGTAAGAAAGTAGTATTCTTACTCCTATCTTAGCAATGGGTGCAAAGGTTTCTCCATAGTCTATACCTTCCTCTTGTGTATACCCCTTGCATACTAGTCTTGCTTTGTTCCTTGTGACTTCTCCATTCTCGTTTAGCTTGTTTCTGAATATCCATTTAGTACCGATGACATTCTTGTCATCTGGTCTTGGCACAAGTGACCATATTTGTTTCTTCTCAATTTGCTCAATCTCATCATTCATAGCACTTATCCATTCTTCATTATCTAGTGCATCATTGGTAGATTTTGGCTCAAACTCACAAATTAAGCAATTTGAGTTTAAATACTTACTTCTTGTTCTTGTACCAGCTTTCTTATCTCCTATGATCTGGTCCTTTGAATGGTTCCTTCTTACATATCTTGCAAGTACAAGTATAGCTCTTTGTGTATCAGCTTGATCTTCATTACCTTGCACATTATCTGGATCATTATCCTGATCGTCGATAACAACATTCTGACTGTCGGTTGCAACATTCTGTTGTTCTAGAATTAAGCACTATTGCTCGGGTAGATATATGGGTTCTTCATAATATACAAACTTGTTGTAGTCTTCTAGTTCTTTTGTACTTTCCAGCTCATTCTTTTCTGCAAATTCATCAATATTCACATTTACACTTTCAACTATTTTGTTAGAAGCCTTGATTAGACATTTAAAAGCTTTGCTCTTGGTAGAATACCCCAGAAAAATACCTTAATCACTTTTGGCATCAAGCTTTCCATTTCTATCATCCTTTAAGACATAACATTGACTACCAAATATTTTGAAGTAACTTACATTGGGTGTTTTACCATACCATAGCTCATAAGGTGCCTTCTTTGTGTCCTTCAATTGTACTATGTTAAGTGTACAAATAGCTTCCCTCCAGAAGATTTGGGTGATGTCCTTCTCTATCATTAGTGTTCTTGCACAATCAACTATTGATATGTTTCTTCTCTCAGCAATCCCATTTTGTTGTGGTGTTCTTGGTGCATAAACCTGTCTTTTTGTACCATGCTCATTATAGAAATTAATGAATTCATTTGATATAAATTCTCCTCCTCTATATGATCTTAAGCATTTTAGATCCTTACCACTTTGTTTTTCTACCATAGCCTTATACCATCTAAACATCTTGAATGCTTCAGATTTTTCTTTTAGAAACATGACTGACATCATTTTAGAGTAATCATTAAAAAAGAGAATAAAATATCTATCTCCATAATAACTATTTGTCCTCATAGGTCCACATAAATTAGTATGGACTAATTCTAGAATATCATTAGATGTATGGGTTTTACTTTTGAAACTAGACTTTGTCATTTTACCTTTTTGACAATTCTTGCACATGATGTTGTCTGGCTTTGTCATCATCCATAAGCCTCTTACACTTCTTCTTTTGCTTATTTTCATCATGTTGTCAAAATTCACATGACACAATCTTTTGTGCCACAACCATATGTCTTCATTTTTAGTCATTAAGCAAGTGGGATTAGTATC
>MU223774.1:623645-649989 GCA_018584345.1 Thuja plicata | reverse complement strand
TGCAGAGTATACCAATCAATCCAGAAATGCATATGTGAAATATAAAACAATAAAGTAATAAACCATACACACATAACACATGGATTTTAACATGGAAACCCTGTTAAGGGAAAAACCATTGGGACCGGTACCCCAAATTTTCACTCTTCCGAAGTGAGCCCTGTTAGGAGCCAACCTTGTTAAAGGTTACAAACACATTGTTAGGTGTGACCTTGTTAGAGGATTTTAATATGAGTCTATCACTTGATATCTACCATGTATATGCTGCCAATATTGATCAACCTCTATGGGCACAATAGGTATCTGGCATATCTGGTGCTACCTAACTGCATCAGCCTCCTTTTTAGACTGTGTCAATATCGGGCACTTAATGCTATCTTCATGATAAAATTTTTGGCAATCTGTTAGGATATACCTCAATTATAGAAGATGGTTAAGTCCTACTCTGCTAAGAGACTTGATGCTTCAATGGTTAAACTGAAACATTATGACCTGTTTCTAATGCAACTTGAATTGTAGATTTTAAAATATATTTAAGTACAATACCTCTATGACCAATGTATCAATTCATCTCTTTGTGCTCCACACTTTCTGCTCTGTGATGCTGTGCTTCACTGTTCATCGGTGTCCACAGAATTCTTTAGCTCTCATTCAACTTGATTGATTAGGACTGTATGAAGTTATCCTTCATAAGTTTCTCTTCAGCATCCTCTTTCTATTCACTCCCCTTCCGTGTATGTGATTGCTTGTGATTACAGAAATTAATTATGCTTGTCTCTTATATAGACATGATATTCCTTTATTCTTTATTCTTGATTCTTGATTCGGTGTAACTCTAGTTAGCTTCAGGATCTCCATCCATTGGGTATTATTGGATTCTGCTCGTCGAGCAACTCTGTTTTCAACTCATCGTGCTTCTTGTGATTCTGCTTCATCAGGCAACTCTATCTTCTGCTCGTCGGGTATCACTGTGACTTTTTCTTTGCCTTTACCGATGGTGTGCACTCTGTTAGTGCTGTCTATCACTTAGTGAATACTTGACTTTTATGCATTGCTAAAAGCATAATCTTTGTTCCATCGATTCTCTAAAGTCTATGACATTATGTACATGACCATACAGATGATATCAAGTTGACATCAATGACAATACAAACCATTAACTAATTTAATGTCTTGCATCATCTTCAACTTAACATTACCAAACATTCAATCAGTTACATGTCATCACACTGCCCGTCAGTGTTTGTGGTCACTTAGTGAACGTTGATCTTCTATGCATTACTAAAAGCATAAACTTTATCTTTCTGATTCTCTAAAGTCTTTGACACTTTGTATATAACCAATCATATTATATCAAGTTGACATCAATGACAACACAATCCATTAACTGATTTAATGTCTTGCTTTATCTTTCTGCATTTTGGTGATCAACTCAAAATCTTCAAACATTCAATCATTTATGGTTCATCAATCTCTCCCTTTGGCATTGATGGCAACACACTACATTATCATACTATATTATATCTTATACAATATGAAATATATCAAGTTTGTATTTCATCAATCTCTCTCATATATTTTGTTCTAAAACCAATACAAATGTCTGGCTCTCAGTAAGCTCATATAGCTTAGATTTGTTTCTTGAAAAGTGTCTTTCTTCGTTCTTCAATCCCTTTACTAGATAGATGTATCAGCTTTGGTCTTTGTTCCTGATATGTTCTCTCCCTTGACTATTTGTCTCCTTAATCATCTCTTTTTCTTTTGACAATAATCTCTCCCTTAGTATATATTCTCTCCCTTTGATGGATATTCTCTCCCTTTTGGATAATGATATAATCTCCCCCTTTGACAAAAATGCCAAATTAAACTTTCATTATGCCAAAGTTATATCTTTTCACCTTTTTATAATATACTCCTTGAATTTCCCTATCCATCAGCAATACAACTCTGTATTATCCAAAAATTATCTCTGGTCTTCGATGTAGACTTGTACCTTGTTGTGTATAGATGAATCTTTGCAGTTCATTTCCTTACTTGTATCAACATGAATAATCTTCTAATTTGTGTATAGGATGATGCAATTCCTTAGCCAGCTTACTGACCGATAGACATGGGTTGCACCCTTAGTCTCTGTCTCAGGTACTCAATTATATCTTTTAGCAATGGCTTGGTAAATATGTTAGCTAATTGTTCCTTGGATTGAACATATTATAGTACCACTTATTTTGCTTACTCTTGTTCTCTTATGTAATGATACTTAATTGCAATATGCTTAGTCTTCGCATGTATGACCGGATTCTTAGAAATGTTTATTGCACTAGTATTATCATAATAGATAATCACTGGTTCAAGAATCTTCATATTCATACCTTCCAGTAATTGTTTGATCCATGCAATATTTGAGCATTTTGCAGCATCAACCACATATTCTGCTTCTGCAGTAGACTGTGATATGCATCCTTGCTTCTTGTTGATCCATGTGACAAGTCTTTCACCCATGAAGAATGCTCCTCTAGTTGTGCTCTTCTTGTCATCTAAGTTTCCAGCCCAATCAACATCTATATATGCTTGAAGATCAAATTTACCCTATTTTTTATGCCATAAACCATAGTCCACGGTGTTCTTTAGATATCTCAGAATTCTTTTGACAGCAATCATATGTGATTCTTTGGGATTAGCAGAGAATCTTGCAACTATTCAAACTATGTGTGCTATATCTGGTCTGGTATGAACAACATACATTAGTTTGCTAATCATTGATCTATACAAGGTTTGATTTACCTCATTTGATTTGTCTTCTTTTGTCAACTTACTTCTGGTTGCCATAGGTGTTCCAACTGGCTTGGAATCTTCCATCTTGAATATCTTCAGCACTTCCTTGATGTATTTGGACTAAGTTATATATATGTCTGCATCTTGTTGAAAAATCTGTAGACTTTAATCTCCCCAAACATAGACATTTCAAACTCTTTTCTCATTTCATTAGCAAAGGATTTACATAACATTTCATTTCCCCCAAATATGATATCATCAACAAATATTTCAGCAATCATAATATTACCATCAGTAGCTTCTTTTAAATACAGATTGTTGTTTTCACTTGTTCTTACAAATTCAATTCTTATGAGATAGGAGTGAAGTCTTTCATACCAGGCTCTAGGTGCTTGTTTTAATCCATACAAGGCTTTGTGTATCCTACATACCATGTTTCTCTTGTCTGGATCAACACACCCTTCTGGTTCTTCAATGTATACCTCTTCTTCCAGAATTCCATTTAGCAATTCAAATTTTACATCCATTTGGTATACCTTGAATCCTTTGAATGCAGCATAATCAAGTAAGATTCTTACTCCTTCTAGTCTAGCAACGGGTGCAAAGGTTTCACCATAATCAATACCTTCTTCTTGTGCATACCCCTTGCATACTAATCTTGCTTTATTCCTTGTGACTTCTCCATTCTCATTCATCTTGTTTCTGAATATCCATTTGGTACCAATGACATTCTTGTCATCTAGTCTCGGTACTAGTGTCCATGTCTTGTTCTTCTCAATCTTTTCTATTTTTTCATTCATAAAACTAACCCATTCTTTATTTTTAAGTGCAGTATTAACAGATTTAGGCTCAAAATCACAAAGTAAACATCTAGTGTTCAGTGACTTACTTCTTGTTATCATTCTAGCCTTCTTGTCTCCTATGATCTGATTCGTTGGATGATTTCTTCTGACATACTTGGCAAGTTTTGATTCAACTCTTTGTCCATCATTCTGATCATCATCTTGACCTTCGTTTTGATCTCCATCGCTTGAAACATAATCTTGAGGATTTTCTTGATTTTTGATAATTACAGCCTAATGCTTGGGAGCGATACACTGTTTCTTTGGTAGAGTGTCATGTTCTTCAATGTAAACAAATCTGTTTTAGTCTTTTGGTTCTTTTCTACTTTCCTTATCATTCTTCTATGCAAATTCATCTATTCTTACATTTTCACTTTCAATGATCTTGTTAGGGGACTTGTTAAGACATTTAAATGCTTTGATTTTGGTGGAATACCCTAGAAAGATACCATCTTCACTTTTGGAGTCAAGATTTCCATTTCTATCATCTTTGAAAATATAACATTGACTACCAAAGATTATGAAGTAACTTACAATGGGTGTGTAACCATACCATAGCTCATAGGGTGTCTTCTTTGTGTCCTTCTTCAATTGTACTATGTTCAATGTGTAGACAGCAGTACTGACAGCTTCCCTCTAGAGAGTTTGAGTGATGCTTTTCTCAATCATCAATGTTCTTGCACAATCAACAATTGATCTATTTCTCCTTTTAGTAATTCCATTTTGTTGTGGTGTTGTTGGTGCTGAAACTTGTCTTTTAATTCCATGCTCATTGCAATAGTTAGTGAATTCATCATATACAAATTCCCCTCCTTTATCTGATCTCAAGCATTTCAATTCCTTACCACTTTGTTTTTCTACCATAGCCTTATACCATTTAAACATCTTGAATACTTATGATTTATCTTTTAAGAACATAACTGTCATCATTCTAGAATATTCATCTACAAAGAGAATGAAGTACCTATCACCATAGTAACTCTTTGTCCTCATGGGTCCACATAAATCAATATGGACTAATTTTATAATAGCATTAGATGTATGGACTTTACTCTTGAAACTAGATATTGTCATCTTACCTTTTTGACAATTCTTGCACATGATATGCTCAGGCTTTGACATGCTTGGTAAGCCTCTTACTCTTCTTTTATTGCTTATCTTTATCATGTTGTCAAAATTCACATGGCATATTCTTTTATGCCACAACCATATGTCTTTGTTTCTGGCCATTAAACAAGTGGTGTTAATATCATCAAGATAGAAAAGGTTACCTTTTGTCTGTTCACCAGTTTCAATCAACCTTCCTGATTCATTGAAGATCTTTGCCTTATTATTTTCAAATGCTAATCGGTGACCTGTGTTATTCAACCGTGAAACACTTAATAGATTATAATTAAGCCCTTTTAACCAGTAAGAATTTTCACATTTGATCAGGTTATTCAACATTATGGTTCCTTTACCTTCAACTGGACAAGGTGTGTCATTACCCATTCTTACTGATCCACCATTATAGTATTCAAAAGTTTCAAACTTTTATGTATCACCGGTCATGTGGTGAGTGCAGCCACTATCTATAATCCAAACATCATTCTTACTAACCTTAGATATGAGTGCAGTCTCTACATACCTTTCTTCTTCATCTGAATCATCCTTCATGGCTATAAATACCATCTCAACATCTTCATCAGATTCGGTGTCAGTATCATCAGTTCTTTTCTCAGCCAAGTAACAAGCTTTCTTTCCTTTGTCTTTGTAGTCTCGGGTATCTCATCTATCATATTGTTGATTTCTTCAGTAATCTCTGTTATCACCTTGGTCAAACTTCTTTTCACATGTTCTATCATTACTTCTATCATCTTTTCTTCTGTTAGGACATCTTGCAGCAAAATGTCCAACATGTTTACAATCAAAACATACAAGTGGTAATTTACCTTTGTATCTACCTTTTCCTCTCTTCAATCTTCTTGTCATTAGTGCTTCAATCTCATCAAGTCCTTGGTCATCATTATCACTTTCACTATCATTTCTAATAGTGTGTTTATGACTTGACTTACTTATTTTTAAAGAAGATTTGAATGCAAACTCTATAGATGGTAAGACACTATTGTCAAAGTGATTCATTTCAAATGAAATCAGTCTACCAATTAGACTATCTAGAGTAACATTATTGTTTGCAACTACTCTCATTTCTTGTATAGAAGATACTCTAATAGCATACATGCAGTAAGGTTCTTAGGACTTTACTTAACACTGTCTCTTCTTCAAGTACACCTCCAACTCCTCGGATAGCATTCACTACCTCTTTGATTCTGCAACTATATTGAGTGATATTTTCTCCTTCTTTCATCCTTAGGTCATCAAACCTCCCTCTTAGACTTTCTGCATTGGCTCTTAATACATTAGCATCTCCTCCATGTACCAGCTTCAATTTATCCCACATTTTCTTTGCAGAGGTTTAGGTTTTGACATCTTCAAACTCAGCATTAGAGAGTGAGGAAGCAAGTTCTATCATCATGCAATTATGCTCATGCTTTTATCTCAATTTCTCAAGTGTGTGAGGTCCTATATGCAACACATATTCAGTATCTAGGTGTTGAGTAACATCATTACCAATACCAGATAGGTGGAGTCTTATTCTGCTTTGCCATGATGTAAAGTTGTCTTTATTCAACTTGGGCACATCTCGTTTGTTCATCTTGTGATCTTTTGCTTAAGCTATTAAACTCCCTTTCTAAGCACACAAGCTTTGATACCAATTGTTAGAATAACTGAGAGGGGGGGGGGGAGGAGGGGTGAATCAATGGCCTAAAAAATATTCCAATAAATCAACCCAAAAACTTAGTACCACAATATTAAGCCTCTAGTTATCTTCAGTCATACAAGATGCATGCCTTCAAACAATCTTAACAAATAACTACTGCTCATAGTTCACTATTAAACCTTATTCTTATTGTTTACCGATTAGCAGTCTTTCATTTACTGAAATACAGTAAATTTGTTAGTGTATACCAATCAATCGAGATTAGTTATGTGTAATGCAAAACACAAAAGTAATGACTCATAAACACTATGACACATGGATTTTTAACGTGGAAACCCTATTAAGGGAAAAGACACTTGAGACTGGTAACCCAATTTTTTTGACTCTTCTGAAGTGAGTTTGGTGAAGAGCCAACCCTGTTAAAGGTTACAAACACACTGTTAGGTGTGACCTTGTTAGAGGATTTAAATAGAATAGTTTGTCACTTGATATCTGGCATCTCTATGCTACCTTCTATGACCAAACCCACTGTAGTTTGTCAAATGGTATCTGGCATCTCATGATATCTTCATGATCAAATTTTTTGATACTCCTTGGGATGTATCTCAATATAGAAAGGATTGTTAAGTCATGCTCGGTTAAGAAACTTTATGATCCAATGGTTAAATTGAAATAGTAAATGATCTGTTCACATATATAACTATAAACTTGTGGATTTTCAGATCTATTGTAAGCTCATAATACTTTTCTGATCAATGTATCTTATCAATACCTTTTCTCCAATTCTTTTTGCTCGGTGATGTTGTGCTTCTCTGTTTCTCAGTGTCTGTAGAAATATAGCTCTGTTATTTAGCTTGATTGATCAGGACTGTATGAAGTTGTTCTTCACCAGTTTCCCTCTAGCATCCTTCTTCTCTATTCACTCCCCTAATTCATAATGAAATAGATTGTCTCTTTATAGATATGATATCACCATTTCTAAGTTCTTGACTTTCTTGTTCTTGGCGTGATCCGAAATTCTAACCAATCTTGATTTAAAGCTTTTACTCCTATTTTATCTCGTAGATATCTTCTTGACAACTATAATAAAACTACTTTAAATCTTTCACTTATCTCTGGCTTTAACTTATCGATGAAAACAATATTAACAACCAGTTAACTCCTTCTTTAGCTCTTTCCAGCTAAGTCTTTTGTCGTTTATGAACTTTAGTTATTTTCGGTGTTTTAACTCTTTGTTAGCTTCAGTCAACACTTTAGTTCTCCTCGGGCATCTCCGTTGGGGTTTTCTGTCCATCGGGGTTGTCTATCCATTGGGCATCACTGTGAATTTCTGCTCATTGGTAATGCTTGTGATTCTACTCGTCATTAATGCTTGGTGGGTTTTTTGCTCGGGCAACACTGTGACTTTACTTTCGGGTTTCTCTTTCCGTCGGGGTGCACTACCCGTCGGTGTTTGTGGTCACTTAGTGAATGCTGATCTTCTATGCATTACTGAAAGCATAACCTTTATCTTTCTAATTCTCTGAAGTCTTTGACACTTTGTATATAACCAATCATATTATATCAAGTTGACATCAATGACAACACAATCCATTAACTGATTTAATGTCTTGCATTATCTTTCTGCATTTCGGTGATCAACTTAACATCTTCAAACATTCAATCAGTTATGGTTCATCAGTGGCCTCCTTAGATCAACATCAACCTACAAAAAAAAATCATAAAAATATTCCATGCTGTTTGAAAGATATGACCAAATTTCATGTTGAGTTGATTAAGAGCAGTGGACAAAACTATGGCCATACGACCAAGAACAAGGGATTCTTTTGGTTGTCTAAAAGTGATTATTGATCTATAAGTTCACGTCGGGTTCATGAAAAATGTGTAGATCTAATCTTGATCCAACTCGAATAACGAGGGTTAGTAGCACCGAATGGAAATGGAGGAAAGCAATCAAAATTACTAAGAATGAATCTATGGACAATAATATTACAATAAATTAAAGAGGAAAACAAACGAATGCAAACCATAATGCTCGAGGCTTCTATTGCTTCTCTCTAATCATTCTGAAATGTTGGATAAAAGGTGCTCAGTATTAGTATTGGTGGCGTCTATGACTTGGGAGTTTTGAGAAAATGATATTGATATGATCACAAGAATGTTTGATGCTTCGCAAGAGAATCCTGCAGAGTGTGCACAAAGCTTGAAATCTTGGATCCTTCAAATGGTTGAGAAGGGTTGATTATATAGAATATGGACATGATATGGATGGATGAGATCAATCCTAGCAATTGGAGGGTGAATGGTTGAGATCAAAAGGAACTAGAGAAGCACTCAATAAAATCCACCTCTTCAACTTGGAGAGAAGAGGTAATGTATTAGTTAACTGAGAAGCAATCAGTAAAGTCCACCTCTTCAACTTGGAGAGAAGAGGTGACATTTTAGTTAACTGAGGAGCAATCAGTAAACTCCACCTCTTCATTTTGGAGAGAAGAGGAAATATTTAGTTAACTAAAAAGAAACCAATAAACTCCACCTCTTCATCGTGGAGAGAAGAGGAAATGTTTAGTTTAACTGAAAAGCAACTAGTAAACTCCACCTCTTCAACTTGGAGAGAAGAGTGGATGTATAGTTAACTGAAAAGATGATCAAGAGTTACCTTTTTGAACTTGAGAAAGGATTTGTTTGAATATTTAATTGATTTTTGTAATTAAAGTATTCAAACATGAGATAATTGAATTCTTTTTTATTTAGAATTGAATTATTAAGTGAATTAAATTAATTCAATAGAATTAATTAATAATTAGAAGAATTAATTAATAATATTAAATATTTTAAATTTAAACTTTAGGAAATTTAATTTAATTAATTAATAAAGATTAATTAATTAAGGTTAATTAATTAAATAAAATTAATCATTTAATTACTTTTGGAAAATGATTAAATGATGTGGGGAATGGATTTAGAAGAAATAAATGATTAATTAATGATTGAAATACCATTAATTAATAAATGAAAATTAGTGTTTTAATGTAAGGTCACAAGTATGTCCATTGTACGATGTCTACAATATTTTCTTTATCTCTCAAGCTACACATTGTTGATGTATAGCATCAGTCGAAGTGATACCGAGCATTTGAATTCATGATTTACATGAACATTGTTTCATACATTATATATATATATATATATATATATATATATATATATATATGGTTGATTATTCATAAATGACTTTAATTATCAAATTGAGCTCTTATCATTGAAGAGACTATTGTGTTATCGGGGCTGTTGAATATATTTGTTACTGTCGCCGATTGAAAGCAAACTAATTGTATTTGTTATGCATCGATCAGTTATCAGCTATGCCCACGTAGGGACATGACCCTACGTGGCCTTTGGCCACGTAGAGTCATGTCTCTACGGGGACATGACTCTCTTCATATATAACATAGAGCAATCATGGAGGACGGATATCAATCACAAGGCATATACAGTCCCAACGATCGCTCTCTCTCCAACAAAATAAAGACATTACTCAAGACAAGTTCGTCGATCCTTCATTGCTATTCAAGTTTGAATATTGTCTCACACAGGCTGCCACTCTAGTTTGAAGATCCGCATCATTAAGAACAAGACAGTCAAACTATTATATCAGTAAGTAAATCTGATTTTGCACAGTCTGCAATTATAGTTTATATCTCTATCAGAGATCCTGCATTTAACATGGTATCAGAGCCATCCTGATAGAAAATTCTATTATTCATAATTAAAATTAAAATCTCAGATTTATCAATATTAGAATTTTATCCTCAAATTCAAAATGGTTAATCATGTAAGATTAGAGGATAGACTTGAGGGAGCATCAAACTTTTCATCATGGAAAATTCGAGTCATGATAGTACATAGAATCAAACAAACCTATTCCTGAAAATGATCTTGATAAAACGACATGGAAAAGACACAACAATAAGGCCATGAAAATTATTATAGACTATGTGAAGGATCATATTCTTCCATCTATATCTAGTCTTAAAACTACATTTGAAATGTTCTCTACTATTAGGAACACTTTTGAAATCAATAATACTAGTAGACTTCTAACTTTAAAGAAAGATCTTCTATACATAAAAATGAATAATGGGGAATCAATTACGTCCTATTTTCTAAGAATCTCTGAGTTAAAGATCAACTTGCAACAATTGGAAATCAAGTTGATGACAAAAAACTTAGCATTATAGCATTAAAAAGACTTCCACTATCTTGGGAAACCTTTATTCGTGGTCTAAGCTCACACCCTGATCTTCCTAAATTTGAATTACTTAAAAATGAATGCACTAAAAAAGAATCAAGATTAGTTTCCAGAGTATTAAGCATAAATCAAGAGGGAGATATTCAAGCTCTTCATGCTAATTCAAACAATAAAGAAGAGAAAGGAAAATTCAAACGTAATAAGAAGGAATTCAACAAACCAAATAAGAAACTAGATTGGTCAAAAGTAAAATGTTTCAAAGGTGACAAAATTGGTCACACTCACAACTTCTGCCCTGAACAAAAAAGAATTCAAGCAGCCCTAGCAGAAATTAAGGAAGAGAAAGAGGAAAAAGAAGGAAACTTTGCATTTTATCTAGCTCTCTCAAGTGAATTAAACTCAAACAAAAACACCTGGATTATAGATAGTGGAGTAGCTCGTCATATTACAGGTTTTAGAGACAAATTTGAAAGCTTCTCAAAATACTCCTTGGAAGAAGTAACCATTAGATATAATTCTACTCATCTGATTAAAGGTATTGGGTCTTGCTCAATTCATCTAAATTTAGGTATCACTCTCCAACTTATAAATATTTTATTCATACCTGGTATAAAAAGAAATTTGGTCTCTATCTCCGGTCTTGCTGATCAAGGATTCAAAATATCCTTTCAAGAGGATAGAGTTCTATCTTGGCCAAAGAACTCCAACATCAAGAAAGATATATCTATTGGATTTAGAGATGGAAGTTTATATAAACTTTTCAATCAACAAAATTTAGCCCTAAGTCGTGAAACATCCAATTCTACCAAAATTTGGCATAGGAGACTAGGTCACCTTTATTTCCGTGCATTGTCATCGATAGGGAAAATTGTAAAAGGATTACCTAGTCTCAAATCTGATCTCTTAGGCATTTGAAAAGGATGTGCCCTAGGAAAAAACACCAAGAAATCCTTTCCTAAAAGCATTCACAAATCAAAATTTGTACTTGAACTTATTCACATAGACCTATGTGGTCCTATGTCTATACCTTACCTAAATGGGTGTCTCTATTATGTAATTTTTATTGATGACTATTCTAGAAGAACTTGGATCTACTTCCTCAAACAAAAGGAATCAATTGAAGTATTATCAAAATTCAAAGAATTGAAAGCTCTAGTAGAAAACTAGTCTAGACAGAAAATAAAAACACTAAGATCAGACAATGGAGGTGAATACATCTCTAAAATTTTCAAAGATTTTTGCATTACTGTTGGGATTAAGAGGGAGTTTTCTGTACCATATATTCCTTAATAGAATAGAGTTGCAGAATGTAAAAATAGATCAATTATTGAATCAGCCAGAGCAATGACGCATGACCAAAATCTTCATACTTCTTTTTGGGCTGAAGCATCTAACATTGCAGTTTATATTCAAAATAGATGTCCTCGCTCAATATTAGAAAACACCACTCCTGAAGAAGTATTTTTGGGTATCAAACTAGATCTAAGTCACCTAAGAATATTTGGGTGTCCTATTTATATTCATATTCCTAAAGAGAAAAGAACAAAACGAGAACCATCTGGAAAGAAGGGAATATTCATTGGATACAGTGAAACAACCAAAGGCTATAGGATCTATGTTACGGGTCAAAGAACAATTGAGATCAGTAGAGATGTTAAATTTGAAGAAGATATTGCCTTCAATCTTTCTAAGAACATTGATGAACCATATACAAAACCTTCCACTGAATTAGATGAAGATCACCCAATAGAAAATGATAGAGAGAATGATACTGAACCTCCTTCACCTACTATCTCAAATTTAGAGAGTATTGAAAATGTTAAAAACAAAAAGGGCCACTTTGGGCTAGGAAAATGATAGAAGAGAATCATGTTGAACCTGATGAAGTAATCAGAGAAAGAAAGAAAACAAGAAACCAGTCATGTTATGTGGCACTATTAACTGAACTTATCAAAATAGAACCTTCAAATGTTGAAGAATCCTTATCAAGCAAACCTTGGAAAGAAGCAATGATTGAAGAATATAATTTAATACTAAAAAATGATGTATGAGATGTTGTACCTAGACCTAAGAAAAAATCAGTTGTTTCTTCTAAGTGGCTTTACAAAATCAAGCGTGCACCTGACGACAACATTGAAAAATACAAAGCCAGATTTGTAGCACGCGGGTTCTCACAGAAGGAAGGTATCGATTATGAAGAAACTTTTGTTGCAGTTTCTAGGTAAACATCTGTTAGGACTATCTTGGCAATCGTAGCATCCAAAGGATGGAAATTTCATCAAATTAATGTTAAAACAACATTCTTAAATGGTGAAATTGAAGAAGAAGTTTATATTGAGCAACCAGAAGGGTTCATCACTCATGACAAAAATTCCAACGTGCGTAAGTTAAAGAAAGCACTATATGGTCTTAAACAAGGTCCCAGGGCATGGTATGAAAGAATAGATAGATATCTAACAAAGTTAGGGTATTCTAAAAACAAAGCTAATCCCAACTTATACTTCAAAATAGATGGTGATGACATGATTATTCTTGTGTTATATGTTGATGATTTGTTGATAATAGGTGAAGAACATCTTATAAACAAATGCAAACAAGAAATAATAGTAGAGTTTGATATGAAAGATCTAGGTCTTCTCCACTACTTCCTAGGACTAGAAGTCTAGCAAAAGGGGAACTGCATTTTCCTAAATCAGGGAAAATATACTATCGATATTTTGATGAAATTTGTGAAATTTGGAATGATGGATTGTAAACCAGTTACTACTCCCATGGAAGTCAACCTACATAAGCTGAAGGATGATATGTTTGAATCTAAATCTACCGATCCTTCTTACTATAGGCAGATAATTGGATCTTTAATGTATTTGGTGAATACTCATCCTGATATATGTTATGCTACTAATACCTTAAGTCAGTTCATGTGTGCACCAAAGAAGATACATCTAATGGAAGCCAAATATATCTTAATATATCTCAGAGGTACAGTTGGTATGGGACTCAGATATGATCAAGTCAAAATCAATCTTCATGGATATTCAGATTCTGATTGGGCAGGTAGCCCTACTGAACGTAAAAGTACTACTGGATGTTGCAGTCTTGGATCTGGGATGATTTCTTGGTTCAGTAGAAAAAAATCCTCAGTTGCATTAACCTCTAATGAAGAAGAATATATAGCCTCCTCCATGGGAGCTAGAGAAGCGGTATGGTTACAAAAATTACTAGTTGATTTATTTAAGAAGCCTCTAAAGCCAACTATCATTCACTGCGATAATCAGAGTTGTATCAAGCTTTCAGCTAATCCAGTTTTTCACAATCAATCTAAGCATATTGAAATACCTTATCATTACATTAGAGATATGGTAGATCAAGGTGTTATCAAATTGGATTACATAAGTACAAATGAGCAAACAACGGATTTTTTTACCAAGCCTCTTGCCAAAGTGAAATTGGAATACTTCAGAGGAAAACTTGGTATGATTAAATTGTAATGTTGAATATTGAATTTAAATTTAAATTTATATGTGCTTATGCTTCTATGGTTGTTTAGTTGCATCAGATATATAATGAAAGGTGACAATCTTTTCATGGACATATATATATTCAGAAGGTAATCTTTGTAAGGTGACGATCTTGCAAATGATAGGCCTGTTATTATGACAGTTTTGTTCCGGATACGCTAGAAGTCATTGATAATGAATGCATTATGATTACTCTAGATATTGTTGTGGAAAATTAGAGATCATAATATATGTTATGATAGTGTTCATAACATGGTGATTGTAATTATTTCACAAGTCACTATTTCAGAGTGTTAAAGTCAGATAATGTGTTGTGTATAAGATATCCTTAATACTGATATCTCATAAAGTTTTTGTCACTTCTACCTTGCTAAGAGGGAGTGTTTATGTAGAGCATCAGTCGAAGTAATAATGAGCATTTGAATTCATGATTTACATGAACATTGTTTCATACATTATATTATTGATAAGAATAGGATATATATACATATATATACACATATATGTTTATATGTATATATATATATATGGTTGATTATTCATAAATGACTTTACTTATCAAATTGGGCTCTTATCATTGAAGAGACTATTGTGTTATCGGGGCTCTTGAATATATTTGTTACTGCCACCGATTGAAAGAAAACTAATTGTATTTGTTGTGCACTGATCAATTATCAGTTATGCCCACATAGGGACATGACCCTACGCGGCCTTTGTCCATGTAGAGTCATGTCTCTACGGGGACATGACTCTCTTCATATATAACATAGAGCAATCATGGAGGACAGATATCAATCACAAGGCATATACAGTCCCAGGGATCGCTCTCTCTCCAACAAAACAAAGACATTACTCAAGGCAAGTTCATCGATCCTTCATTGCTATTCAAGTTTGAATATTGTCTCACACAGGCTGCCACTCTAGTTTGAAGATCTGCATCATTAAGAACAAGATAGTCAAACTATTATATCAGTATGTAAATCTAAATTTGTACAGTCTGTAATTATAGTTTATATCTCTATTAGAGATCCTGCATTTAACACACCTAATTACATTAGCTATGGACTTTAAATGTTCTTTGTTATGAAAATCACAGAGAAGAGAAAATACACATAACACATAATTTATGTGGAAAGACCTAGTAAAATTATACCAGGAAAAAAACCATGGGAAAATGTCTTTCAATATTATTCTCAGAAATTTTCATAGTTACAACAATCTTCAAAACTTATCTACAAACATGACTTCAAGTTGCAAATAACAACCAAGTTGTAGAGTCCTAATTTTAGACCACTTACTAAATTTAGTATGACTCATATAACTACATGTACAACACTTGTCTAAATTACTATTTTTGGTAAGTCACCAAAGATAGCTTACTATCTATCGTAAGTCAACTCATAAATAACATCTATTTATAGTAACTCTCCAAAAAAATTGTGCCTCTGACATGACGCCTTACAGCGAGTGCCTTAATGGTGCACTAGATGATTCTCCATGATGAATCAAATCCATTTGATGACTCAACCACAACTAGATGATTCTCCATGATGACTCAACCACTACTAGTGGTTCTCCATGATGAGTTCACATTCCAACATTCTCCCACTTGAAGTCAAATTACAAACTTATGAAATTCCTCTATTGAAAGCCCATTGCCAATGTTACCTGTTATCAGGTAATCTACAGACCAAGAGAAGTTATGCACCAAATATACTTATCTCTACTAATAGCCTTCATCATTATATTTGCAAGGTTAATATAGGTGTGAATCTTGGCCAAAGATATCCTCCTTCCATCACTTCACAAACAAAGTGATATTGACTATCAATATGCTTTGTTCTGGAATAATATGTTGAGTTCCGTGCTAAGTGAATTGCACTTTGACTATCATAGTGTAAAACCATTTTATCATGTTTTACTTGTAACTCACCCAAAATCCTATGATTCTAGATTGCCTCCTTGCTAGCCTGTGTTGTTTTCATATATTCAGCTTTAGTAGTTGACAGTGTTAGCATTGTCTGTAACTTTGATACCAAGCTAGCAATGCCTCCAACTAAGGAGAAAACATAACATGTAGTATACTTTCTGTTATCTTTGTCTCCACCAAAATTTGAATTTACATACCCATCTACTTGAAGACTACTCCCACTGTAATAGATAGAAGCATTTGAAGTGCCTCTTACATATCTAAGAATTGACTTCATAGTTGTCCAATGATCAATACCCGGATTCTCCATGTACCAACTTACAACTCTCATTATGGGTGTAATGTCTAGTCTAGTGCATACCATGGAAAACATAAGACAACCAGCTGTTGATGAGTATGCTACATGAGACATTTGTGTCTTCTTTGTTTCTGTGTTAGGGTACTATTCTAAAGACAACTTAATGTGAACAAGAAATGGAGTACTAACTAGTTGTGCATTCTGCATATTGAAGCGTTGCAAAACCTTCCCCACATAAGTCTTCTATAACAACCATAATTTTGTGTTATTTATGTCTTTATGTATCCTTATTCCAATAATCTAATTTGCACTTCCTAAGTCCTTCATGTCAAACTCCCTAGCAAGTTGAGTTTTCAAATGGATGATTTTATCCATGCTGGGACCTGCAACCAACTTATCATCTCCATACAAAATTAGAATGATAAAACTGTCATCATCATACCTTTAAAAATAGGCACAATGATCCGCCTCACATATACTAAACTCTATACTCATAATGAAGGAATCACATCACTCATACCAACACCTTGGTGCTTGTTTTAAATCAAAAATGATTTTTTCAATAGGAAAACAAGACTCTCCTTGCCTTTTTCCTTAAAACCTTATGGTTGCTGCATATAAATCTCCTCAGAAAGATCACTATGCAGGAAGGTTGGTTTAACATCTAACTATTCTAACTCCAAATCAAGACTACCAATAAGAGCTAAAAAAACTCTGATAGTACTCAAGCGTACAAAATGTGAAAAAATTTCATCAAAATCTATACAATATTTTTGACATACCCCTTGGCCACCAAACAAGCTTTATATCTCTCCAAATTATCATTTAAATCCCTTTTCATCTTGAAGACCCACTTGTTCCCAATGGATAATCTTCCTTTGGGTAACGGAACAAGCTCCCATGTCTTATTTTTATGAAGAGATTCCATCTCCTCTTCCATAGAAGCTCTCCATTTGTCCGTAGATTCTTCTTCATAAGCCTCCTAATATGAATTGGGTTCACCAACATCAGTTAGTAACGCATAAGCAGAATTGAAAATAGAAGAGTGCCTTGCAGGTGCTTTAGATTCTCTATCAGATATTCTTACAAGGGGTGATGTTTCACCCTATGACTCATCTGGTTGTTGTTCATCTGGATGATCTTCTTCTAATTGCTCTTCATCTAGATTATCATCATATTTTTCTACCTCTACGGGAATAACTTCAGTACCTTGTTATTTGTCACCTCTTTTCATTAAAGAACACATCTCGACTAATTAAGGCAGTAGTATCCCACAACTTGTACCCCTTTGTACCTTCTACATAACCAAGAAAAATACATTTTGTGGACTTCTTGTCCAATTTATTTATACTCTCTTTAGGAATATGTGCATAAGCATCAAAACCAAAAACATGGAGAAATGAATAATCAATTGGTTTACCTTTCCAAATTTCTTTAGGAATTTATTATCAAGAGCAGTAGTGGGTGAGCTATTGGCCAAGAAACAAATTGTGTTTACAATGTCACCCCAAAACTTCTTCTCTAAACTAGCAGGGCTCAACATGCATCTGGATCACTCCATAATTATACAGTTCATGTGTTCAACAACATTATTTTGTTGTGGTGTCCTAGAAACCATCAATTGTCTTGAAATTCCATGTTCACTACAACACTGGTTAAATTCTTTTGGACAATACTCACCTTCATTATATGTTCTTATACATTTTATTGTCTTGCCTTTTTTATTCTCTACTAGAGCTCTTAACCTCTTGAAACAAGAAAACCCTTCAGATTTATTGAAGAGAATATAAATCCACACCTTATGATAACAACCATCTATACATGAAACAAAATATGATGAACCTCCAAAAGATGTAACAAGAGATTCCCAAGTATCTGGATGTATTAAATCTAATACATTTTTGCTTGTAGTAGTACTTCTAGAAAAACTTAGTCTATTTTTTTTTCAAACAAACAATGCTCACAAAAACTTAAATCTTTAGATTTTTCACCTGGGAGAAGATTTCTATCTAGAAATACCTTGAGACCTCATTCACTCATATGGCCTAGCCTTTGGTGCCAGGTTGTTAATGATTCCATCTCTGCATTAGATACCACAACATCCTCTCCATTGTTAGTTTTTCCAACCAACCTATAGAGATTTCTAAATTTTTCTCCTTTTAGCACAACTAAGACTCCCTTTGTTACCTTTAGACAACTATTTTCACCACTAAACCGAAAACCTTGTTCATCAAACACTCCAAGTGAAATAATTTTTTTCTTTAAACCAAGTACATGTCTAGCATGCCGAAAAAAGTTCTAATTACTCCATCAAACATCTTAATTCATACCTCTCCTTCACCAATGGACTAACATGGGTTGTCATTTCCTATCTAAACTATACCTCCATCACAAGCCCGGTAAGTATAAAACTAGTCTCTATGAGGAGTCATATCAATGGAAGCACCAAAATCAAGAATCTAAACATGAAGTAAAGAATATCTTAGATTAGCAGTTAATACCTCCTCATCTTCCAATGGTGTTTGAACTTCTACAGTATTTGATTCATATGCATGTGTACTAGGATTCTCCTTGGTTGCTTTTAGCAACCTACAATCCTTCTTGACATGTCCATTTTTTCACAGTTCCAACACTTCACCTTTTTTTCCCCTTTGATTTAGATCTGGTTTGTCCATGCTCAGTATTAGTTCTTTCCTGAGTTCTGCCTCTAGCAAATAGGGCATCATTTGAAGAGGATCCTTGAGATGTATTTCACCTTGAATTGGTGATTTACACTAAGAAATGCCTACTATTTATAGGAATTCCCAAGGGTAGGGGGTGAGTTTGATTAACCATGGTCAAAGTATGGTTGAGGTTAAGGTTGAGTGATGTGTCCCCTTTGAGTGGACAAGATTGATTTATAGGATTGAGTGATCAAGATAGCAAAACCCTTTTACTATCTCGGTGATCAATTGGTAAACTGGGAAATTATATGATTAATTCAATTAATTAGTGATTTGATTTATTTATTTCAATAATTCAAAATAGCTTGTATTTGATTAATTTTTGCTTTGACTTGTGTTGACCACTTTTAAGTGTATACAAATGTCCCTCTTTGAATCAATGTTTGAAGCACATTGGCTCAAAGAATACCTAATGTCCGATGTATGATATCTGATTTGATGTGAAATTAATGATGATTATGTTCTAATATAAACCATTTATATGATGTTGATATGATGTTGATTTCTTGATATGAATCCTTGATATGACACTGATGTCATTTTCATGATAATGTGATATCTTTGTTGTGAAAATAAATCCATTTTGATGTCCCATTTAAAAAAAAGAATTTCGACGTTTGATGTCCTCAATTTTAAAAAGTGTCCAGATTCACAAAAATATGCACTCTGGTGCTAGTATGCCCCGTCAGGATTAAAATCTAAATGATTTTGAAAATATTTGATCTAATGAAAATGATTTGTATTGATGTGAAAAAATTTGATCCATGTCGGTCATTTCGATTTAAATCTCGATAAATGTAATACCAAGGATGAGAAAAATGCCTCAGAGAATCTTGAGTTAAAAAGCTCCCTAGTTGGAAAAAGAATCCCACCATAATTCTCTCTTTTCTCAAAAAGTTACTTTTTAAGAGATATTTTTGCAACTTATTTCTCATTTGAAGTTTTTGAAATTGGTTGATTTATGTGGTGAAGAAGAGGATAACTAAGGACAATAGTGGTTCCAGTGGCAGATCACCAATTTGAGAGGGTGCACCAGTATTAGAGACCCAAGGAGTATAGCCCCCCGGTATGTGTCATAAAAACCCTCCTTTAGCATACAATTTTGCTTGTTATAGTCAGCTAGGGTTTGAATGGAAATTTTTTGATGTGGGTTTTCAAAAAAAATTGAAAATTTCTATGATTTGGTGTTTAAAATTTGTATAAATTTGCTTCTGGTACATGGTGAGTCATATTTGAACTAGTTTGAAGTCATTTTTGGTAAAGGGGGGCCCTTTTAATGTCCTGTGGGCTGTGCTACATACCTAGGTGTGAGCTTGCTCGCACCGGGTGTGATCTTGCTGACACCGAGTGTGAGCCTTCTCACACCAGATGAAAGGATGTTGGGGGGTTGGTTTTTTCAATTTTTGATGAATAGTGATGATTTTTTCGATTGTGGATGAGTTTGTCAATTTTGATATATTTTTTGATTTTGGCATATGATTTTTGATGTTTGATGTTTTTGTGATAATGTTGTCAATTTTCTGTTGATCTGTCAATTTTTCAGTTCCTCAATATGTGATTTTTGATGTTTGAAAATTGGGATATGTGATTGTTGCGTGTCATGTACCTAAGTAGGATACATTGGTGATTTGAAACCATCTTGGTGTGATATCTATAGGTGTTTGATGTTGTCTCAATTTTCATGATAAGTGTGTCATGTCTTGATGTGTGTGATTTTATATTGTTAAAAGATGTTGATTGCTGTCAAAATTTGTGTGAACAAATGTAGGATCCAAATGTGATGATTGTGTCAGTCAGTATAGGATAATTGATAGTATATCAATGTTGTATTGATATCAAATCAATAGGATATAATAGATGTTGATTTTCATCCTCACGATATAGAGGTGTGAAAAAGTTGATGTGCTTGTTGATTTCCTGTAAATATTATTTGAGCAAGTAGATATTAGGAGGTTGTGATTGAATTTTGATGATTGATCTAATATTGATGTTTGATTTATGACTTTAACAGGTTCAATTGGATAATCTAAATATTAGGGTGCAATACCCTAAACCTTTTTCTATGATTGCATATTTTTCTCAAGAGGAGAGATGCATGATTAGGTGATGTGGGTTTGGGTACCTTCTGCATATGCCCCATATTTGATTGCATAGGGGGTTCTTGACATTCATAACAGAGCAGTGGCATAGTGATTACAAGACATTTTATTTACCTACGGGAGAGATGACTATGACTCTCGAGGATGTGTATCATATATTGAGGCTTCCAATGATTGGAGAGTTGGTTTACTTCAATCCCATAGATGATGGATCAGTAGATCGACGGGTCTTTGAGGATGACAAAATTAGAGGATACACTATGACATGGGATACGATGATTTAAAGACATTATGCCCCACTGCTGTCAATTTTAGCATCATTGATTTGAGGATCTCTTATGTCAGACAGGAGGGCCCATGAATGTCATGTTGGTTGGGGTAGATTATTAGAGGATATGATCATGATTACATGACATTTTTCAAAGGGTACATGTATTCTGGCCCATTTATATCATGAGCTACACCAAGTAGTATATGATCGTGCAACAACCTTATCAGTTGATGTCATAGTCTTGCAAATTTGGGTATGGGATCATCTTCTAGTGACACAGATAGTTACAAAGAGAGTATGAGTGGAGTTTCATCCCTTCATATTCAAATATAGTGGTTTACTTGTCCAGTGAAAGCTAGGAAAGTTGGAGTATTGGAGGCGTCAGATTGATGATTTAGAAACCATTTGTTAGAGACCTTGCTTAGGATGTGAGGAGTGGTGTGAGGATTGCTGAGAGGTTTTTTATATGTTCACATCTAGATAGTTGATTGGTTACATGTTATACATTATTGAGAGATTTATTATTATTAGACTATGGTGATAGTTTTGATGGACTTGGGGTATTCCACAATGATTATCTATGTATGCATGTACCCAAAAGGAGAAACTTGCATGGGTACCATGTGCGTCATGTGAGTCAGCTAGAGATGAGTTCTACGCATTAGCACTAATACCTTGGTATTATTTGGATGATGTCATGGATGTGGGTGTGATTGGCGAGTATATGCAGTGGTTTTTAGCACATCCTTTTCCAAGATTGACCTCACTAGACGAGACACCGCCTCCTTTGGAGAGTGATGATGATGATGATGACCAGCCTCGGTGATGCCCAAGATATGGAGGGAAATGGAGAGATCCTAAAGATGAGGAGGATGTAGTATCTAAGGACATCTTAGTTAGACCAATGAGGGGGAGAGGTGGTAGATTCATTGGATGATATGTCAGTGGAGGTGGTGATGATGGCCATGGAGGAGATGATGGTGGGTATGGGAGATATGATGGTGGTCATATGGGATATGATTATGATCATGGGGTAGATGATGGTGGTAATGGGAGAGATGATGGTGGGCACAAAGGAGGCGATGGAAGAGCAGTTGTTGCTAAGAGGAGGAGAGTGGTGTTTCCAGATAGGGATTAGGTAGCTCACAGAGCTAGGTTAGGTATGGTATAGGATCTAGGATAGGATGTGAAAAGAGGAGTCCCATTTTAGGAGATACAAAGATTATGTAGGGAGTTAGTTATTGCGCAAGTAAATATTACTTTTCTACAAGCACAGATTTAGGCTCATGAGGGTGATTTAGCAATGGCCCGATCAGAGAGGGATCATGAGATGGAGCGTCGGTGTGTTGCTGAGGATTTAGAATGGGGTATTGAGAAGACAAAAATGTAAGGAGTTGCTCATGATCATAACAAAGAGTTGATAGAGATGACAACTTGAGCCACTTATTATTGTGGTGCATATTATGTAGTAGTTCCTACAGATAGACAAGTTCCATCTTTTTTCTCAGGTATCCAGACATGGAGGAGGTCAGAGAGGTCAGTCCAGCCGTGGGATTACAGGTTCGTCTCCTAGGCCTCCTAGGCGACCAGATGTAGGAGCAAGTACATATGGTGGTGCTGGACCCATGACAGATGCATGAGGTAGAGATACAAGTGTAGGTATATGTACAGGTAGTACTTTGATGACATGACCTACATGTATGCACCCTAAAATAGTCGCCTAGACTATGGGCCCCCATTCTTCAATTTATCAAATGACATAATCAATTTATCAAATTCTTGAATCAATGCTTTGCAACATTTTAATTCAAATCAATTTCTTTGATCAAATTGTAATTAATTCAATTATTTCAATATTTCCTAAGGTTTGATCATTTCATCAATTATCTTATTTAATTAAAAGAAAACAATCCCTCTTTATTAAATAAAATAATCTTATTTAATTAAAATCTCTTTTAATTAAATAATTTTATCCTATTACCTATAAAAAAAACAATCTTATATTATTTAATTAAAATCTCTCTTAATTAAATAATATTATCTTATTTAATTAAAATCTCTCTTTTTAATTAAATAAAATAATCTTATTTAATTAAAAGAAAATCCCTCTTTTAATTAAATAAAATCCCCACTTAAATCCCTCTTTGTGTTGAAAAAAGAAAATAAATTAAATAAAAATAAATAAAGTTCTTTTTTCTACACATCTTCCTAAGTGGTGGGATTTTTGCCTCTTAATCATAGCCTTTGATTTTGCCTTTTGAAGATATGAGCACATGGATCAATCAAGATTCAATCTCCACCATTGCTCATTTCTTTTTACCTCTTAATCTCTACTGTCCATTGCTCTTTAAAATGAAACCTCTCCTTCTCATTTGGATAATCAAGAGATACACTTTTATGCTATTGTTATGCTGCAGGTTTGGAGAGCGATCTTGGAGGAGAGTTTGGGCATTTGAGCTTAAACCATGCAACTTCTTCTTCTTGTATTCTTTTCTCATCCATTCATGGAAATCCATTTAGAGTAGATTCATTTTAATTTAAATTCATATTTCCTTCATAGATTAATTTTCATATTTCCTTCCATGCATTATTATCATATAGAATAGCTTCCATTTTCATTTGCATGCATATTTGGTGATTATGGAGACTAGCATTCTTAATCTTCCTTTTTGAATCTCTCATTTTATAGTGTACTTGCATGGGCATAACTAGGTCTAAACTGAGGGCCTTCATCACAAACCCTTGCACTCCATGAATATGGAGCTATGAGTCACCATTTGAGACCTCATTCTTAAGCAATCTTGAATACAATGACTCATAGAAGTGTGTCACATTTTCAACACATATTTTTTGGTGCCCACCGTGGGGCAACCCACCTTTACATGATGGTTTTGATTATTTTTGGAGCTAACCCCCTTGTGCAAATTTGCTTGGAGATAAAAACCCTAAATTTCTAAAAATTTGAACATATCTCCCAAACGGTTTGGAGTTTCAGTTTGAAGTTTGTTTTGTAGGTTTGTGACATATCAGAGAAGCTTCAGTAAAAAATTTAAAATTTTCTGAGGTATTGTGAATTTTTTACAATTTTTTCTTTATTTTTCATAAAAAATTAATTTGCGGCGCAAATCAGCATATTTTTCAAAAAATTTTACATTTCAGGTAGGTATTTAAATTCTACAGGGGTCCATTCTTTGTGTTTTAAATTTGGATGCAATATCATAACTCATTTGGTCAATTTATGAAAACTAGTCTATTTTGGGAAAATGACTCTGTAGAGAACAAATGAAAAGATCTTTTTAAATTTTGACATTTTTGGAAAGCTCTCTTTTTTTTAACAGGGGTCTCTTTTCTGCATTTATGGTTTGGGATCCAAATTCAGGTTATATAGGTCCAATCTTTTGACTAGGACAAAAAATCAAAATTAAAAAAAGGGCATTTAATGATTAGCTTGCACTTATTTTTCACATTGTTCAATGCATGATATAAGTTGTCATTTAGATTATTTGCTAGTTATTATTGCTCCTAACAATTGATTTTTATATCTAACCCTAGGCTTTGCATAAGTTGATTTTACATTGCATATCTTGTTTGTTGTTTGTTGTTTGCTTTGTTTTTTTAATTTTTATTTCTGAAACAACTTAACACGTGGTTTGCAAGACATTGAAAAGAAGACTTAAATAAAGACTACTAATGAATCATCTTGCAGGTTGTCTTGATCGATAGCATGCTAAATTATGTGCTTTCATTTCACTTTGTTTTATTACAATAGGAACCCACATGGAAGACTTCTAAAATGAACTTCTATTTTGGTATTGTAGGAATCACAATAATGTTAGGAAACTATGCTCTCGCCCTTTTAGGATGATCAAAAATTTAGAAGCATTGTTATCATTTTCTTATGTGTTTGAAGTGTCTTTTAGATTGTAATCCTAAAAATTATATAAATGTATCCTCTCCCCTTGCCTTTGTGGATCTTGGGTGCAAGAGAAACTCATATAATTCTTCTAGTGTGGCTACCTCCCAAGTGCTTTAATAGAGCCAGTGAGAGTGGATTTCCCAACTGGTAATAGGCTAAAGCCAAGCCCTTCCAAACCGGTATATAAAAAATACAATTGTGATTAGTCTCATAGTGGATAGGTGTGAATTCATTGTGAAAACCAAAATCTCCTATAGTACCCTAGTGGTGCGTTAAAGTCCCTACATTGTTAAGGTGAAGACCTTGCTTTGAAAGGATTGGGAGAACCCCCTTAATTGATAAAATGAATTGATCACAACCACCTGAATGGATTCCTTGAATACAAACTTTGTTTCAGTGACCAAAAACACTCTATCTGTTGGCGCGGAAGGTTAGAGACCGACTAAGACATCCCACATTTTCACGGCTCTTAGTAGAGACAACGGTCCTTTGGGAAGTGATTCTCTTGGGATTCGAAGCTTGGTGTGCCTGAGAAGTGAGTGCACTGTAAGGAGGAGCCCGTGCTTCCAAGCTTCTAAGTTGTCCGCTATGACTAGACATGGATGAACTTTGGTTCAAATGACAATTTAACAGATATTGCCCTGGCTTACCTAGGTTGTGGAGTGACTGTTCTATTTAGAACAAACAATTTTCTTGATGTGTCTTGCATGAGTGAAATATCAAAATTGTAATACCTACCCCTTAGTCTGCCTGTCTGTGTCGGTTTCTTATCTCTTTTAGGCCCTTTTATGTTTGTGTTGGTTATTTCAGGTGATTTTAAGGATATTCGTGTATTACTTTTCATTATGGTATTGATCCATTGTTAGTTGTATTATATCATCTATTTGCATATGATTTGTGATTATTTCATGTTGGTTATGTTTATGTTATGAAATCATTTTGATCAAGGTTTTCTAACA
>MU223774.1:600668-618612 GCA_018584345.1 Thuja plicata | reverse complement strand
TTGACCTATTTGGTAAACCTTTAGTACCCACTATTATTTATTGTGATAATCAAAGTTGTATCAAGCTCTTTGTAAATCCTATTTTTCACAATCGGTCAAAACACATAGAGATCCCATATCACTATGTTAGAGATATGGTAGATAGGAAGATCATTAAACTGGTCTACATCAGTACTGAAGAACAAAATGCAGATATCTTTACTAAACCTCTTAAAAAAGTAAAGATATATTTCTTCAGAAGGAAAATTGGTTTGATAAAAATATGAATGTAATTATTAATGTACATTTTTGTTTGTGAATAAAATATTGAAATATTTCAAAGTTGTGAAGATGACGATCTTCTGTGTATGTGTAGGTTACTATGTCAAGGTGACAATCTTGACAAAAGTAACTAGGCTTCAAGATCGACTCCTGTAAGGGTTTGTCTCGGATAGGACCAGACATCTTGTTACTTATGTTATTACTTGTTGGGTGATAATTTGTTAGGATCGACTCCTGAAAGGGTTTGTCCTGGATAGGACCAGACATCTTAACACTTATATTATTACTGTGTAATAACTCATCATGATCGACACCTTTTAAGTGTCTTGGATTGGGCCAGATATCATGATATGAAAAGTTCTACAAATTCTATTAAACTCTCTCTCAAGAGGGAGTGTTAAAGTATTGTTCGTTCGTGTTTAATGAATGCCTTGCATATAATATATATATAATAATAATAATAAGTGGATATATATATCTGAATTAAATATGCATTGGAATGAACACACACACACACACACACACACATATTAAATGGCATATCGTATATATTGAAATCAGGTTATATGATTATCGGTTTAAATAATGAATGTGTATCATGATTGTTATGTATTAATAGTCACGATACTATCGTGATTGTTAATACATAACAGTCATGATAGTGACTATATATCGCAACCTTAACAAATGTGATTTGTATTAAAGCAAACCGATAATTATTATAAACAGTCACGTCACTTCATTGTGAACAAACATGTCATTTTTAATATGAACAGTCACGTCACTTCTTGTTCACATTTGCTAGTTCAATATATATAGATATTCAAATATGTAGAATCAATCTATAACCAAGGCAATTGTATTCTACTACATACATTCAGTTTATATCTTATCTTCTGATCCATAATTTCTTAACAATGCTAAGTTGATTTATTAAGTATTGCTTTAGTTGCATGATTAATGATTTAAGTAATTAAAAATATCCTCACATGCATTTTCAATTTAACACTTTGCTTTGATGTTCTAAAGTTGAGTTATAAATGCTTTAAGTGAAAATTAAGAATAAATATTTTCTTTTAATTATTAATTAGATAATTTATATTCCCTTTAGGTTTTCACTTTTTGAAAACCTAATTGTTTGGTTTTCTATATCCTTGGATTGAAAGCCATTTTAGAGATTATTCAATCAGGGGAGAAAGGAAAATCAGGTGATGAAGGATTTGTGAAAGCTTGAGAGCATTTTGGAGCACATTTGAAATTTTTCTTTGCTTGAATTTGTGGATTGTATTCCTCTTATCAGTTATTGAGGTAGGATCTTGTTCATGTCAATTCTAGCTTTCGGATCCCCGTCTTCCATGCATTCGAAAAGCTAGGATCCTTTGTGTGATCTTCCTTGTTTGATTATTGTGTGGTTTATTGATTTAAAATTTAAGAAATATCTTCTTATTTTAATTTTGTGTTTTCCTTCAAGTTTGAATGTTAGATTTGTGCTTGTGGGCATAAAGATTTTATTTTTGGGTGTTAGTTGCAAAATGGGCATTAGGGTTTTCATTTGGAAATGAATTTGTTCAAAATTGCCTTTAGGGTTTCAATTTGGAAAAAATATCATTTTTTAAGAAAATTGATTATTATTGTTAAGAAAGGGTTTAACCCTCAGATACATGAATATCTTACTTTGAAAGTGGAAAATTCACCTTTGTCATGTTCTTGCCAAAATCGGGTCCAGATTTGCATGAAAACAAAACAATTGAGTTAAAATTGCATGCTTGAGAAATAAACTCTTCTTGAAAATAAATTAAAATATTAGAGTTAAAATGTCTCTTGTTATTATCAATTTGCATGCTTAAAAAAAAGAAAACTCTTTTTGAAAAAAAAAACCAAATTAATATTAAATTAGACATCTTTCTTGTTTGAATCAATTTACATGCTTAGAAAATCCTCTTAAGAAAATAAAGAGTTATTATTAAATTTAGAATATTTCTCTTGTTTGCATCAGATTGCATGCTTTATTATTTAAGTAATTTAATATTATTGCATGTAAATATAAAATCAGGATAAATGCATGTTCTCTCTTTTATTATGAAAATTAATTAAATAAGATTTTTTAAAGAATAAGTATTTATAAGATATATTTATTTGCATGTTATTTAAGAAAGATTTATTTATTTGTATTAAAATAATTCTTGTTGGAATTTGCATGCAATAGTATTCTATTTTTCGAAATTATATTTTTTCAAAAAAAAAAAAAGATTTTTTTTTAAAATTCGCATGGAGTGGCATTCTATTTTTAGAAATTATATTTTTTTAAAAAAAAAAAGAAGATTTTTTTAGAATTCGCATGGAGTAGTATTCTATTTTTAGAAATTATATTTTTTTCAAAAAAAAGAAGAAGATTTTTTTTAGAATTTGCATGGAGTGGTATTCTATTTTTAGAAATTATATGTTTTAAAAAAAAAAAGAATTTTTTTAGAATTCGCATGGAGTGGTATTCTATTTTTAGAAATTATATTCCCCACATAGTGAAAGGGGCTTCAATATTTACTGGGTTTAGTAACAGAGCACCTGAAAATTTTAGTTTATTGGAGAACCTTTGGCAATGTTCACACTTCCTGACACGCTCATAAGTATCCTTGAATAAAGTAGGCCAATAATACCCAGCCCTTAAAATCTTGTGGGCAGTAGTCTTAGCAGAAAAATGACTCCCACATTCTCCTTCATGCATTTCACTCAGAACTTTCTCACCTTGGTATTTGTCAAGGCATAACAATAGTACACTATTCTTATCTTTCCAAAACAAGTCACCTTGGATCAAAGTATATCTTTGAGTTTGCAATCTCAGAGTTCTCTTCTGATTCTCTGACAAATGATTAGGACATTTAGCATTTTTGAGAAAGAAAACAATATCATTATAGAATGGTTGCCTTTCTATGCTTGTAATAGTTTGATCATCAACTTATGTCTGATTTATCTGTACTAGATCCAAGTTTTCTTTTGTCATGAGCTTTGCTAAGCCTTGTCCTCTTATTAATTTTGTAATATGAATCTCAAGGTTAAATTCTTGAATTCTGGTAATCTATTTACATCTCTTACCAGTTACCTCTGACTGTGTAAGGATATCTTTCACTGCTGAATGAGGAACATAAGCCTGTATTTTAGCACAAACCAAGCATGGCCTGAAATATTTGACAACTTTTACCAAGGCATAAGCCTATTTCTCCATTATTTCATAATTAAGCTCTATAGGTTGCAGGGATTTACTGTAAAAAGCTATTGGATGTTCAAATCCTTGTTCATCCTTTTGAAGCAAAATGACAGCAATTGTATGGAAAGATGCAAATGAAAATAAAGAGAAAGGCTTAGTATAGTCTAGAGATTTCAAAACTAGAGCCTCTTGTACTACTTTTTTTACTTTTTCAAATGCTTGTTGGGCTTCTTCATTCCAAAAAAACTTGGCATCTTTCTTTAGCAATTTCACAATGGGTTTAACAATCTCTACAAAATTTGCTATGAATCTTCTGACAAAGTTAATCTTTCCTAAATAAGATTGTACACCCTTTAAGTTCTTTGGAGCAGTCACCCTTTGGATTGCTTCCACTCTCTCAGGGTCTATTCTTACCCCTTCCCTAGACACTATATGTCCAAGCAACTTGCCCTCTTTGACTGCAAAATGACATTTCTTGAGATTTAGTGAGACACCATACTCCAATGCCTTATTAAAAATCTTACCCAAGTGATCACAGTGATCCTCAGCCCTTTTAGAATATGCAGTCAAATCATCTTGATAGATAACCATAAGTAAATCAATGAATTCTTTGAAAGCAACATCCATGGCCCTTTGAAAAGTTGCCCCTGCATTTATTAATCCAAAAGGCATTCTGATATACACATAAGTCTCCCATGGAGTAGTAAATGTAGTTTTGTACTGCTCTGACTCTTTAAGTAAGACCTGATTATAACCTGAGAAACCATCCATCATAGACAGTAACTCACAACCAGTCACCTTATGCAACATTGCTTCCATATTAGGTAATGAATAATTATAATTCAATGAAGTAATATTTAGATTCCTGAAATCCACACACAGTCTGATATCACCATTTTTCTTTCTGACTGACACTAAATTTGATACCCAAGTTGAATGTCTGATTGGCTGGATTATCCCAGCATCTTTTAGTTTCATCAATTCTTGTTGCATTTTAGGAGCCAACAAGGGGTTGATAGGCCTCTGCTTTTGTCTAAATGGTTTAACATCTGATTTCAATGGGATTTCATGTTGAAAAAGGTCCTCTCTATATTCTTTCAAGTCTTGATATGACCAAGCAAAGACATGTTTATATTTTCTCAACAATTTGATCAAATTTATTCTTATATGAGAGTCCAGAACTTTTCCTATATAAACTATTTGAGGACTACTTTCAGATCCTAAATTTATTTCTTCTAAATCCTCAACTTTGGCATTGCTTAACTTTGATTGTTCATTTTCTAGATTACTAAACAATGCTTCAAGCTCAACCAAACCCCTAGGAATCTGATTAGAGCTTAACTGGACAACCTCATTTCCCAAGATGTAGTCTTTTCCATCATCATTTTGTAATAAAGTACTACAATCTATGCTCTGGTTTTCATAATGGTCTAGACATTGTATGAACCTCAGAATATCCTGATCATCTTGGAAAACCTGCCAGTTGTATATGTTGTTCAGAACAACTGGTCTTGTTTTGACTTCTAGTATTGACACCCCATGTAAGGTCAAATCATCATTTTTTAAAGCAACATTTGCTAAAAAATTAGCCATTATATTTTTTGACCTCTCTAACCAACTTATATAAAAGACGTCAAACATTTCAAGTTGATCCCAAATAACATACTTGTACATTTTCAATCTATCATTCTTTACAACATATTTGGATTTGACTTGAGCCACTACCAACTCAGAATCGCCATAAACCCTTAAACACTTTATACCATGTTTGATAGCAATTTCAAGTCCTAAAAACAAAGCCTCCTATTCTGCAGTATTGTTTGTACACTGGAAGGCTAATAGAAATGAATACTTAAAAGTTGTACCTGATGGAGATATCAAGAATACACCTGCCCCTGATCCTTCTTTAGAGCAAGCACCATCAAAGTACATCTTCCACAATCCATCTCCCTGCATAATTAATTCTCTGTTCAGAGGGTCAATCTTTTTATAAAGTTCATTTTTTTGTACTCTAAAATTTTCCATGTCCATGTCAATGCAACAATTAATGTCAGTATCCTCAAATCTTTCTATCATGTGAGGAGTTCTACTCTCTCTTAAGACCTTAACATTTTCTCCAGCAAAGTTAAAAGTAGCATATGATAAATCACTTTGTATACTACCTCCCATCGAAGCACTCCACTTTCTTGACAGCAACATGCCATAATGTGATGGTATGTCAACCACAAGAACATTCATAGTCATTATTACATCAGGACAGGCTGCTAATTTATAAGGCATAGCCTCAATGGTACCAATCACAGGGACTTCTCTAGAGTCCATGGCTTGACATCTCCCATGAGGAGTATCAACCTGTAATCCCATTGCCCTCATGATTTCCACTGGCATAACAGTATTAGATGCTCCTGAATCAATCATACAATTTTTTAGCATCTTTCCATTAATTATCAATGAGAGAAAAAATGGGTCAACAATCTTTGGGGAAGAAGTTGCATGTAAGAAAACTTGAGGAATCTCAGATGTTAACACCTCAACTTCCTTCCCTTTGTTAATTGGTTTCTTGCCAACACTTTCTGGAGTTTGGACCTTTATTATGGGCACACTGTTTAGCAATGACATTACCTTTTCCTTGTGCTCTTTAATTCTCATCATCTCTAGAAATGGTACCTTAACCATCATTTGGGACAAACATTGACCCATATCTACTGGAGTATATTTCACATCTAAAGATTTTAATTTATCAATATTAATATCACTTTCCTCAGTATGTTCATCCAGAGCTTGTTCTTTTAATTTTTTATTTTCTATCTTCTGAACAGGAGTACTTGTTTCTTGCTTTTTCAGTTCTCTTTCTTGTACAACATTTGGTTCTATGGCCTTTATAATAATTTTGACCTTATGCTTATCCACATTTTCACTAGGTCCTTCCTTTTTTTGCACATACGTAGTGTCTGTCTTATTTTCTTTTATAAAGACACCTGATGGTTGACTGCCAGTACCTCCTACTACTCTATTTCTCAGATGATAGTTGCTTCTAGCCTTGTTTACTAAATTTGCAGTTATCCTAGCTTTCTCTTCATCTGAAGCTTTTCTAATAAGTGGAACATCTTGATTATCTTGAGCATAACATCTTATATGATCATCAGTTCCCTCAGTTTCACTATCAGATAAGATCTGTTGATGATGATTCTCCACCCTTCTTTGTGAAATATAAGAGTCATGATTTTCATTTTCACTGTCTGAATCTATATCATGGCATGAATAAGTATTTGTCATACTATGATCACATTGTTCACCTTCATCATTTCCATGTTCTTCACTTACTCTTAAATCTAAGGAAATGATACAAAAATCAGGGTTATGAGGGGCCTCACAAGCCTCACACCAAGGATCATCATTGCAAAAATGGACTGCATTTTAATGTAGAGGGTCTGGAGTTCTTTTATCAGTCTTTTCTTTTCTAGGTAAAATAACATGCTTCCCATCTTTGAACTGAGTTCCATAAGGATGGTTTTGCATTCTATTTTGAGGATTGTATGTAGTATTATAAGAAGGCCTATTATTTTGAGGAGCCCTATATTCCTTATACTTTGGTTCTTTTACATTGCTCCTACTAAACCTTGAGTCATCCCTCATATTCAACTTACCAGATACTCTTTTGCTCATTTCAATATTGACTGCTATCTTATAAGCATCAGTAAGAGTTCTGGGATTTTTATCTCTAAGAGCATATCCCATCTTAGAATCAAAGGCATTCAAATAAGTTGCAAGACATACCTCTTCATCCAGCCTTATCTTTTGAAATAACTTGTGCATAGCTCTTTGAAACCTTGTATTAAGCTCAGTAACCTCTTCATTGTAATTCTTCTTGATATTATTGAACTCATTCAACAGAAAGCCTTTATTTGTTTTATCTCCATACTGATCCTTAAATAATTCAATCAACTCATCCATAGAAACAACAGATCCATTAGACAGGCTCCTAAACCATTCTCTTGCATCTTCTACTAAAGACTGAACAAATAATTTCATTAACACATCTTCATAGGTGATATTTAAATCATCAACAAAATCAATGAACTTTCTTAAATGTATTTCACAGGAAATAACATTGTTACCTGCAAACTTTGGGATTTTTTCTCCTATATCACCTACATCTTTTGGGAAAACATTAGGATATCCAGGGATACCAACAAAATTAAATTGTTTGTACCTTTCAGTATGTAATGGTTTTCTTTGAAAACTATCATCTTCCTTGAAAGTGGTGGTTTTTTCTTTAGAAATAGTAGTATTTTCTGGTCCAGCCTGAGAATACTTATAAGACTGCAAGAAATCTATCTTTTTGTTCATTTCAACTGTTGCAGCTTCCATTTGTGCTTTTTCCAACATTTTCTCCATAGTTTCTTTTTCAATTCTCAAATTTTCCAAGTCAAAATCCAACTTGGACATTTTCTCTATTAAAGGCTTCTGAAACTTAGGTTCTTGATCTCTGTGTTCACTCATCTTTTTTTTACCTTTGTCCTTCTATGAAATAGAAGCCTTATGAGTGAGTAGTATTTCTTGGTCCTTTTGAGACCTTTCTGTATCTTTCATATTTTGATGTCTTGAAGATCTTCTTTCGCTCTTATCGACATCCTTATGCTCGAGTTTTTTCTTTCTCATTTCTCTCTTCATTTTCATTTGTTGAACTAGGGCAAGTTGTTTCATGATGAACTTTTCTTCATTTGCTAGCACATCTGAGGGAGCATCTTCAGAATCTGAACATGATGTACTTGTCTCTTCTCTCTCATTTGAAGTAGAAGTGACAGTAGGTGTTTCTAATACTCTTTCAGCAGCTTCTTCATACTTTGAAGTATTTCTATCATGAGAATGTTGATTGGTATTCATATCTCTCCTAACATTACCCTCTTTACCTCTTGGAGGGGTTTCATCCATGTTAACTTGGTTTCTCTTTTTCCTCCAAGACATTTCCATCCTTGAGGATGATGGGAGTCCACCATATAATGCTTTCTTAGGATCACTTCTCATCCTTGACCTAGTATTCATCCTAAAAAATATTTATTATCTTTGCACTAATCTCAGAGATTTTCTTTTAGAGTCACCACCCAATAACTTGGGATAAATGAATACTTATCAAAGGATAATTTGAAAATAGCCACCGGTATGATTTGTAAAACTTTTAAACTTTGAAACACCAAAGATTCTTGACTACTTGGACTAGAGATATTCTAATTTTTTAACTAGATTGTTATAATCTCTAATTCCCCAGCAGAGTCACCAATTTGTTAGGGTTTTTTCTTGCAGGGCCTCTAAAGATGCTTGAATACTTAAACAACTCTATGACTCCCAATGCCTTTGATATTCTGACTCAAGAAAGAGAAAACAATAATTAATGAGGTATTATGATAACATTGGGGATACCCATTATCACCTCCTTTTTTGAGATCCACTGACTCAGGCAGGTCTTACCTATGACTGATTACTGACTTGACAGTATCTTTAGAGTGGATTTTAATTATGTGCTGAATGCTCTATTTTTAGATGGACATGTATATAAAAATGTAGATACCTATAACTATTCTAAGAACAAGCTTGACAATCCAAATCAATATCTTAATGACAACAGACATCAGCATAATAGGTAATTTCATACTTTTTTCCTTTTGTAATTCTTGTGAATCTAGGAGGAATAACCTATTGATTTACTCTTTAAGAAATCAAGAAATTTCAACTGTAATCACATGTGAGTACAATTGATTCTACACAAATATTTTTGAAAGCAATTGGTTTAAATGATATTGAATATGTGGATGGTGATAGATTACCAAACCAATTCCTAGACCAGTGCCTATCCTTGGGCTTATAGAGTTAATAAATGAAGATCCACAGAAAAATAGAACAAAATAATGTAAGCTGCCTTACAACCTACATGCAACTCGGATAAAATGTCTTACAAACTATCCTGTCACCTCTAAAATATTGTATCAAATCCTCAAATATTGTTATGCTCCCTGAAACTACTCACAAAACTTAGTTCTTTCCTTGAAAGAAACTTGCAAGCAATTAGATAGTTACCTTGTAACCAACATGCTTAAAGATGCCTTACAAATTTAAACATAAAAAAGCATACACAACAAGTAAAGAGACAACAATAAGGTAGAGTAAAATTGCACCGTATTTTATTCAAAATGTTTCCGCTTCAATACATGAAAAGCTTAAAATCTTGAAGACACAGACACAAATCAAGAAAGTTTGATTTTCAATATATTTCATCCTCCTTTGCTTTTACAAATTTTATCTATATATAGGTCCTTAACCATCTTGGAATCCTTAATGTTAGGATGCAACAAGCTTCAGATGGTTTAAGGAACCTAACCCTAAAAGTATAGAAAAGACAAAGAAAGAGAATGTAGAAGCGGTGGAGAGACAAAAACAGGGGATGAAATCTGATACTCTTTGTCCTTTTGTAGAATCTGGCACCTTTGTCTGACAGTATTCAGGATAGCTTCTGATATTTATATCAAGGTTAAGTGACTTCCATTATAGGCTAACTTACACTTATCCTTAGTAATAACTAACCTCCCTGTGCTCAATGGTCAGGCGCCAAGTGTTCCTCTTCATTCTTCATCCAAGATTTCCTCCTCTACCACACGCTTCTTCTTCTTGGGCTTGGTCAACAGGTCCCATGTTGTCACTTCATCCTCTGCTGGCCAATTAAATCTCTGTGTACTTTTGACTTTTTCCTTATGTCTTTCCCATCTGACATCTGTAATGCTTTTAACATCCATTAAGAATTTATTCATGTCAGTCTCTGCCTTGAAGGCTTCATCCAAAATCTTATTGAAACCATCCACATCTAAATTAGACCCTAAAATAAATGCATCACTGTTGGGCATTCTGCTATTGAATTCACCTCTCCAGGCCTCTAAAGCCTTAACTTGATCATCTTCTCCTTTCAAAGGAGGAACAAATCTATTAAAATTCAGATAAAATAGGCTTAACTTAGCCTCTATCTGATTCAACTTACCCTTAACAAATGACAAGGCTATATTAACCTTTTTGATTTCATCTTCAACCTTAGTTACAACCTCAGGTAAATCTGATCTAAGAGGCTACAAATAGGCAAGTTTGTCAAACAATTGAACCCTAGGAGACCAATTAATAAAATAGGGGTTCAGTGTAGCAATGTACCTTGTTACTTCTGTGTGTAAACTAGGCAGTTTATTATAAGCATTCAAGATGACATCTATTTTATCTTTGAGTATGTCAATCCTATGCTGTAAGATGCATTTAAATGCATTTAGGGCAACCTCATTCTTCCTCTTTCTTAGCTACTTCCCTTGTTTCTGCTTTCTCTTTTATTTGCAGACGTTGCTCTGAAGGTACATAAACCACCCTAGGTTTCTCTTCTAGTTGTTTCAGCAACTCAACAATTGCCTTATCCTGCTGATGTATCTTTATCTGGCACAAATCCCTATCCTTGGCTAGGGTACTGGTTTCCTTAATCAGAATGCTACACTTCTCAGACAATTTCTTTATTTTTTCTTCATTCAAGTGAGCCCAGTGAGTCATGATCTGAGAAATTTCTAGATCTCCTGTATTCTGCACTGTACAGACCATTTGATTCCCCACCATATTCTCCTGAATATTCACCAATTGAGGCTTTTGGTCCTTAGGACATAGGCTCCACATGGAAAAATCTTGTGACTTTAGACTATATCCAAACCCCTTTATCATGTCGCCCATTTGAACTTCACTTGCCATTTTTAAGTCTAGCTGCTTCCTGATTTGATCAATAATGAAGGCCGAGGCTAAGTCCCAGCCCTCAGCAAGCAAAATGCCACTGTTCAAAACCATTTTTCTTGCCTCATCTGGAGAGACATCCTCACTTTAAGGGTCATAGGCTTGCAAAGATAGCAAAGCCTCATTTGTAACTGTTTCTTCTCCATCTACCTTTAACTGAGCCCTTATCTACTCTTTCTTGTGCCATCTCAAAAAGTCCTTGAATTCATTAGTCTTAATAAAATTATCATCACTCAAAAATTGCTGCTGATGTGACAATCTCTCATCAATACATGCCTTTAGGAAAACTCTATATTTTCCTCCTCATCCTATTTATGCCTCTTCCCCTGTATGATTATCTTTCTTAGGTTATGATCATATAACCTATTTCCAAGAATGAGGGCAGTTACTCTATCTCTTTTCTTCTCTTGCCTAATAGAAGAATTCAGACCCATGTCAACTTTTTGCCTCTTAGTAGAAGGCTCTTCTACATCATCTGGCTGAGAGACCTCTGTTAGGTCAATGATATGGCCCTCTTGTCTCCGTTCTTGTGCTGCCTCTGCAACATTTTGTTAAGGCTAATCAAATTGAGGTGGACGGGCATAATCACCATCACTATCACTCTCATACTCCGATTCTGAATATTCAGGCTCCTTTGCTCCTTTTTTATCCAAAACATTATCTAATTGTTCACAGAGTACATAAAAATTATCAATCATAGCCTTAATACTATCAAAATAAGGCAAATCAGGGTAAAAGCCTCCAAAAAACAACCCATTTCTCTTTATTTGTTTCTCAAGATTCAACAACTCTTGAATCCTCCCTCTTCTTGTTCTGATTTCATCTTCATCAAGAATATTTCTTGTTACATCATCTTCTATATAGAAACCATGCACATTTGTATTAGGGATGGTAGGAGTCAAAAGTTTCCTAACTCCTGCCATGAATCCCTCAGGGTCAATATATATGTATGATGCTGCCCCATCTTGCAGCTCTCCAACCACTTACTTACTGAATCAATGGCCCCCTTGCTAATGGTAAATTTAAATATCTTAAACTATCTAGGGGTTAAGGTCCCCTTCTTGTGTGGCGCAAAATGTTCATTATCTGTCAACAAAAGTTGCCAGATGAATTCCATGGCAGCAATTCTGGATGGTACATGGTAGGGTAAGACATGAGGTGGATGTGTGCATCCATATACCCTAATCATGGTGAAATTATCTTCTAAGAAGAAGTCTCCCCAGTTATGATCACCTTCCCACTTGTCCACATACTGACAAGGTCTCAATAATTATAGCACCTTTACTAGGAGTCTGGTTTTGCTGATACCCATGCTCTGCATTAATGGATATACAATCCAATTTTCAAATCCACAAAAATCATAGTCCTTGGATGTATAATTCCATGTCCTAACCCAAAATTGAATAGGATTAGGCTTGTCCTGGAAAATCCTCCGAGGATTCAAGTTATTCACATCCATAATCCCATAGTTAAAATGCAACAAAAAATGCATCAGGATGGAATAGTGGAAGAACCTAGGCTCCTTCTCCTTAGGGTCCTTCATCTTCTTCTGTGTAGCTACAAATCCTTCATGCATTTTGTCAATAATGTGTTGTATGTAGTCATAACTGGTGCTAGAATGCACCTCTTGCAGGTCTAGTACCATCATCAAAATTCTGGCATTTATTTTCTCTGCCCCTGCATCTATTCCTAACACTCTACATAAAGCATAGGCAATATACTTGATATAGAAATGTAAGTCCTTAAAGAAGTAGGGTGCAGTTCCAGGTATAGGAGTAAGATGGTTCCTAACGTCTTTAAGCATATGCTGCTGTAATAGACCCCTAGCAATACCAGGTTTTCACCTATACCTCTCCTCTTGCTTAGTAATGTTTATCTTGGTAGACATGATACTGTATAAGCCAAAGGCTTGCATAAATAAATTCCTATTTAACATTAATAGGGAAGTACCATCATTTTTCTTGATTATTTTAGACATGGCATCATAGTGGCTGGCAAGACCTAAAAATAAGTCTACATCTATATAGACATCAAGGACAATTAACCTAGCAAGACCACAATTTCAAGGGTTTGACACTGGGATGGCTTTATCAGAATTATTATAGAAGTAATTGTAGAGAGAAAAATTAGTTAATCCCGGAGTGGAAGCATCTCTAATCTCACAGTAGTCATCTGCCAACAGATTTGCATTGGCCCTCTTGTTCTGTGTAGACCCCGGCAATAGCTTCAAGAACTCATCAGAGTAATTCCTTTTCCCTTTTGCATCATCATCTACTTCATCACTCCTTCCATTGGTTGAAGCCACACTGACAGCTTTACTCATCTTGTTATGTATCAACCTCCTCTCTTACCAATATTGAAACAAATCTATGCTGAGATCTCACTGCTCTTCTCTGTTGACTGCCTAACAATTCAGGAAACTTGATAACTGGATAAGTACCCTGCAACTGATAAATTTCTACCTTCTGAAAACAAAATACCTAACACTTCTTCGCTCTACAATTCTGAGAGTATGATAAGTTGAAAATGAACTTTCGATCAACTCTTTATGGTAATTGTTCTAAGTACATAGCTCATCATTGAAAAAATAATCAATTTTGCTTTCAATTCAACATGTTGTGAAATTAATTGAAATCCTAGCCGTAGCTCATGAGTGTGACAGGAAATCAAAATTACATATGTGTGTCTTCAGAAAAAACCCTTATAAAATTTGAAGAGGGTGACATGTCTTCATATGATTGGTTTTCCATCAGACATATCAGCTACCCTTTTTCATATATTAATTAATCCTCTGGATTCTCATTGGACACTAAATCTTCCACATTTTCATGTCAGCAACTGTCACCTTTTATGAATTCTCATATTCAGCGACCACGCGACTGTGCAATATCTCCTTGTCGCTGATCAAATTTCTTAACTCCCAATTCTCCTAGAGATCTGGCAACTGAGTGATTTCCTTCACTTGGCTAACCATAGTTCACTTCTAGTGATCACGCGACTGTATGAATCAAAGATGCTAGATTAAATGCTTAACTCAGAGTTTATTTGGAGACCCTGCGACTGAAGGTTATCTTTACCTTTAACTGTTATCGCCAAGTTGCTGAATATTTATTTTCCATTTCGAGACCCCGCGACTAAACTTAGTCTCCCAATCGCTAAAAAAAAATGCTATCTGATATGCCTTTCAGAGACTACGCGACAACCCTCACCTTTTGATTTTAATTCAGAGACTATGCAACTAAAGGTTATCTCATTATCGCGAGCACTTATTACTTTCATAGAAATTTTATGGAGACTTATCAACCACCGTTGATCTTTTTACACTTAACATCTAACGGATGTGCTAAGTCGCTGAGTATATTTTAAAATCTTTAAATCATTTGGAGACTGCGTGACAACATATCACTTTATACCTTTTAGTCTCTTAATCGCCAAATGACCTTTTCCTTTTGGAAGACCACGTGACTAGCCTTTATTATGCTCACTTTGGACACGTGTCTCCTTTATCTTTTTGTCTCTGAATCGCTGATTAAACACTGACTTAGCATCTTAATCCAACGACAACCCAACTGCCATATACTCTAAACCTTGCGGTTTGTCGTGAAGTCTTAGCATCTTTTACTTAACCATCATTTTACTTGGAGACTTCGTGACTAAAGCAATCACTAAGTCTCATAAAAAATCACTAACTGCTAGATTCTTTGCGCGACACCGTGACTAACCTTTTTGTTTAGAAGTTGGTTGCTGATGTACTTCTACATTGGGCGACTTCGCGAATGAAGGGTTCTGCCAAGTCTCATAACAAAAAAGGAATATTTTGTTTCTTTAAGAGACATCCCGACAATAGTTAATCACCAAGTCTCTTAACTACAATGAATATGCTTCTGGGATCAAGCGACTAGGAGACCATCACAAAAGGCACATGACTTAAGTTTGTCAAAAAGGTAATGCAAAATTAGAAACTTGATTGACATTTTAGGGCTTTTTGCATTTTACTTAGAGAAAAGCTTAGGGTTTTGGGTTTTTGCACTGCTCATGTGGATTTTGACCTAAAGACTCAGAAATTTCACAGGAATACTTAAAAAATGAGACATATTTTCTGACTTGGGATAGAAATTGGCATGAAGGTAACCAAAATTTTAGGGCAAACAACAAAACCTGGAATACAACCAATAATCCCTATGAGTATTTGTTGTGATTGGTATCTTCTTTTGGTGTTTATGAGTTGGGTGTACCTTCTTGTTTGATCTTAATAAATAGGGGGTGTAGCACTACGGTGTGAATCCTTTTGATTCTTTACTTGTTTAGTTATCGACTTCCAGGAGTAAGCCTAGTTTTAGGGGAGGAGGATGTAATACCTACCCCTTAATTTGCTTGTCTATGTCAGTTTCTGATCTCTTTTAGGCCCTTTTATGTTTGTGTTGGTTATTTCAGATGATTTTAAGGATATTCATGCATTACTTTTCATTATGGTATTGATCCATTGTTAGTTGTATTATATCATCTATTTGCATATGATTTGTGATTATTTCATGTTGGTTATGTTTATGTTATGAAATCATTTTGATCAAGGTTTTCTAACAATACTAACCCCATATTTATATGCACATGGATTATTGTGATGTTTTGCATTACGGTTTGCTGTGTTTGGTATGATATGAGACAAAGTCGTAGTTACTTGCTTCGGCGAGATTCACACGATAAACTAGTCTCAACCATTGTTTTCTATATTGCATGGATATATGCTCATCTTTGTGATGACAGGTTTGCAGGTACCGGGCTACGTCTTTCCTGAATTGGCAAGAGTGAGTGTGCCCTATCGCAGTATCTCAATGGTAAGAGAGGGGAGATAATATTCAGGTCCAAATCCATACCCTAAACCTTTATTTTGTCATAGAACTCGGCAATAATCTGATTGACTACCTTAGTGTTTGAATCCGTCAAGTGATGTGGATTCGTGAGCCTGTCTGCGTGTGTTGGGTAACTGTTTCAGTTGTTTGTCTATTTCAGTAGTTTATGTATTCAGATGAGTTTCAGGTGATTTAATGATGCTTTTGATTTGATTTATTTAATGAATATTTATGAAAAATATTAATGTTAATTGTTGCACCTTTAATAAGGTTAAAACATTGATTTATGAAATATATGGCTATTTAATAATTAAATATTAATTAAATGCCTATATTTAATTAATTGATTTAATTATTAAGTCTTGATTTGAATAATTGAGATTTAATAAATATTAAATTTAATTAATTGTAATTAGTGGTGCTAAGTTGATTTATTGAGTATTGTTTTAGTTGCGTGATTAATGATTTAAGCAATTGAAAATATCCTCACATGCATTTTCAATTTAACACTTTGCTTTCATATTCTAAAGTTGAGTTATGCATGCTTTAAGTGAAAATTGAGAATAAAGATTTTCTTTTAATTATTAATTAGATAATTTATATTCCTTTTAGATTTTTTACTTTTTGAAAATCTAATTGCTTGGTTTTCTATATCCTTGGATTGAAAGCTGTTTTAGAGATTATTCAATCAAGGGAGAAAGAAAAATCAGGCGATGAAGGATTTGTGAAAGCTTGAGAGCATTTTGGAGCACGTTTGAAATTTTTCTTTGCTTGGATTTGTGGATTGTGTTCCTCTTATTAGTTATTGAGGTAGGATTTTGTTCATGTCAATTCTAGCTTTCAGATCCCCGTCTTCCATGCATCCGAAAAGCTAGGATCTTTTGTGTGATCTTTCTTGTTTGATTATTGTGTGGTTTATTGATTTCAAATTTAAGAAATATGTTCTTGTTTCAATTTTGTGTTTTCCTTCAAGTTTGCATGTTAGATCTGTGCTTGTGGGCATAAAGATTTTATTTTTGGGTGTTAGTTGCAAAATGGGCATTAGGGTTTTCATGTGGAAATGAATTTGTTCAAACTTGCCTTTAAGATTTCAATTTGAGAAAATATCATTTTTTAAGAAAATTGACAATTATTGTCAAGAAAGGGTTTAACCCTCAGATATGTAGATATCTTACCTTGAAAGTGGAAAATTCACCTTTGTCATGTTCTTGCCAAAATCGGGTCAAGATTTGCATGAAAATAAAACAATTGAGTTAAAACTGCATGCTTGAGAAATAAACTCTACTAAATTAAAATATTAGAGTTAGAATGTCTCTTGTTATTATCAATTTGCATGCTTAAAAGAAAGAAAATTCTTTTTGAAAAAAAATAAACAAATTAATATTAAATTAGACATCTTTCTTGTTTGAATCAATTTGCATGTTTAGAAAATCCTCTTAAGAAAATAAAGAGTTATTATTAAATTTAGAATATTTCTCTTGTTTGCATCAAATTGCATGCTTTATTATTTAAGCAATTTAATATTATTGCATGTAAATATAAAATGAAGATAAATGCATGTTCTCTCTTTTATTATGAAAATTAATTAAATAAGATTTTTTAAAGAATAAGTATTTATAAGATATATTTATTTGCATGTTATTTAAGAAAGATTTATTTATTTGTTTTAAAATAATTCTTGTTGGAATTTGCATGCAATAGTATTCTATTTTTAGAAATTATATTTTTTCAAAAAAAAAAAAAAAAATTTTAGAATTCGCATGGAGTGGTATTCTATTTTTAGAAATTATATTTTTTTCAAAAAAAAAAGAAAGATTTTTTTAGAATT